>OX602108.1:8406280-9010318 GCA_951449985.1 Falcaria lacertinaria
ATCGAAATATCGAACGATAAAGTTCCAACTTTAGACTGCAAATGCTATGTAGCCGTAGGAAATTAATTAATACCTTCGAATAAAATTAATCGACAAATTGAAATAAGGCTGTGTAAAAGGTATTTAATTCTAGGTACACTAATGAAATACCTCACTGATAATAGAACGGCGAATGGTTCCTGATAACATAAAAAACTCGAATTGGAACGCTTTATAGAATTAACTGGAATTGATTAAATACTGCAGCTGTACTGTTTCTAGCTGAACAAAGGATATTGGATATCCTAGCTTCGACGTCTGCTTTGAAGATTGATTGAGTCACATCCGTGTCTCGATATTGATGGCTTGTAGTTTGGTGTCTGTTACGTTTCAGGTAACTAATTTAACTATCCGATGTATATTCGGTATGCGAAATGTGAGCGATGTTAAATTTCGAATAGATTTTCACTTAATTTAGTTACCTCCTTGAAATTTAAAGGATTTTCAACAAAAAATACGATGGTAAGAAATCTTTTCAAACGTCTGTACGTACCGATTTTGTTGTTTTGTGTCAATAAAACACGTCGCGGATAGGTTACCTCATTGGGATCGTGCATTTACACTAAAATGGACGCACACATAATAAATTCTCAGAACCCAGATTCAGAAAAAAAAAATGTGAGCTTTACACATATAGCGAGAATGAGGACCAACTCTTGCAGATTAAAAATAAAGCAATAGCTTACCCCCGTAATTTAAAAGTATAATTAAAAATGTTAAACATCCTTACAAGAATCACGTCAATATTGTAACTACGTGACCAAGCTTATTGGATGCAGCACGACACATGGTCGATGGAACCGGTCCTCGGTCAAGGACACATCTAGTCACGACCAGTGCTGCTAGCGAGGTTTATCACTCTAATAGACAGTGAAATATGGTGTCTAGTCTTGCTTCCAGTATGCCAATCTATATGTCTAGATATAAAACTGGGAATTTCGAATTTATGCTGTTGGGGTCTCAGTTATCAGCCTATATAATTAATGTATATATTGTATTTACTTATTTTTAAAAGTCGTGTGTCATTTGACTGCAAGCCTATCTATGCGGTGACGATGTCAACGAATTTAAATATATCTAAAATAAGACACTAACATACCTTTATTGAACCAATACTTTACTTTAGGATTTTCAAGTTTACCACACGGACCCAATGGACATTGTCGTGCTTCAAATAGGTCGTATATTATTGTTTGTCAGACATACGCAAGGTCCCAGATAACATTCATTCACCAATAAGGTTATGGTGTGATACATCATTGCATAGACATTTAAATTGACACATCTAAATTCACCGCCGAATAATAATAAAAACAAGCATATTTCGTAAATTAAAACTCAACAAGTATACAGCCAATTCCAAATGGCATTTGCCTACAAAAAATATCGCCGTCAAAAATGGTAGTCGGTCCTTTTCTTTTATAAAATGTTTAAGCGGGCTTCCACAATCGCCGTTTCAATAATACTTTCTGATATTTACACGCGACTACATCTACGAGCAATTCACTTACACCCTGTTCCCCTATATCCCGGGGTTTAACAATCCCCATATATTACGGAAATGTCATAGGATTGGTGTACTATTTGCTGGGACAGTCAGACGGTAATGTGGACCTACTTTCACTTTTACAATTTTAATGAGGAAATAAAGATTGAGAGGATTGAGAACAATAACTAATAATTTAAACCTAACTAAGCGGAGCCCCGTTGGGTTGATAAGGGATAAGGGTTGATGAAATGTCCTAGATTCCCTAGTAGTTGCTCAGGGTAAAGTACTATATGTAAATCTTTCATTCATATTTTAAATTCAAAGATTGTGTCGGCTTGTGGCATATTACAAAAATATCTATTTTAAAAACTAATATGTATAATTATTTTCATAATTTTAAGAGAATTCGCGTGTCTTTATTATAAATTGAAAATAGCATTTACCACTTATATTATTCCCGCGTTTAATAAATTACCACTGCTAAATACTGTAACAAGAAGGTTAAGTAGGTACTCAAAGATTGTAATATAATTAAAAGCTTGAATTACGAAAGAGGTTTTAAGCCCGGGAGAGCATACGAAATATTCACGTGCCTACGTAACTGTGTCACACATAATAAATTTGTAAACACGCTCCCTCATTCACTCAGAAATCGTCTCGGGGAAGTTCAAAGGGACCATTCATTATTCAGGGTACATTCATCCCTCAGATTGCAACGAATACTTGCGTGGCTAAGCAAACTTGAGGGTGTCTCTAAAAGCAAAAAATCTGACATTTATGTCGAGGTCACCAACAAGTAAAAACGAAGTTTTCCCAAGTCGAACGACACTTCGCTCTTTGTAGGGACTTCATGATGACTTGTGCTCCATTCAACTAACTGATTAATCTACCTCATAACTAAACTCATCACCTGAGACTATTTCTTTGTTCGCTAATGCCCAGTTAATTCAGTATTTTTATTTCATACCTTAATAGCAAATATCTCTAAGTTAATAAATAATCAACGTTTAATAATTAACTTAAGAACTATATTAAATAAGAATATTTTCTGATTTTCAATTGTAATGCACCACTAGATCTTCAAATATTCTAAATTTGTACTTTTAGCTTTGGAATTTGTTTGATTATTATTTATTTCGACTTCATAATATTTGCGTGGATTAATTCGTTTAATATAACATTTGCAAATGTTATATTAAACGAATTCCTTCGAAGCCCTTCATTAAGGGCAATTGATAAAAAAAAGTCTTCATATAAACGAGACGACGAAAGCGTGGTGACGGCTCTACCCGTCCTATAACATTTATCTCTTAACTAGCTTTTGCCCGCGGCTTCGCACGCGTGGTAAATAAGACAACATGTACCTATGTCTAACATTCTAAATGATAGCTTTTGCCTTCTGCTACCTATTTTCATGGATTTAAGTTCAAAAATGTCGGATTTTCATACAAAACTCTCACCCGCTATTTAATGTTTTATGCCTGAGGGGTGGAATTTCCAATAATTCTAACATACGTATTTATTTATTGTTAACTGAAAGGCCAAATACTCGTACCTACTACAAATTTTCATGTGTTTAACTTCAAAAATGACCGATTTTCATACACAACTCTCATCCCCTATTTTACGCCCTTAGGGGTGGAATTTCCAAAAATCCTGAATAACGTAGTTATGAATTTCTAACTGAAAGGTCAAATACCAATTTTCATGCGTTTAACTTCAAAAACAACGGATTTTCATACAAACTTTCAACCCCTATTTTACCCCCTTAGGGGTGGAATTTCCAAAAATCCTTTCTTAGCGGATGCCTACGTCATAGCATCTACCTGCATGCCAAATTTCAGCCCGATCCGTCCAGTGGTTTGGGCTGTGCGTTGATAGATCACTATGTCAGTCAGTCAGTCAGTCAGTTACCTTTGAGTTATATATATTTAGATGATTTACCCCACTAGGTGGATCCAAAACTTTTCTGTAAGCGAAACCTCAATCAAACAGTCCAAACGGTATTTAATTAATGTAATGACAAAACACAGCGAAATTTCGGCGGAAAGCTTCGTAGAGAAGCTGTTTGTTCACAACTTAAGTTTTACGGACGATGCAGTAGAATTCGTGCAATTTACATATTTACTAGGCATCCGCATTGAAGCGTACTTTAAAGGTTTCAAAAGTTTCCACTCACGTATTTACCTCATCAAGTGCCTACCTACACAAGTACACACCTTACAATACGTCGACGATGGCTTTGGCAGCTTCTCCGTGAATACACGTATATTTATTTATTTATTTATTAATACATACACAAACAGATTACAATCAATTACTAGAATTAACACAAGAAGCATTTGCACAGATCTAGGTTGCAATCCAATAAATGTGTACACAGCATGGCTTACTGTAAACGGAGAGTACATTTTTTTTTTATACATTTATTATGATGATGGTAACTGTGAGCGTCAGACGAGTCGTTTCTGTATCCAAACTAGTAACAGGTATAAAAATAAGTATAATTGGTAAGCGTGCGTTTTACGGAATGCTCTCATGAAGGTGAGAGTGCCACGAGACTTCTTAACAATTTATTATAGCAATTTAGGATATGTAGAAGTAGCGACGGCAAATTTGTAAGAGCGCAACTCACCTAATTATCAGCACGTGTATTAAGTAAACATCGGCTTTCGGCCCCGTTAATTACAAGGGTTGACTCGAACTCTGACTCGGCGAAATTATCTGTCTACACACCGTAGTAGAACAGCGTCGGGGAGTATTATACGATGCGAGGATAATATTAATTCCGGTTCACCATGGTGAGAACTATACCTTCTGCAATCAATTTAGCATTTACTTTACTTTTTCCGAATACAAAGCTAATATCGTCTGGTAATCTTAGAGAATAATGTAAAAACGCGGTGTTTAAGAACGAGTCTACAAATGTGACTCGTCCAGAACTTGTTTTTACCACTAAGGTGGCAAACAGGGACACATCCTGCCTGATGGTTAGCGTAGTGACTCCGGTAACCGCTACGGCATAGGCTACGGCGTAGCATATAGCGGACGCCTGCAATACCAGGGCTGGCCTATCATTCGTGCATTGCCGACACTAGGATAGGACATTCCTTTCTCTGAAACGCAGTCTTATATTAACTCTTATATTCATTAATACTCTGGTATTCTGATTCTGCTCCCACTCCTAGATAATCTTAAAGAATCTCTTTCTTAAAAATACTTATGTGCCTTGAAAATATTTAATTAAAAAAGGTCGGAGATCATTTTACTGAGGCACTCGCAATTAAGAGTATTTATAGTTAAAACGGATCAGCGAATCTTATATTGTTACCAGCGACACTAACGCTATTTAGCAGAAGCTGTGTTTTTACATATAAGCTTAGCGTAAATTATCTGCAAGATAGAAATCAGCCCCGCATTCTCGTTCTTGAAACTAATATCAAATACACTTCTATACTAGCCGTGTAAATATTGAAACTGGCTGCAATAAGTAAGTATTTTTTATGTTAAAATATGAACTGTGCACCTACGACGTACTTGTGAGACAGCAAATGGACATATTTGGGGATTTGAGGATTACCGGCTTTACTGGGTGATGTCAGTCTCTCTTCTTAAGGTGCCCAAATCATCCCAAGGGTCGGTGTGCATCTGCGAGGACTCAGACTCAAGAAGCAAATTGGGTGAAGGAAATCGGAATTCTTAAATTAACTAGCGCTGAAGCCACGTAATTGTGAGGAGCATATTGAAATAGTGTTCAATTAATTTGTTCTCATCTGGCTCCAGCCCGCTCATTATTCATGCATGGCGGCTAGCTGCCACTCGTTGAACGCAATAAATCGTCTCATCGCTTCAGTTTCGTTTGCCAACTTAAAACAAATTTATGAGCCTCTACTGCTTCTGGGATGAGGGATTATAAGTTATCTTAGCGAACATATCTCAATACCTCGAAGTTCATTAAATGAAGAAAATCATTTAATGTCATTCAAGCCCATCTATAGATTCGATTTAACTAGGTTTTACCTCTCATGCCTTTCTTTGTGGGAGATCATGCGAGCTCATCTTCCATATAACACTCATTGTTTCCAGTTAAAACCTTTCCTGTTGCAAGCATATCATTCTGATCACGTGTAAACCAAGAGCCGGCGGAAATTAAACTAAGTAAGGCGCCATTCAGGACAGGACTATGTACAACAAATGTTTGTTTTAAGCCTCGCTACATAGTGTTACACACGGTCGTATACCGTATATTATTTAAGTCAACATGAACCTATGATACCTAACTTTAATGGGCATCATCCTATTAGATCTCCCTGTGTTCCGCGGTTCCTAGTGTACATAAAACACTAATACTTACTAGTTCAAAAATATAAATAGCGAAGACTTACTTGAAGAGAATACTTTTATATTTATTTAGTGCGGGATTGTAATAATACCAATACATTTTAATCATCAAACCAGCGAGCTGGCTTATTTTCTTATAAATGAGCACGATCTTATCATAAATACTGCTTTATTTCTAGTGTAAAAATGATTAATAATTAAAAGAAGCACAGATACAGTTCTCATTTTGTACCAATCGTTAGTTTATTCGATGGCTCTTTGTCACCCAAGCCTTTTAATTTGTCCTCAAATATTGATATATTCTTTTTATCTGAAATCTTTATAAAATTATTATTTTTGCTTTACTATATTTTGAAGTAACGGACAGAATGGTGTCGATTCTGTTGTTAAAAAATACTAAAATTAACTAATTTGACAGGTCGAAAAGTCTTACTATCCCTTTCACATGTGTGGGGTTAACCCCACACATGTGAAAGGGATAGTAAGACTTAGGACTTTAGGAAGGTATAGCATAAGTATGGCAATATTTTTAGACCTGTCAAATTAGTTAAGTTTAGTAATTTTTAACAACAGAATTGGCACCAATGTCACTATTAACTGAAATTACGTTCTGTCAGAGAGTCGATTATTCGGGCTAGTCTCCAGATTTGGTTGAACCGTTTGATTCATATAAAAAATAACATATTCTTATATCAAGATTGATGGGACAAGGGAGTAGGGGTATTTTTACTGAGTGCCCAAACGACATTAGGACCTAAAAGTTTTAGTATATCCTTCCCATTGAATAACTACCTATTAATAGAAAATTTGCCAAAGTTGTGATGAATTATTCAAAAATATTTCAAGGACACTAATGAATTACCATTGTTCTCTCTATTAATGAGCAATAATAAAACGTCGCCAGTTGAGAACGTGTTTCATTGTAAGGTTGATTTATATTCAACCCGCCGTGTCACAGCCAAGGATAGGTGCCTCTGCTAAATAAATCGTTAAATTATTCAATGAGATTAGGGAACGATTTTCAACGCTTACTGCCGTGGTAATGTAAGCCTTTGTTGTGCGGTTTTCATTACTCGGAACAACTTTGTGAGTGAAGAGTTTAAACTAGTGGTATTTTAATAAAGCTTCATAGTATTACGCGATTGTTCAAAAGCTTATTCCGGTAATAATTGTGCTCATTTCATGGTAAGATTCCACAGTGCTATCAAAATATTCTGTAAGCTGCATAAAACAAAGTTATGCACGTATTGTTTCATACAATGCAACTAGCGTATATCTGTTGAAAGTTTTAGTTCGCTTTGCAGCTAATGTTTTGAACGACTTAAATGAAGAGTATTTTGAATAGAAGTTTAATCGTTCAAATACATACAAAGCGGGGTATAAGTACGTTACGCAAACATTTTTATAATTTGTAGCAACTCCACTTATATAGTGCCGACCGCCCCGGTTTATCGTTTCCTTCACCGTGCACACCTGCAGAGGGCAAACGTGTCCCCAAAATGACTCGCAATAGTAACGTTACTCTTTCTTATGAAATTATCACCAGTGTAGTTTTAACTCAACCTATTCTTTCGATATTGTAAACGAAATTAGTACTAAATACAATACCAATGTCAAATACTAAATTTCTAAATTTTTCGTCCGTCTGTCTGTTTGTTCCGAATAATGTCGGGTGACCGATTTTTAATTTCACTGACAGATATCTGATTTTATAAGGCTACTTTTATTTCTGAAAAATATTATGGTTCCGCACAAAAAAAATACCCATAAAATATTGAACAAGATCCAATTTCACGCGTACGAAGTAGCGGAACAGCTGGTTAAGTTATATCGCTCGAAATTGACCTTAACTAAATATATATGTCTTCTTCTAAAAACCTTTATGTATGATGCTCTCTTAACATTTTGTACATAATTCTAATTAGTTTTATTTGCTTATTTTGTTCGTTATATCTATAAAAATATCCCAAGTAGACAAAGCGAAGACAAAGGAAATATACCTGGAAAATATGTTATTTCCTGTTTAAGCAAAAACAACGTTCGTAAATGCACTAATCGCTTTAGCGGGAAACAAAGGTAGGCATGAGCAGCCTCATTCGGCCGCGGGCATCCTCAAAGCTCTGATTCACTAGCGTGGAAATAATTCTAGCTCCACAGTGGTGCTTTGGCAATCTGTATGCAGAGACCAATTCTATGTAAACACAAAATCTAAAAAAACGTCCCATTACTTGGAAAAAGTTCCGTTACGCCTTAAGTAAAATAATGTACTACGATATTGTACGAACATATTTGTGCACGAAGAAAGCTAAGTAGTTAAGACGATTGACAAAACGTTGCCACTTGGCCACAAGGGCCTCTTGCGACGCGTAAACGGATTACAAGCGTTCGTGGAGGCCTTGTTAAAATCAAAGTGTTGACTGCGAACCTAATGGCTGTCAGAATAGGCCCTGAGCCGTCGCCCTTACTTCACGTCACATGAGCCCGTCGGCGTCTTGTGATATTACTGGGTAATAACATTATGTATTATTATCTCCTTTACCTTTGATAGTTATATATAATTACAATGGGGTAATGTTCTCCAGGGCTCAATTGCTCTTACGCGACAACTATTTGACATGTGTTTTATTATAAACTAGCGGCCCGCACCAGCTTCGCATGGGTAGACAAAATGTTTGATGAATGTCTATAGGCTAAAAGTTTCTTAGCGCAAGCCTAGACGCTATAAGGAACCTTTTACCTAAATAATATTATATGCAATTTTATGGTTTTCTAGTTTTTATATTCCGTCAGTGGTATTAGGCCTTCATTATTCTTCAAGTAGAGATTTCTCTGAAGTATTAGTTTGAGAGAAATATTGTGCAGAAACATTAAAGCTTTTATTCTAGGTAATAAATTCTTAGTGAGTTTAAATGAATGCACTAAGATAATATTTTTTTTTATTTCAATAGAAGCTCTTGGCAATCTAAATATTTCATCACGTGTTTTTCAGGTGGAAGTCAAAAATATAATGTATTTGTATTCTTTTCGTGATTTTAATAATTATGTTATATTTTATCCTAAGCTTATATTGTAAAACATGAATTTCGAATGTAGTTGTCTAAATTACTGGAGTTCTGTATCGGCACGGTATTTTTTTTAAACATTTTACTTTAAACTCGATGATGTTGGGTTTGTACAAAAAGCTGCAATCCAAAAGAGAAGCTTTAAAATCGAGCAAACAGCCTCGAGGGCACTTGCTGGATTGTTTGAAATTAATAACGGAATAGCACTGGGTATTGGAAACCAGTATAAGCTGCAGCCGGATTGGATTGTTTGAGATACTTTATATTATTATGATGAAAAAAGGATAATCAACTGAAGACTGGTATTTCAGAAAAAAAAAAATGGCCAAGTACGAGCTGGATTCGCATACAGAGGGTACCGTACTAAAAACCAACTAGGTTAAATGACAAACTTAAATTTACCATTCCATCCCTAGGGAACTTATTACTTGCGGTTGGTGCATTCAATAAGTTTGTAAAAGTAAATTCAGGCTTAAAAAAAATCAAATTAAAAAAAAAAAACCTTTTTGTCGCTCTGCGAATCAGGTAGAAATGTAGGTACATTCTGCGTAGTTCACTCTTTAATTTTACTGAAATAGGGTTTGCACATCAATGAAAATTATATTTATTTTTTATTTTTTGGTGTATGCTAACAGCGTGACTACGGTTATAGTTTGATATTTACTCAATTGAAAGAGACCATAGACCATGGTCTTGACAGACAGATGGACCACAAAGTGATCCCTTTTTCCTTTTGAGGTACGGAACCCTGAAAACAACTAAACTAGGAAGCCACCGGTAACGAGGCGCAAGCCCAAGCAACCAGCATTTTTTTTTTGTACTAATTGTATTCAATAATATAACATAGTGAGAGGGAATTGTTTAAAAGTGGGCAACAATGCTTCGTTATAAGAGATCCAGGAGCTACAAATAAATACAATGTTTATGTAACTCACAAAATCTAGAAGAACCTTACTAGTGATATAGAGAGATTGTACAATTCTATTGCAACTATGTGAGTGCAATGTTGTGTGCGAGATGTAGCAAATCCCCGGAGAGTAAAATGGTGTAAGCACATTAGTAAGTTAGTTGTATAGTAAAATCAATCCATTAAAAAAAAGTATACCTAGTGTTTTATTATGTACGGATACCAGAAGTGAAGTGAGCTCTAAACTATAGTGAATAAAGATAGCCCACGATTTTCACCGTTTGCCTCTGCGTTGCATGATTAAGTGTTGCCAACTGAACAGTAAACACATGTAATGTTGAGCTTAAATGTTTTGTTGTTAGAAATTACTGTGGCTTATTATTACAATCATTATCTCAGTTATCTATGCCTACCAATTAAAAACTATTAGTAAATTATCTCATCGACTAGTTTTGAGCATAGAGTGCATGAAAACTCGCACACGATCCCCAGAGTTGGATATGAAACGATACATCCAGATTGTTATTGGAACTTCGCTGTAGGCAAATGAGTAATCGGGTAAATCTGTTCGCGTCAGTGACTTCTAGTAATATCGGACGTACATCGGGAAATGTAGTGACCAATCGACCCAATTTCACTGCGGTCGGTGCAGTGAGCGACCCGTCTTTCGGATGCCGACGCAAGCAAAGGCATTATAGTGAGTATGACATTGCTATCCCTTTATTTAATTCACAGTTACGAATGTTTTTAAGAAAACGTAGTATTACTTTTTGCAGTTTTTTGTAGTTTCACGCACGCATACGCGTTTCTAACCTCTATTTTACACCTATAGCGATTCATTTCAAAATACAAGTTCTTAATGCGTTTTCTTCAACTTACTCACTATACTGTTTTGTAGAAATAGAATATTTATTAAAAATATGATCCAAGATCAAGTAATAACGCTTGAGTACGTACTACGAAGTTCAAGTGAACGGTAAGTCCTTCACAATAACATAAAATGGGGCTTGTACATAAGCTACTATTACAAAGATATAATTCTTGGAATTACAATAGACAAGTATTACCTCCATTGACGTACAGTGTTTTTGCTATATGCACTAAAACATCTGACGTAGTACCTACTAGGTAGGTAAGTAGTATAAGTAAGTAAGGGTTATTAAACAAAAAAAGACTTTAGTTAATTAGCAATCAGCCCATGAATTGGCATGCCATACATAACGCAGATGGTCGTGACTGGTGCATCGCGACGTTCGTGTAATGAATAATTCAAAAGCTCAGTTGTTGATCAACTTAGAGTCAATTTTACCGGCTACATTGGAATCGCGTTTACGTGAACCGAGTATACACGCTTTAGAAGTGTAGACCAATGACAAAGATGAAAATATCTTCCACCATTATCCAGTTTGCTGCATTCACGTGACATAAGGTCGTGTTTAGCACGTTGTTCTAATTGTATTGAACATTCCAATTCCATACAATACAAAAACTACGCCCACCAAAATATATTGAAAACTAGCGTCCGCCCGCGACTACGTCCGCGTTGAGCTTAGAATCTCAGAGGAACCTCAAATTTCCCCGGGATAAAAAAGTATACTATGTTTTAATCAAGGTTATAAATTACCTGTGTTCCAAATATCATCCGAATCCGTTGTGTAGTTTTTGCGTGAAAGAGTAACAAGCATCCATCCATGCGTCCATACTCACAAACATTCGCGTTTATAATATTAGTAGGATAATGCATCGAAATTATTTTCAATTCGATAGATACGCGTTTGAAGAAAGTTAAACGTCGAAAATCCGGCTTTCGTAATGTAGAGTTCAATTTATGTCAATTAATGCAATTCAGTGCTCTGAGCTCGAGAGAGCAAAGTGGACTAGATAAGGATGGAAGATTTTTAGTCATTGATCAAGTGTGTAAGCTACCGAGCTTACACACTTGATCAATGATCATGAACCGTCACGAGGACGCGATTACAATGTAGCCGGTAACAAAAAAGTCTCAACAATTCCTTTAAAGGAACAACTGGACACAATCCGTAAAATCGACCCTAAGTAATCATGCACTTCAACGAGCAAGCAGATTGTGACAAAACAGCCTATACAAAATTAAATAGTCTCAATTATGAAAATAATGATTATTTTCATTCAGTGTGAGAAGCTGTAGAGGTTGACCCGTTGTGATTTTATGAAATATAATAAACATTCTCAATAGCAATAAATTCATCATGTTTTGCCTTAAAATTATTGTTCGTCTATTCTTACTACTTGAAGTAGTCTAGTCCAGTTTGTTTGTTAAATATCCAATATGTATGCGGTATGTGCCAGGCCTCTAAAACTTAATAAAAATAATAACCGGCCAAGTGCGAGTCGGACTCACGCACCGAGGGTTCCGTAATCGCTTGTACGTAAAAGGCTTAGGTAAGGTTATAAGTAGGAGAACTTCAAATGAGGTCATTATTCGTCGGTGACACTCAACAGCGCCAAACAGGAATATTTGTTTGTAAATTCGCATTAAAATTTCATGGTTCTAGGTCAATGGCAAGTACCCTATAGGTTTTGATTCCCTCGTGAAATCGCAAAATCTGCAAAAACAGACAGACAGACAGACAGACGGACAGCAAAGTGATCCTATAAGGGTTCCTTTTTTCCTTTTAAGGTACGGAACCCTATAAGTAGGTATTAATTTCTATAGAAGCTGGAACACACTCACAGGACTCTCGTTTTACAGAATCACTTCAGGTGCAAGTCGCCTGAGTAGCTAAATTTATACATAATAGATGTATTGAAACCCAGAATTTTCTTTTTCATTGTGTTATACTTTTCCTAGAAAGCCTTGTATTGTATTTGTCAATACGTAAATTTACTGTACGAGTAGGTACTGGAGTTTGGGACTGTAACCAGCAGAGCTTCATATCGTTATAAAAAATAACAAAATATAGTGTTATATAACGTTGTGGGTATTTTGTAATGTTATTTATTTATTAACGTTATTTTTGACGGAAATACAAATAAAGTTAACAAAAAATTACGTTATATCATATCGCTATAAAAGAACAACATTAAATTAACCTTATAATATTGTATAGGATTACCCGACCCGAGCGGAAAACAACGTAATTAATATAGTTTTATTTTTTATTTTTAGTTATACCACTTTTCACAGCCGCAGCGCTGTTCATTTTCCATACGAAAATAGTCGAAGGCGATACGCATACGTTGTCGCTACAGAAAGAAACCACTGAAATGCAGCAAACGGTAACGTAACTTGGTTATAATCGAAATACAAGCAATTCATTCTTTTCATACAACCATAAACCTTGATTGAACAAAGGAGAGTTTACTGAAACCATTTTTAAATAAAAAGTATTTGTTGAATGTTTTTCCCAAAATTTCTTTGCGAACTTAAAAAATAATCTATACTAATATTATAAAGAGGAAAGATTTGTATTTTTGTGTGTGTGTATGTTTGTATTGAATAGGCTCCGAAACTAATGGACCGATTTCAAAAAATATTTCATCGTTAGAAACCTACATTATCACTGGGTAACATAGGCTATATATTATTGTGACACGCGGGCGAAGTCGCGGGAACCATTTGCATATGTATTCAATAAATTTGCATTAGCTCAGAATGAAAACATTGCACATCTTATTTATGCAGGGTCTTATCGCTAATACAGCCTAAATAAATTATTAAAATCGTTACAAAATGGTGTATAAGATTTTTTATTCACAAAAGTTTTATCGAAGTCGCATAAATGGTATATGAACGCAAACAATACGCACAAACGCCTTTCCATCTTTGAGTAATTTGATCTAAAAAGTTAGACCTTGTCATTCCACGGCCCTTCTTCCACTCACATTCACATTTTAAATCCTTTTATCATTCTTTTATCGCACATTATCTATATATGTTCAAGCCGACGTACCATTCCCGTTACATCACACCCTCTTTCACTCCACTTGTTTTACGGACCTCAACATTGCGGCTTCACTCTACAATGGTCACGCCGTACATTTTTCTAAGAGACCGCAACCCAACTGCATTTAGGTACTTTACATTCATACTTCTTCTAACTTCTCCAGTTTGTGTTAATCATCGTCAGGACAATGTTTGTATAAAAGAATATTTTGGGAAACACACCGGAATATTAGGAAATTCGGTTTAAATTTCACCCGTGCCAAGCCGGGCGGGTAGCTAGTATATCACATAAATGGGGGATTCAGTGCAGTGTAGAAAATTTAACTCCGAAATTTTAAATGTAATCAACTAACAAAACATTATTAATTTGTACGCTGTCACTCGTCATAGTCGCCGTCGACGGCTGGCTACATGCGTGGATTATTTTATTTATTTGGTTCTTCAACATCAGATACATTACACATTTTTTAAAATCAAGTACACAATTTAGTTTTAGATGTTCCAACAATGTTTTTACTAGGGGTCCTCATGTTCTAGGCATAATTAAGTAAAAAAAGGTGCCTTGTAGTTTTATATACGGATTCTTTTTAAATATGATGCATGTATGTCAGAACATATATCTATACATTATAAAATGTCGGTATGTAGCAGCGTATAATATGTATTGTGTTATATATAATGCAATGTTTTTTCTCGGTTAGAAATTGATTGCAAATTAGTTTGTATCATGCTTGCTGTTTGCTCTAGAAACGAAGCTCAACTCAGTCTGTATTTCCACGAATACCTTTATTACATTTGAGCCGCAGCAAATCAAACACAGTACCAACAGAAGGCTTAAAACAATCCAATATTGAAACCTTTTGCACTATTACGATAACGTTTACCGATCATTGAATTCTTCTGGTTAGTAGTTGGATGTGTTACCGGCCGTAAGCCAATAATTAGTAGTGTATGAAATTATTAGCGTATTTCACGTTACAAATTTGTACTGCTTTGCCCCTAGTTTTTATTATTTAGTTTCACATGCAAAAGTAGCTGAAGGCCATAACAATACGCTTCGCATCGGGAACTGGTATCTGGACGTGAGTTGCAGAATATTTGTAATGCCTCACGTTCGTAGTGGCTGCCGCAGCGGTGGCATTTAAATATGGCGATCACATTCCAATGTCCTTCCTACTAGCTTTACTCCGAGACTCAGGCATTGCACACTCGAGTACCTACAGTGAATCTAAACGTATATTACGAATGTTACTAGAACCTTAGTTTATTACTGTCTATTTACAATCACACCTAAAATTTCATAGAAAATTTTAAACATCGGATAAGTATTTTTGCATTCTATGATTCGAAACACGTAATTTAATTTGAATATTTAAGTCTATTGTACAGTATTAAATGCACTGAAATAGAGCTTGAGTCCGCAATTAGGCTTACACATTCATACATAGTCCGTCATCGAAAGGATATTCAAAGATCGACACCTTATGACATCATAATTTGGATATCTTATTTGAGCATATGAGAACAAAAATAATTAATGCACGTATAGGTGAGAGTGAGATACGGAAACGGTAGGTGGATAAGCCAAAATAATTATTAAAATCAAGTCTTTAAATACTAATCGCATGACGTGTCTCCGTGGTGTGAGAAGAACAACATTATGGCAACTAATGACACAGTTTCTCTTGCAAATACGGCAACGGAAGCAGGTGTGCACACAGATATGGTATTCATTATTCTAGCTTGTACAAAAATGGGCAATAATAGAATGACAATTTCGTTTGAATCTATTTCAATCGTCCGCATACCAGCCGTGAATCACGGTTTGTTGCTTACTCACAAAGGTTTTACGCAGTCGGTATGGTCGTCAGTTATTGCTAATAGCTTCGGAATTTAAACTGATCACTATCGAGTTAGTACTAGATCATAGAGCTTTCGATTCTGTATTAGGTATTATCATATCGTATTATCATCCATTTCGGTCCAAATATGAAAATGCCGGCCGAGGCATTTTTTTTTATATTATGTTAGAGCTCGCCCGTCTGAACATTTATTACTATGGCACCAAACCTGTAGGTCCATTGACTTTGATTTTATTTGAGTTCTAAAATCTGATTGTTCATATTTTTTGTTAAAAACAGGAATAAAATTACCAAAGCAAATGAAATGTCCTGTAATTTACAACTTTGGTGCCATAGTAATAAATGCTCAGACGGTCAAGATCTAACAGAATACACAAAAAAATGCGTTGGCCGGCACTTTCAGATTTGGACCAAATCTCTATGAAACATGGATGATGACCTTTGATTCTTCTCAGTCGTTTGCACTCTTGGCAGAGTGGTCGTGGTCATCAGTGCGGGTGGTGGCTTGCTTCACAAGCCGTCGCCATTCCTCACGTATTGCCCTTATGATATATGTCCTTTGATTATAGAATAAGAAAAATCACGTCAGTACGTGGGGAATTGGCCTGTAGGTACAGGCAATGCAGAAAGTTGTTGATGGTGTTCACATTTTCAGGCGTCACTAGATCGCCACTTATGAGACCCTGCACGTGTCCATGGATGATGCTAAGCAAACGAGCAGTAACATAAAGAAAGAAACAACAAAATAAAATTTGCTATTCTAAATTGGATCCACCCAACGGTGCCCGTACTTGCACAGACAAATAGCACTAATGGATGTATGTGTTTCAGCGGTTTCTAGAGCTCATCGTAGGGATACCTGTTAAACGTTTTGCATTTAATAATGTAGGTAGGAAATAATACACTTGTTTATTACAATCATACTTTTTTCATTTAGCTATTTGTATAAAATTTCCACTTTTTTTACTTTAATGTTTGCAATTACGTACCTGAGCGGTGAACACTTTCATACCGTTGTGCTGATATTGTATAATAGAAAATTAAGATGGATTTACAAAAATCGACTACGACATATTCCATCGTACATCGCAATCCCTGTTCAAAAACCATCAAGGCACTTACTACTGGTACCTATAATATTAAACCATACTTGTCATAATAGATGTCACACTCGCGAGATTATCTAGTTTAAGCTGCTACATGACGCCGGAAAAGCTGTGGATCATGATGAATGTCGAGGCAATTACGTTAGGATATGTCCGAACGGCAGACTCTTTTTCAATTAAACGCGAGCCCGCGGCAATCAATGTCGAATATCGTTTTTGTCAAACCCTTTTGCGATACCAGAAATACTAACACAGCCTGGCCACGTTTAATTTGTTTTGCTCCGGCTGCTTTTTGTCGCGCATACATTGTGAATATGTCCCTTCCATCCCCACACAGTCTAGCGAGAGATTCTATTGAGAGATTCCCTCAGATCATTCAACAATTTCCCGAAAGCTTTCAGATAATGCGCCTCTTCATTTTGATGAATGATTGAATTTTGATTCTATGTTCAACTAAAACACGATTTTTTATTATCACCATTTTTACCTATAACTTGTACGTAGTATATTATCTACACTGGGAAGGGACATGTCATTATAACCTGTCTCTGACTCTGAGCTATAACTTTCAAAGCTTTTGTTGCAGGTATTTAAACTAAGAAGTTTTTTTTTAATTAATTTTAGGTATTCTTCATATTTAAATATCACGAACACCGTTGCATCCTGAACAAATAATCACGGCTATCACCAAAAAAGTTTAAAAAACAACTTTAATGTGGATACAGAACCGAAGAGCGTATAAACTTATGAAGTACTTGACACATTTTGTACCCAATAGATAATCAATGAATTCACTATGTAACGGGTTTTACTAAACGCACATAAGAGGATGAAATCCACGCATGAAGAGTCAAGCAAAACAGATTTACCTCGAAATTGAGTCAACGAATGTCAAGCAAAGCAGAAATATGCGTATAAACATGACGAAATTACGAAGGATTACTCGTTTGCGAATAAATTATTTACATGGATAGACTTTAATAACAGATGAGGAAGTACAGTCTTAGTTTATCTTTTAAAATTAACTTAGTACGAAACCAAAGTGAAAGTAATGCTAATGAAAATTCATCCGGAGCATACCTGATATATTAAAATTAATTTCTTCACAATACTATGATTAAGTGAATTATATTAACTAATAATTGTAACCTAGACAAAAGAATTATGTGTGTGAGCGTGTATTGATTGAGCAGGGTTAGAGATAGGGGCGACCATCGTTGCGGTGACGACGGCGTTTACGGTCCACTGGACCAGGAATTGACTCGGATGTTCGTCGATGCGTTTCGTCATCGACCTGGAAGGTCCTTATATCGTTACACTGTTTGTTAGATAGTAGAGAGATAGAAGGTAACGCTTGAATTTCAAGTGAAAATACCTGCTTCATAGTATTTTAAAGTATCACTCAAGGGAAGTGAATACGTATAATACACACAATACATAATTTTTTTATGGTGGATACGTTATACATTGCGATCCAGTTCCAGCTAACAATAAGTCCTTTTGTATTTTAATATTTTTAGTTATCCCCTTAAGAAAAACTTTTTGAAAATAATTTGTTCGTCATCTTGGCGCCACGATACCAGACTGCAAATTTGAGGGAGCTTCCGCTAATGGCTGTCAAAAACCACTATTCCCTGCCCTAGTACTTAGAACAAAAATGATATAAAACGTATACCGACCGAATTTGTAGGCTCAATAAAATATATTTCCTGCGCGCGGCAACTTTGCCAAGTCATTGAGTATATTTAGCTGTATCTTCCTTAAAGTGTTCTTTCTTTGGCTGACTATTGTCTGTAACTTTGAAAAATGAAAAAGTAAATTGAATTTACAGTAATTAAGAAGAAGTTGAGCGGTTAGACGTTATATCTCGTCTTTTAATAGTATACCTAACACTTCCGAAAAAAAGTCAAGACTAAGTAAAAACTACCGCAAAGTAGTTATACGTACTTACCGCTGAAAGCCACGCCCGCGGGGATTGAAAAACTTTCGCCAAAGAAATAAGGTTGGAATTTTTATTTCTATTAGATTTGAGATTTCAGTTGAGAGTTTTGAGGTGGCTTAAATCTATACAGAAACCATTAATGGTTTACTATAAAACTCTTATTAATTGTTTTTAATTGAATAGATTTAACTAATAATTATTGACTTTATTATATAGATTGAAATGTATTCGTAGTTTTGTTGTCAACGACTTGATGTGCTAATAAAAACACGTGTCCCTTAAAGGATATAGCGATAATGATTGGAATATAATAATAATGATTCAATACTGAATTAATTTCTTTATTCACTTAAACCTGACCGAGTATTCGTCAGCATACCATAATTAGCCCGATTCTCAAGGTCCAGTCATCTTTCGAGGAATTCAAAAAAATGCAATAGACCGTGACTCATCCATCAATAGAAAAACTGTTATTCGATGTTTTATCTGAAATGCACTAATGCTAATGACTCGGACGCTTAACGGAACGATTCATGATAATATCTGCGGCCATGTCGCATAAAGGTATGCGACATGGCACTTAGTCTGCGTGGGATTCCGCCAATAATATACTTGTCTATCTAAGAGCAAAGTCGCAATCTGAAGACTATATCATTATCATTTCATAGCGATGTGTCTGCGATGCGATGCCATGATAACAATTAGAAAAGCCCATATGTCACGAATAGTGCAACAAATACAAAGAATACGCACAACTACTCTTGTGTACTACTAATCCACCAAATAAATATAAAGTGTAATGTGCTTTTGTTATAAAGAATATTTCATTTATTCAGATTTGAATGCGTCTCTCCCACCCTTTTACTGTTGAAGACCTCTAATTACAATTAAACTGTACACAGCAAATAATCTTCGTTATTGGAAAATAAAAATCCGGCCAAGTGCGAGTCGGACTCGCGCACCGAGGGTTAAAAGTAGGCGAACTTCAAATACGGTCATTATTCGTCGGTGACTCTCAACAGCGTGAAACAGGAATATTTTTTAGTAAATTCGCATTAAAATAATTAACTTGTGCTGTAAGACACTGCTTCTTGCCAAATTTCATGATTCACAAGAAGTACCCGGTTGTATACGAAGTATAGGTTTTGATTCCCTTGCGAAATTGCAACATATGCGAAAGTTTGCGACATTAACGGTCATGTCTTTTCGTCATATTGACTTACAGGTTTTATTATTTTACAGCTGAATGGTCTCTGTGGTCTCTATAGACCCGGGTATTTCATATTATTTTCAATTTGATAGCACCACGCGTTCTTGAGATAAAAAATCTTGACAGACAGACGGATAACAAAGTGATCCTAGAAGGGTTCCTTTTTTCATTTTAAGGTACGGAACCCTAAAAAGTATCAAAGTTTCAAAGATCATTGTTATGTTTTAAAATAATCACTATTTTATTGTTTATTTTTGTTGTTTCATCTAAGAGTCTCAAATATTTTTATTAGAAAGGAGAGAAATCTCTTCGAGTAGTAAATAAGTTAAATCATATTATTTGTGTTCTCAAGCTAAAATATACTACAGCTTTATAGCTGCAGTATATTTTAAATATTTATTATCTATACTTATAATAAAACTGTAACAGGTCCAATTCTGTACATTGAAGATATTTTGAAAATTTCTTTTGGAGTGCTCTCTGTAGTCGATAGTGAACCCAAAACTGTAATTTTTTTAATTTTTGTCTGTCTGTATCTTGATTCAATTGAAACTTGGCACAATTTGAGTTCATACTACGAGGTAACATTTCACGGTACCTTTGGGATAGGGGATAAAAGTAAAAATTTGTATTTGGCTGTAACTCCGAAACGGTTGGACTGATTTGAACGAGACTTCCACTGGCAGATAGCTGATATTACTGGGCGTAACTTTTATGTTGGAACAATAATTAGGGCTCCGCGCAGCTAATAAAAAACCCATGAAATTTAGATCAAAATCCGAACGACAAGACTGAATGGAACAGGGCTTTCTCAGACCGGTAGCTGATGCTATAATTCGTAACTAAGGCTACATTTCTTTTGGAAAAATAAATGGGGTTTCGCGCAACATTTAAAACCCATGAAATTGTATACAAAATCTGACCGGTTGAACTTTCACTGGTAGATAGCTGATGCTAAAAGGCGTAACATAGGCTACTTTTATGTCGAAAAAAAATAGGGTTCCGCCAAACACAAAAAGCCCATGAAATTGTGAACAAAATCTGAACGGCGGAACCGTCACTGGTAGATAGCTGATGCTAAAATGCGTAACTTAAAAACCCATGAAATTTTGAACAACTTCCGAACGGTTGGACCGAGATGAACGGTACATTCCCTGGCAGATAAAGGTTTTTTTATATAGGTACTAAGGTGGCACACAAGCACACGGCCCTGTAGCTTATAGCCGTTAACAATACCAGTGATATCACTATCGCCTTGCTAACTATGCTAGCATTTATACTAGCGCAGCGTGTCCCGCAGAGTCCTCGCTCATTTAGAAAATATCCCTATTAAATAATAGGGATAAATAATTGACATTAATCGTGTCATGTATTTTTTTTAAAATTAGGTACCTACTCTTCATTCAATAATTCATCATTGATCGAAGAATTTACTTGAACTTTTGTTGACAACCAAAAGCAAATCAGAATAGGCTTCCTGACCAGTGAGGAGAATAAATGAAAAGTGGTATGCTTATGTGCACATGCATATCAATTGCAATACAGGATTGGCATTGATCGACGTGTTAGTAATACCCCTGATATTGCTAGCGGTTACATTATTACAGTTCCGTCAGTTCCCGAAACAAACAAGAATATTCTGAAGCTGAAATATATGTTACTCTTAACTGAGCTTATATAGTGCACAAGAATACTCACAACATCACAGAACTAAATCTTATCAAACATTTACAAAGCTACTTAGCAAAAGCACTATTCGAGGTGGCCTTAGTCCAGCGCTACCAGGACAATCCTGTGAATAGCCTCTTTGTTATCGCGTAATTGTGTGCCCAAACATGAAATGGCTCTTCAACAAGCGCGCACGCCTCTTCGCAGAATATTTTTATAAACCTATATCTAAAACGCTTTTGTTATTTCGATAGTGAACCTTTGCAGCTGGTGACGACCTCCTTTATTAAATTTAAAATTACTTACTATCTCTCATTTGCTTTCTTGAACCTTGCTGCCTATCGGAGTATGCTCGGAGCTTTTTCATATGCTAAGAAAGAGGCGAGAAAGCCGTAGCCAGTAAACTCTTGCAATAATGGAGGTAGCACTAACGCATTGCCAACCTTAATTGTAAAGAGCTTGCGATAGGAGCCCTTTCTGTCGGCACAGGCAGCGTATTTTCAACAAGCCGCAAGCAGAAAGGGGGGTTGTCAATGATTACTGTTCTTGTTTTTGGAGAACCCATTGTCATAAGCTTCCGAAACACGGACTTCCTAAAATGGTAGGTAGTCACTTCAACCACATGGCCATCATTGTTCACAACCATCAACTTTCTTTCGATATCCCATATATATAGTGATTAACTATATATATAGGAAATCGAAAGTAAGTTAAGTTGTAGGTGAAGTAGTTATTTACTTTCACATTTTCTTCTAAGCAAACCTTACTTTTACTGAAAGTGAAGAGAAGTAAAACTACAGGGTCAACGTAAGCCAGGCTTAGGAAAAAGGCCGGGGACGGATATCTAACTAATTTGGACATCAGTTTACTTAATTATACTGCTCTGTACCTCGGGTACTTTTAACTGGCGAGTTACATTCATACATATTATATTATATCATCGCTGAAGTGAAATTAAATACCACGCCAATAGTTGAATATCAATAAAACTATTGCTTTAAGAAGTTTTAGCACCGTTTCACAAGAACGTAGTGAATATTAAGTACATTTCTTGAGCGTTATATGAGACTATTTCATGTTAGTCGTCCGATTACTGATTATTACTAGTTGTGAACAAAACCCGACCGGCTCGACCGATTTATACGGGTCTTTCACAGGCAGATAGCTAATTCTATAAGGGGTCAATTAGGCTACACTTATTATGAAAAAAGAATTATGCTTCCGCGCAACAAGTAATAAAATTGTAAACAAAATCCATACGGTTGGTCCGATTTTAATAGGACTTTGACTGGCAGGTAACTGCTATAACCTAAGAGTATATAATGTACTACGTCTATAACCGTAAAGTTACTCCAGCTTAAGTTACTCTTATTTTGGAAAAATTAAACCTATGAAATTGTAAATAAAATTAATTCCACGCGTACGATGTCGCGGGAACAGTTAGTCTAGCTAGGCTAGCTCTCGAATAAAAGTAGCTCATGATACGCCTGTTTTTATAGGGTACGTCAATGAGACACAGGCTCAAGATAATGACTGCTTTATTATACATCCATGCACTACCCACATTAACCTAATATTTGAATTTACCTTCTAATATATATTTATATATTTGAATTCCCATTTTTATAACAATTATTTAGTAATTTACACAGACGTTAATTATATGAACATATTTAAGAATAAAAAATACAATTGGAAGTTTGGTATGTACACGCAAATATTTAAAAACTTAAATATTTGAAGGATTTTACTTAATATGTGGCTTGGTTACTTATTTAGAAGAAGAATTAATTAAACACGTGTACTTGCAGTTTTGAGTTTTATTACAAGAGAGAGAGATTTAAATTAGTGAGACACAACATACAAAACGTTCAGTAATGGCTGCATTCCTTTACATTATACCAACATCCCTACCGGAACGCAAGCCCATTTTACGAATACAAAACAAATGCGTCCGTTTTGTAAGGATATCTGCTACCATATCAGAACCTTTAAGATACAAAAAAAATGTTTCAAACTATGTACACATTCTCTAATAAAATTATAGCGAATATCAATATGTTTGGTATTTGGTTGCTGACGCCATTGCCATATACTCAGCCTCAGCCGTTGCAAGTGCAACAGTGGTTTAATTACAACCATTCCACACAACTCCACCCCCCTGAAAAATAAAAATGTTACCAGTGCTAGACCGGTCTGTCTTCTGTGTCGCTTGCCCAGTCTGCATTGCAATACCCAGTGATGTCATCAGCATCTCCTCTCCCGAAGCACAACGACAAATCTTTTGTTCCTTGCAGATACCACATTAAACGACAATGTTGACTTCAATAATAATTGCAATACTGACTTCACTTATTGACTGCATATCTAATGTCGGCCCATGTCACATGAGTTAAGTACAGCAGGCATCCTACTGCTTGTCAATGGGCACATCTATTTAATCTCCTATTTTATCGAACTTTGAAGTAAACTTCAATACGTGTTTTTACAGGCTTGCACTGAGACATCCCAAATCATTCTTATATAGCCATAATATAGTTATCTTGACTTAGCATAATCACTACCTGTCTCCTGTTTCTTTAAATATTCATACCTACGAACAATAAAAGATTCATACCAAAAATTTGTTTTGCTTCACCAAAATCTTTCATGTTGAACTTACTTTTATTTTAATTTCTCCTTCAAATCATTTTAAAGTTTTTATTGCTTGAGAAGATCATTAAGTCGTCGACCCATACTGCAATGAACAGAATATCAATTTGATCCTTTAAATAGTAAACACAGGGATCAACTTCTAATCTCAACAATCCAATATCTGTTTATACACCATTAACTTTTAAATTCCATTGCCTGCTGCTGCTTTAAACCATATATTGCCTTATCTAATAGACAAACTTTTGGTCCATCTCTATATAACTCAGGTTGACACATATACACCTCTTTATCAATGTCACCCTGTAGGAAGGCAGTTAAAGCATCCATTAAATCAATGTCTAGGTTATGTTTTGCTACTAAAGCTATTAAATATCTAATTTAATTGTATCTAATAACTGGTGAAAAAATAACATCACAGTCAACACGCTTTCTTTGAACGAAGCCTTTTATGACTGGTCTGGCTTTGCACCGATTTACATCTTTTTTGATTTATTTTTACTTTCTACACCTACTTACAGGGTAAAGCCTTTTTACCTTGTGGTAAATCAGTTAAACTCCAAGTTTTATTTTCTATTAGGGAATTATATTCTTTATCCATTGACAATGCCTCTTCTATAGATGTTGGCTTATTAAATAAGGAGATGGGACAAAAATAACTGTATTTTAAATTAACAGCGTGAGCATGCTGTTTTTCATTTCGAGGATGTAATGTCATATTCCATTCAGGAGATTTTGTAGTATTTATAGATTTAACAGGAATATAAGAATCATCACCTGTAGCTGTTTCATATTCCTCATCTGAACCCTCGGTAGACACTATCTTCTCATCACCTACCTATACCCTTGCTTTTTGATGGAGTATCACTCAAACACTGCTCACTTACTGTGGTGCTGTAGTCTTAGGGGCTTGCTGCGTGACATCTGAACCATCACTGGAATGAGGTATATAAATGTCATTAATTCCTTGCACATTTTCAAGAAAAGTTACATCTCTCATCTTAACAATGTTGTTAGTTTCAAGGTTCAATAAGCGGTAACCTTTGGTATTTTGTTCATAACATCATGATATTTGATCATTTTTGTGGATTTTGAATCCTATTTCTTACGTGTTTCCTTAGGTATATGACACATTACCTTGGAGCCAAAACTTTCATATGTGACAGATTTGGTATTTTACCTACCAAATTTCTAAAGGTTTTTCTAATCTCATTTGTTATTTTGTTCTTCGAATTACACATTTCTAATCTAGTTGTGTAGTTGGGTAGCTTGCCTACATCTTTAAAATTCAAGTGTCCCATACTCCGATGCCATAGGACAACATTATTTCATGTATCACTAACTGATAAATTGGCTTGTATTTCTCTATATGCATCTAAAAGATACAGGTTGTTTTGTAATTTTCCTGCACATAAAAAATCACATTTGCCATTGAAAATGGTGCAAGTTTTTTCTGAAAAGTCCACTTTGTAACCTGATTTTACTATGGCACTGGCTGAGAGAGGTTAGCTGTAAATTTTGGTATATATAAAACTTCCCTCACCTGTATTTTATTTGATGTGTTATTATTTAATATCAGGTTAATATTGCCTTTACTTTCCACACCTAGTGGAGACTGATTACACACAGTGACAGGTGATATCGGAGAAGTTGTGCCATCATACATCCATTCTTTTTTGTTTGTCATACGCATAGACGCACCAGAATCTATATACCACTTGTCATGTTCCATTCTTCCAGAAAATGCTGAACAAGCTGCTATAAAGCCTTTATTGTCCGTTTTATCTGTAAATTTCCTCGAGGAGCCCTGCAATTCTTTCCAATATTGCCATACTTATTGCAGTTGTAGCATCGTGGCCCTTTGGGCTTCATGTTATTTGATTTATCAAATGTATTTTTCTTGTTTACATAAAAAACAGTGGATTTCGAGCTTTCTGCCTCTTGTAAAAGTTTAGCCTAAATCATGTCAGCACTGATTTTTAAGCCGGAACTCTCTATGTCCATTATCGTGGGTTTGTACTGCTTAGATATCCCAAACCCAACATACAAAACGTTCAGTAATGGCTACGTTCTTTTACATTATACCAACAATATTACACAACACCAATGAAAATAAAAACTAAAATAAACTATTAACCAAATTTGATTAAAGTTACGTAATTTACAATAAAAATAATAATCTACAAAATAAAGGTTATTATTATTATTTCACCCAAATTATCACGTTGTATTACAATCTTTAAGCTTTTACATATTTAATCTTAATTTCATAGACAGCTGTTACATTGGATAAATTCCCCGCTCAGGCCGCCTCACGATTCTGCCAAAACGTGTGTAAGTCTGCATGCGTGACTAGGACGAGTGAGGTCCCTCTAATTTTCCTTTCCCTTGAATTTTATATTAGTTGAAATTAAGTCTGTTATAGACACATTGAACTTATGAAAATAACATTGCAGAACATTGACATCAGCGCCGGTATCAATTTTAAATGAAATGTATTATAATGTTTCAAACCATTCACTCGAACATTGATTAAAACAATAAATTACCTGATATACTCGAGCTCCTCGACGCGGGAGCGATACGCAATAGATCTTGCTGTCCCTTTCTTCGACATCATCTTTGTAATTTGCGCGTGACACACAGCTTGCACAGTGTTCCGTGTTTGCTTTCTTTATGATTCCTGCTTGCACCCAAGATATTTGTGCAATATTGCATATTTCTATTGCCTTAAGCAATGTAAGCTTCGGTTCCCGGAAATGTTCTCTCAAAGTTCCCTCCTTTATCCGTCTATCTATCCATCTATTTATCAGTCTATCTCTAACTCAATCATAACAAAGCCCTTCAAATTCACATTTCATTGCCAACTCTTTAAGTGCAAACGAGTATTGTTCCACAGATTCACCGTCGCGTTGTTCTCGTGTAAAAAGTGTATGCCTTTGTATAGTTACATTTTTCTTTGTAGAAACACACCGTCAATCTTTTCTTTGACACTTTTTAAATGCATGGGATCCAATCCAATCCATCCGTAAATTGCTCGTTCACCTCCCTATACTGTAATCCGACTTAGAAATATATATAATCTATTTGCACTTATGGAGTTTTCTTGTTCAACTCGCCTCAAAGTATATAAGGAAAGATGTTTTCCATCTTTCCCAATCCATCGAGATATTTCCCGATGTGGCGTTTTCAACGTTGTTATTAAAACAAAATGGTGGTGCAGGAGGCAATGCCGATTCCATTGATCATTTGTCCGCAATAGTCCGTATAAACTGTACACTTAAAAGTTGCAATCACTTTATTGCTTACTAGCGGCCCGCCCCGGCTTCGCACGGGTTGACATTTATAATTTTTTTGTGTACCCGTTCGAAGCCGCGGCGGGCAGCTAGTAAAGTATATAGCTTAATTACTCAGTGATAATGTAGCTTTGTAACGGTGAAAGAATTTTTGAAATCGGTTCAGCAGCATCGGAGCCTATTCAATACAAACATACAAAAATACAAATCTTTTCTCTTTATAATATTAGTATAGACTAGCGGCCCGCCCCGGCTTCGTACGAATAGACATTTATCAAATATTTTGTCTAGCCGTACGAAACCGGGGTGTGCAGCTAGCTAGTATAATATATAGACTATGTAACTCAGTGATAATGTAACTTTCCAACAGTGAAAGAATTTATGAAATCGGTCCAGTAGTTTTGCAGCCTATAAATTCAAACATACACACAAAAATTTAAAAACATAACTATTTCTCTTTATAATATTAGTATAGACAGATTATATGTATCGGTGCGGCCGTTCATATTTTGGTTTGAGTTTCATGAGTTTTTTTTATGTTGCGCGAACCCTAATTATTAAAACCTTAACAAACTAAAAGTAGCTTATGTTTCGTGTCACAGAAAAATCAAAGATCTGCTAGTGAAAGCCCCGTTCAAATTGGCCCAGTCGCTTCGGAGATGAACCCAAACAAACGGACAGACAGACAGAAAAAAAACAGATGTTTTGTTAGTAGTATCGTGTTCAGTTTCATATTTTGCATTTATCTTAAGCTGTTATTTCGACGTTACAAACAGACACTTCAATTTATATGTATAGAATTAGTACTTCCATTATTCGATATATAGATGGCGCTGTGTCTGTTGACTCTATTTCTGGATCGTGCAGTAGTCTTTGACGAATAATTATCTTACTTGGTGTTCATTTTATATTATTCTGACATTTCAAACAGATAGGTATAAATGTACAGATAAGTGAATCAGTGCAAGGGAGTGTCTAGTCTTATCTTATAAATTTAACCAACGAAGCAGTCCATGGGTCATTTCACGCGACCTACGCATCCTATATTTATCCCAATGAAGTACCACACTGCATTTGATTTAGGAAAGTCGGGGGTATAAAGGCTGCGAATTTCTGGAGAGACGCATTACAACCTAGTACTTCGTCCCTATACTACGAGTTCCTTGTTACCTTCAAACTATCGTTACCATGAAGACCCAGTACGTACTCCT
Source organism: Falcaria lacertinaria (assembly GCA_951449985.1). Taxonomy (NCBI): domain Eukaryota; kingdom Metazoa; phylum Arthropoda; class Insecta; order Lepidoptera; family Drepanidae; genus Falcaria; species Falcaria lacertinaria. The sequence continues at coordinate 8,434,991 of OX602108.1, forward strand.
CATCGCAGTCAGCTGTCTGGCCTTAGCCGCAAGTAAATCTGCGAAACATGTGTTCTGTGGGAGGCGACTGGCAGTAACTTTGGCGTATTTTTGCGATCTACAAAACGTGGCTAATAATGGCTATAACTCAATTCCCAAAGACGACGACGCCGAGGATTCCTACCCCAGGCTGGGGGTGCAGAAGGCTAGGGTGCTGAACATTGCCAAAGTGAATAGGCAAGTGGCTGCAGAGTGTTGCGACAAGCCTTGCTCTATGAAAGAGCTTCTCTCCTACTGTTGAAGCTAACCACATCGATCAGTGAAATCACAGTGTGCCCATGTGTTTAATTATTTTAGTAAAAGGGTATGTGTAAAGTGTAATTTGTAAACTTTACGATCTATTTTTCCTTTGTCTACGTAATTTCTATATCACTAAATATAATTGTTTAAAATATGTACTTAATGTTTGACCGACCAACTATATTTCTGTGACAAACTTGATGATCTTTCGACCAAATATAAGCTTTAAAAAGATACTTTTTTTTTGCAATATTCTGTCTCAGTAAAATATATTCATCCACCTTTCATAGTTCAAAAGGTATATCTCTGACGGAGAGACATTCATTTGGCTGTTTTATTTTAGATTTTGACTTATCATCGAATTGGCAACAATAGTACAAAATTATTCCAATGGTAATATTCGCACATTACTAATAAAGAATATTAGCTGAAATGTTATCAAACATCCAGAAAGCCATGAAATCAGTTAGTGCTTTAAATAATAAAAATTAGTGTAAACTATTTGACACAAATAAAAACATTCGCTTTGCAATCAACATAATATTTTGTTCCGTTATCCGGCTAAATAATTAATATTTGTATCAATTCGCAAACTGTGCACACGATTGTGGAGCGAAGCAAAATGTTTACTCTTATACAAATATTGGCATAATCTTTCATTCAGGGCATCTTGCATCCATCATTCTATCCATACACAGAAATACGAATGCAACAACTCAATGACAAGGGACAATTTACATAAACTTACCTTCACTTCAAAAGCAAGGCCATATCGGAACGCCTCGTCGAGAAACGGGTTCCAATAATCATGGACATCATTGGGAACGCGCGCATACTGCGTGGTGACCGGCTTCTTTCTACTCCACTTTAGCAACTTCATGGGTAAAGACTTCCAAGACTTAGACTGCAGCAACAAGCGTACGTAGCGGGCCCTGTATCCCCGCCGCCTAAACATCGAGACTCATGCTATGATCCTTCTTCCTCAAATATACCTCTTCTCGTTGAGGTCTGTGAACAAGAAGAAATTGTTTTATTACTTGAGGGTACTCCCATTCTTATCCCATAATAATCATTGGACATATTAACACACCTATCTCTAAACTATTCAAGGCTTGTAGTATGTAAACCAGTAACTGATAGAAAACATATTATGTATAAACTATTTTTTGTAAATACACTACAGACACATAAAATAAAAGTTGGCCCCGGCGGGAATCGAAACGGCAACCCGTAGCAGTCAGGTATACTACTAGACCAGGGCCTCAAGTCAAAAATAAATGTATAGAACTACAATTATCAATTCCAATACGAATTTAAAAATGCTAATTCACGGCAACACGGTAACAATCTTGGGTAACAATCTTACTTCTAGTTCATCGGCATATCTCGCTCTATACCTACCGTCTCCCTATACGATTCCTACAACCGTTATCGATATTACCATAAAACATATTTATTCAAATTGCCATAAAAGGGCGAACATTCGTGCTAAAAAAGCGTATTATTTTTTCTTGAAAGCGACAAGTTATTTCATTAAAAATTGACAATGCCTATTAATTTTTATACCCACATTATAACAAGCTCTTAAAAAAATATTAAAACAATAAAATGAAAATTCCATTGTTTATTCGATTTAATTATTCGACTAATACTACGACCATAGATAAAGTATATGTTATCTGCAATGATGTTTTGACTTATGTCACTAATGTCAGTTTTGTTAGATAGTTAAGATCACAGACCTAGGATTATTGATAAGATAGTGGTACAGAAGCTTAGAATAAGGACTTACACTTATGTCCTTATTCTAAACACAGAAGCCACTCATAGAAAAATTCAAGTCAAGATAGTGTTATGTGTTATTGTTTCAAACAAAACAATCAATATTCAGACAGATTTTATCGATCTGCTTCACGATATTTGCTTTTGCAAATGGAACTTACGTGAGTAAATCAAAAACAATATTTTTTAACTGTTATCAACGTAACTTTCAACGTGTGTTTGTGATTAGTATCTTTTGTAAGATCATTGAAGCGGCTTACATTTGAAGCGATAAGTTCGCCACCATTAAATCAAAGAAGTATGGTCAGTCTCTAGGTGTGAGTGCTCAGCGATCTTAAGCCCCACCCATGCAGAGCATCGTCTGTTCCAGATTTCGCTCTGAACATACTCTCAACAGACTTCTAAACAGTAAGAATGCAGTGAGTGGATGTAAAGCCGTGGAATCCAAAGGTCTAAATCTCTAGATAGTGGAATAAAAGCCATGGAGTCCCAAGGTCTAACTCTCTAGAACAATTTACCAAATCAGTGATGGAAAGGTATCAATACCTTTTAATCTATTAAGTTTTTTTTTGTGTTCTTGTGAGATGTCTGTGAAAACTGTACTGGTTATCTCTACTCTCTGCCTTCCCTGTGAGGGACTTACTTGTAGTATGAATATACCATAATGCACAATAGAACACATAGTAAACAAAATATATTTTCTTGATAGTATACAAATCATCATGACGTGTTTACAATATTGTAGCTTCTGCTATCTCCACAGTTTGCTGATAAGAGCTGGTAGCAAATATTGACCTTCGAGCAAATCCTGGATAATGGGACTACAGCTCTACACATTCTATAAGTCTTCATTATATAATAAGATAATGTGGTATAATCTGGGTATAATAATGTTGTGACGTATCATAGTAATAATATATTAAAATAAATAATCAGCTCTCAAACAGTATTTCTGTATTTGTTAATATATCAGTGTAGTAATATTATAAGAGTAAGACAAGATAAAATTTGCGATGTACTAAATTATTTTATAATATGACAGAAATCTCAAATTGAAAATAGTAAATACTGATTCACGGGTACTTTGGATTAGAAAATACCTTTATTAAATATTGGAAAAACCAGTAGCACGAGCATGAATAATTTGCGACAACGTTTTCGTATCGCCATCGACTTTTTTTGTATTGAAAAATGAACAGCGCTGCGGCGCTGAATGGTGAACTAAAAATTAGTATGACAATTTTGACATTTCGAGTTACGTTTTCGAATACGTCGTCGCAAAATCTTCTTACTACCGGCACAGAAATAACTATAATGTAATATCCTTCCAATTATTAATGCATAGGTAACAAAATAATATATCATATAAAAAGCGTAGAAGATATTGATTAATGTAAAATAAGATAATTGTCTGCAATCTTATTTATTTGTGTCTAAAGTATAGTTGGACATTAATCTGTTAAAAACTAAACTAATATGTACAAAACTTAATTACCTACACTACGTGTAAAATAAGTAAATGAGGTGTACAAGTCAAGAGTGAAATGACTCGATTTACCGATGTCAACGTGCACATATACAATTTTATTGGTAGCAGAAAGCATGAGCTTTTCATGAGAACCTGCCACTAAAATGGTAATAATTTACACCTTTGTATCGACTTGTGCGTCTTCATTTTGTCACTGTAGGTTCTATGAACTTGAGTTTTTCAACGGAGTAAAGGTGAAATCAACAATTTCCGCAAAAATGTTGCTCAATTATTTATTGTATGGACAAGTAATTCGGCAAACACACTTCACTTATATTATGCATGACAAGTTCTTAGCCTTTATACGAAAATTAATTACTGTTAAGAGCTTTGTGAATTTTAATCTCTATCTCAGTAAAGTTTAAAGTAATTTGATAAAGGCTATTTTTTTTTATGTATAACTACTTATCAAAGGGCCTTAATTTAAGCAGACTTAAGAACACTGCTTACGAATCTGTCGAATTTAACAGAACGTTCACATAATTTCCAAAAAGAATAACAATAGACCCTACCCACCGGTACCTTGGGCTCTACCTCGTTACCGGTAGCACTCTATACTTACGATTAAAATCAAATATTAACTTATTTCAAGAATTTTTCAAAATAAAATATTTCTCTCATAAGCTCATTTAATTAATATCTTTATAATAATTGCATTTAAGCACACTTTGTGTTTCAAATCAACGTGTTTTCATTTTACAACGGCATGTTTTATAGACGGCGAAACCAACAATACCTCTTTCGTATTGAAAGCAGACAAATTAGTCCAAAACACTTGCAAAACATTATCTTAGCTATCGTTGAATGCAATATGCCTGCATTGTTCTTAAGTGTCTCCATTATTCTTAAATGTAAGAAATTTTCTTGACCGACAACTATGGCAGGCGCCTTTAGGATTTCTCAAGCAAATTAAAGCCGCGCGAAAGGAGCATTGCCTAACCTCCACCGTACAGAGAATCACAAATATCACTACACTGCGGTGGTGTTGCCGAAAATATGAAATCCTGCGTACAAAGATAACCCAAATTAGCAAACTGAAGTGGCAGTGGGCAGGAAACATATTTCGACGAAAAGATTGTCGCTGGAGTAGAAAGGTGTTCGATTGGAAGAAGACCTCGGGCCGGGAGACTCGGATTGGGGTGCTTCTAAACGAAAACCTCAGGAAGATGGCGAAGAGCGAGTGGATGAGGAAAACGGAACACAGAAAGAAGTGGGACTTAGGACAGGCTTATCTTCAGCTGTGAAGGGACACAGCTTAATGCAAAGTAACATTATCATTCGTATTAAAAAAATATTTCCCGCATTTAAAACGACAGTTTAATATGTAGAACCTTTCAATAAGATTAATGAAATACGACTTGCATTTACCAATAATCTCGTCTCAAGAGTGAATAGCATCGGAAGAACCGAATTGTTATTTAAAGCGACGGAAATGCGATTATATCTTAAATAGTAGATTGTTATACAAGGTGCTAAGGTGACCCATTGTATACGAGGTAGTTTTACTCCCGAGCTTTAGTGATGGAGTAAATAGAAACCGAGTTACAATGGGTTTTAGCCCCGTGTATAGCACTCTCATTTTCACTACGAATTCGAAAAAATCCAACAATAAATTATGGTCATCAATTAGATTAGTAATTTGACTTTTTATTCCTTTTGTAGCCGCAAAGCAATGCACGTATTCCTCCGAAGAAATCACCAAACTGGTAGTTCCATTTTCAAAAATTAAATATCCATTTTCAACCGACTTCAAAAAAAAGGAGGAGGTTTTCAATTCGACTGTATGTTTTTATTTGTATTTAGAAACTACTGAGTGGATTCAAATGAAACTTGGCACGATATGAGTTGATACTTCGAGGTATAACATAGGATACTTTATATCCAGAAATACAACACGGTTCCCCTGGGATAGGGGATAAAAATCAAAATGTGTACTTGGCTGTAACTCCGAAACCGCTAAACCGAATTGAAAGGGACTTTCACTGTCAGATAGCTGATTTTACTGGGCATAACTTGAACAAATTTTACTTTGGAAAAATAATTAGGGTTACACGCATCAAATAACAGCTGCCATCTGCCAGTGAACAAATCGGTCCCTCCGTTCGGTTATCGTTTACAATTTTATGCGTTTACACGTTTGTTGCGCGGAACGCTAATTATTTTTCGAAAATAAATGTACTCTAAGCAACGTCTTATAGCATGCCAGTAAAAGTCCTGTTCATATTGGTCTTGCCGTTCAAATTTTGTTCATAATTTCATGGGTTTTCTTTTGATACGCCAAACCCTAATAATATTTCCAAAATAAGCATACAGACAAAAAATATAGGTAATTGTTTGTCGTTATTATTATCGTGTGTGCTTTTACGCACCTGAAGTAAAAGCTGTTATGTCGACACTTCAATTTATTTTATTTATTTTTATAGTCTAGCATAAAAAGTATTGCTGAATAAATAGCATATCGGAAAAACAAAACTTTTTCTATTTAATATATATGTAAATATTAGAAACAGGATTCGTCGCAAATATGCGCATAATATGAAGTACACTCAAGTGCTATGACGCCAGACTACCGACATAGGTACATAAACCTTAATTGCTTGTAAACAAAAAGTTATACATGAATAATTTATATCTAAGTCAAGAAACATTAATTTAGAAGTGTAAAATTACATGTACCTACTTTTAAAAGCTTTTATTCTTCGTTTCCGAGATGTCAAGGTTTTATACTCATAGCCCGAATTCATTGCTCCCAAGTGTACGAATTTAAAAGATGTATTTTTTATGTTTGTATACAAAATTTTGAATACAGAATTGGATTTCTGGGCACATATTTCAGCTGTGAATGAATAAACTTTCTCCCTATTGTTTCGGAATACAATTTGAAACTATGGAAATTTAGTGTAAATTTCTGACTACACAAATTTAATTAAAATGTATTCTCTTTCGCAATAAAGCTTATTTATCTAAGGATTCATACTTCCTTATTTTTTATGACGAATTCATCTGGTTTACAACACTAGATACTAAATAAAATAGAAGATATTATCTATACCCAAAGACCCATCGGGATTGGATACGGTTTAGTGAAACCGATGAGTTTGGAAACTTTATGATATAAGCTGGAATTGAATTCGTGTCTGGTTCAATGGAAAACTAATTCGCCACAATAGGGCAAAGTTTTGTTTAACACCTTGAATTTGTCTCGCATCACTGAATTAAGAGGATTCGTATTATTTGCTAACTAAAATAATGACTTCCATTCCATACATCTAAAAGTTCTGCAGTTTACCCTACCAACAATTGGGTAATGTATTTATTGAAAACTAAATAAACCATTGCGCTTACTCAGTCTATTACCCTTGAGTTTGATCCGACAAGGTTTACGATCTCGTAAATAATACATGCCTTTAATTAATAATTTATTTAAAAGTTTAAGCATACTTTAAACGTATTTTACATAAAGTTTAACCGTACAGCATGTAGGAAACATGATTTAAGAAAATTCATTCAATAAGTTATCCTAAGGTTTATAGAACTCGTACTATATTCTTTAGTTATTATTTTTCATTATAGTAGCAAACTTAAATTCGGTCCACTTGATGTGCGGTTACTGCAGTCATGAACGCTTGCAAAACAAGAGGAATAACTCGAACATTGCTGTCCTGTAAATATCTTTTCACATCTGCTTGGAAAAGATTTGTTTTTTAAAATGCCAGTAAAATAATAGAAAAGTTTTTCGATTAGATTTCTTTTTAGCAGACAGTAAGGGTATGTTACCCTTTAACTTATTCAGAACAAATTGCCTCAAAAAGAAAATGTATCTTTATTCGTCGGTGACTCTCAACAGCGCGCAACAGGAATATTGTTTAGTAAATTCGCATTAACAAAAATTACTACATAATATTTACGGTATTCAGATTTTTCAATTTACTTGTGCTGTAAGACACTGCTTCCTTCTAAATTTCATGGTTCTAGGTCAACGGGAAGTACCCTGTAGGTTTTGATTCCCTTGTGAAATCGCAAAATATGCGAAAAATTTACGACATAAACGGTCATATCTTTTCTTCATATTTACTTACAGGTTTGATTATTTTACAGCCGAAAGAGACCGTACACCCGGGTATTTCATATTCATTTCAATTTGATAACTCTACGCGTTCTTGAGATGAAAATTCTTGACAGACAGACAGACAGACAGACAGACAGACAGACGGACTACAAAGTGATCCTATAAAGGGTCTTTAAATAAAATTACGACTTGTTTTTTATGCGGCTTAATAGACGGAATGATTACTGAGGAAGGTTTTTATGAATAAATGCATTTGGGTTTATATAGTCCGTCCATTTTACAGTAAGAAGAGACAATTCGACCCGAGATGCACCCGTCCGAAGCCGGAGCGGGTCGCTAGTTTATTTGATAGAAACATACTACTTAACCTAATTTATACGAGTATTAGGATTCTTTATAGAATAAACAAGAAAATTAAGTGCAATCAAACAACGGCGTGTATTCTGTGTTAGTTTCTGTGTTATATAGACAAATTCCTCATTCATCATCATCATTCTCCTGCCCTTATCCCATATTATTTGGGGTCGGCGCAATATGTATTTCTCTTCCATACTTCTCTATCAGCCGTCATCTCTGTATTCACTTCCTTTCTGGCCATGTCATCTTTCAGACAAATTCCTCATTTTAGGGTATTATATTATATACAAGGCATGCTATTGTCTAACAGCTGCGCCATTATAGGTACATCAAGTGGTAATTTAGGCTTCACACAATTAATAGGTAAGTACGTACTAGTCTACAGTAGTTTTAACAAAAACAACTTTCGACGCATTCGTAATCCTTTCGACTATTTTTGTATGGAAAAATGAACAGCCGGCGAAAACTGGAACTAAAATTCGTACGAACTCTTTGACATTTTGAGAGTTACGTTTTCGAATACGTAGTCGAAAAATGTGCTTGCTACCATTTAAGTACTATTGCTTAAAATTCCTTTAAGAAACTGTTTATTGTATTTTTTGGTATTCAAGAGGAAACCTATGGTCAAAAGTAGACTGGACTCAATAACAAAAACAAAACAAAATAAAGAAATCCGTCGATTCAAATAAGACAACTGAATATATCTGTAAGCAACATACTGCACACTGACAGCTTAAGCTGTATTACCGTTAAGTGGCTGAAATCAGTGATTCGTAACGTTCATATTTTATGGAGTCCTATCAAAACCTGTCATATGGCGGGCTCTTTTTATAGGGCTCTAAACTTTCTGCCAATTCTGTAGATCCGACAAAATATCGATTCGAATATCGATATCGGTGCTACCTATTATAAGTATATATACTACTAGCTGCCCGCCCCGGCTTCGCTCGTGTGGACAATTTTTTTTTGCATTTATGGGGATGAAAAATAGATGTTGGCCGATTCTCATAGATACCGGATAAGCACAAAAAATTTAATCAAAATCGGTCAAGCCGTTTCGGAGGAGTATGGCAACGAAAACTGTGACACGAGAATTTTATATATTAGATATACTTATAATAGGTATACTGTTTATTAGAGGATCAAATTTTCATTAAGAGTACGAGGTCCGGTATCGACTGAAACTATCGTTTAGTACAGGGTGGCAGTTTTTCTGCTAGCATTGTCTTGCTAACGTACAAACGTTTACATAAAACACTCACGTCTGATCAGTTCCCCTGAGTCTAGTGAGATACAATAGTTGATTGCATCAAATGCTACGACTGTGTAAGTTTTTTTGCTATGATCAGAATTACATTTGTAAGCCGAGGTGACCTTGTCGTTGAAGCAACGGCCTGTCATCTGATGAGCCCAGGTTCAAATCCCGGCCTGTACCAATGAGCTTTTCTAAGCTTAAGTACAGTGATTAATCACACCATGAGCTACAAAAGAGAGGTAGGGCGAATTGTCATCACCCGTGGGTTTTCAGATTAATATTGGAGGGCTAGTAATAATGCTGCTAACACAGTGACACCTCATCAACAACAGGGTTGGCAACTCGTCAGTGATATCCCTAGTATTGCTAGCGGGTATAGTCTACGGTCACTGCTTACCATCAGGTGGGCCGTATGCTTGTGTGCCACTTTAGTGGTATAAAAAAATGCTGAATGTGCTATAGCCGAACTTACCAAAATTAAGTAATAAATCAGTGGTTGAGCCCTCACTGGCTCAACCACTGATTTATTTGAAATTTATGACTTTAAAATGTATTTTACACTATGCCCGGATATATATATAATTTCTAGTTATAACTTTGCCATTTACAAATTCGTAAGAGGGTAACACATAAATCACAACAATGGCGAAAGTTTGTGAAACCATTTTCAGAATAATGGTTGTGTGGTGTGGGAGTAAGCAAACTTTTAACGAGACCTTGACAATATAATCTTGCTCTTGCAAAAACTAAATGTTGACCACTAGTGCGCTACAAGTTGAAGTACAAATAAACAAGAACATACATATATAGTATATTTATTTCCTATATATTTATCACCAAATCCACATTTTTAATACCTCTAAGATGGCACACAGGCATACGGCCCACCTGATGGTAAGCAGTCACCGTAGCCTACAGCTGCTAGCAAATACAGGGGATATCACTAACGAGTTGCCAGCCAGGTTGTTGATGAGGCAGCGTATCCTCGTGGAGCACTGGCAACCTTACTTACCGCAGAAATACAACATTATATCAAAGTAGTGTTATTTCACTGGGGTCTCGTAAGGTGAAGGTACAGTCCCCAAGCGGGCGGTTGCAATATGGGAATACCCACGAGAGATCCCAATTCGCCCTACCTCTTTTAAGAAATAGGGCGTATTGGGTAAGTTTACACTCTGCTCCAGCGAAAAAAAAAATGCCAAAACGTCACCGGTGTCTTAGTAATAGGGTTCCCGTTGATTACCCTTCGAGTATGAACACTAAAAGTGAACCTCCTCTTTTTTAAATTCAGCTAACAGGTCAAAATTAACAAGGCCTATTCAGAAGAACAGAAAATTCATTAAGGATTAACCTAGTGATTTTATGGAGTTTTCATCTGAAGTCTTGATCGTTGACAGCGTCGTGAAGCCTAAAACAATATATTATTTTACATTTACTATGTCTTTACGTCCGAAATCACAATAGAAATTCCTAGTAGTAGGGTGCTACCGAACAAATGAGCATGTAGAGAGATGACTGTGTCGAATATCTTCACGCTCATACCCTTTGTTAAATTTTTAAAAGCTTTTGTTTCTTTTTATATTATCAAGCTATTTTCCATGAATTAAAAACACTGATATAATATGAAACAGATTTGTATCAACGATTTTATTATTATTACACAAAACTCTCCTAAGTTTATTAAGTGCACAACCTTAAATAATGTATTTAGTAGCCCGAGCATGAAGAACTTGCGACTACGTATTCGTATCGCCTTCGACAATTTTGTATTGGAAAATGAACATCGCTGCGCCGGTGAAAAGTGACTATGATTTTTTTTTACATTTCGCGAATTACGTTTTCGTAGTCGAAAAATGTTCTTGCTACCGGCACTGGTGTAATAGCAATAGCATAGCAAATATATATTACATGGAAACCAAACGCTATCCGAACAAATATAGCTTTCGAGAAATAACAAAATACCTTAGGTCTACAGTTCCAAAACGTAACTTATTTTTGTTGATTGTAATTAAGAGGACCAATCTTCAAAATACGGCACCTAGATAAGTGTGAATTTATATAATATTATGTCTGTACTGGGTGAGTCGAGACGTATAGGGTCTTTGATAAAGGTCTTATAGAAAAAACCAGCTTACCCTGGTTATAATCTATCTCACTGCTAAATTTAGTTACAATCCGTACAGCCGTTTAGTTGTGAAAAGGCCCCAAACAAACAGTTACTTTCGCAGTTATGATATCATAGTATATAGTCTGGATAAATAATAGCACACAGCTGGAATAAGAAACTATGTTCCGTTTGTGGATGAATAATAAAAAAACAGTAATAGAATACGTAACAGTCAACGCACAAAAGTAAATATCACAAATAAGTATATAATAACCGTTTTACCAGTGAGCTGTATTGCACGTGAAGCGCACAAACTCATGATATTAATTTAAACATGTTTATCTTCGTAGCTTTCACGTTGCTTCTCCGGGAAGCTAACATTTACTTACTCTCTTAATTAATATAGTTCATAAAGCCTGTTTAATTTTGAATGGAGGGTTATAACATTGCAAATTCCACATGTCACGCTAGTTTCCTGAATGAAAAACGAAACCAAGAACATTACCTTTGTTATTGATTTACTACATCACGTACGTTTAGAGAGCAGTAATAACAAGCATAAGAATTGGCGAAAAATCGTTGCTTTGCCTCTAGAGATCGCGAAAATGATATATTTATGAAGACGTTATTAAAACAGAACACATAATTAGATGTCACAAAGTACATGTGAGTAAACGAAACATATTCCCGCTAGCTTTGTGGACAATTTGGGGAAAAATAGGCTTATAACAGCCTTTTGAATATAAGATTACGTTACAGCGTAGCCGTTGTGTCATTCATGTATTGATGCTTAGTATGCACATAATAAATGTAGCCGAGGTTGGTCGCAACGTCTAGGGCTGTCCGTGTCCAATTTAACTCGTATATTAAAATAAATATGGAATTATACATTCCTCAAATCATTAATTTTGCCACAACAATAATCTGTTACGAAAAGATGAGTCAGAATGAGCATATAATTTTGGTACCCTTTGGCTTCATTTGGGAAATCTACAATATTAACAAATTAATATATCAAATAATTAGATGTTCCTTAATATAAAATAATTTAATGTTCCTTCAAAAATGTTAATGATGATTATCGGTTAAGTAGTTAAGGCGTAAAAGCCTAACAAACAAATTCAAATTTGCATTTATAATATTCTCAGTTAGGATTTAAAAATAAGCAGCCCTTGAGGCAGCTGGCCTTCAACTTGACTATTTAAGATACAGCACATTCCAGTATAAACCTAAAAGACTCTTCAAATAAACATTATTAAAATCGCAAGCTTTGAAATCCGTTATGACATTAAATAGAAAGTATGAATCACACAACTGAGATACATTATATTTGTAAAAGCTATACAATTGATATTTTATAGTCAGAGATATACATATTTGACAGGTTCATCAAAAAGTAGTTCCAAGCCTAAAAGAAAAATAATGTGCTGCAATAAATAAATGAGAGTGCGGACAACTTGTTCAAACATCGGCGATAAGCACGAAGTTATATAAAGGAACGGAACACGACTTCAATCACATTATCGTTAGAGGTCACTTTTCTCACTTGAACATTTTATTTCAGGCAATCACAGGCGAAAGCTTTTAAAAAATATTTTACATCGTGTTTCACGAAATTAGATTGCTTGTTACAGTCCGGGAACTTTGTGAAAAATTTACAAAGCTTTGATTTATGACTTTAGAGTACTCATAACATTTGTTATAAAGAACAAAATTCGAAATCAAACCGTTTATTACCAAAAGTTATATATTATTTTAGCACAGAACACGAAATAAAAAGAATGCTGTGTTTGTTTTGAAGAGCCTAGATCTTAAGTAAATGATGATGAATATACCATCATCATTTACTTAAGAGCTAGGCTCTGGTCGGTGGAGCAATCGCCAAGCCGTTCTATCGTTAGCCATCTCTTTGTCTAACGTTAGCCTCCTTCTTTATTTGTTGAAGGGTATTACTCTCTAATTAATTGTAGTCAGTTATTATTATTGGCATTTTGCTGCGTCTTGCCGCACAATATCTAGGTACATAAATAATTAATATTAATAAATATCGTTTCGACATTATCACACAGCGCCATAACTAAGCACAACTGACAATATGGACAAGAAATGACTGGTAGTGTACCAATATAAAACTTTTTGTAAATACGTACTAGTTGTACGTAGTATATTATCTACTCTGAGGTACTAGCAACATTTTCTATGCAACGCTTAACACTATGTATTTCATTTGGTGGTGACCCACCAATACATATAAAATACCCGGATACCGGGTAAATACAATATTTAAATCGCTTTTATTATTATATTTTAGATACATTTAATAAAAGCTCATAAAATTTTGCTCTGGTAAGAATCGTTCCTGCAACACCTAGCGTTAAAACTCAAGTGTATCGACTGCAGACCTACGGCGTTGTCATAATATATGATTACTAGCTATTATCCGCGACTTCGTCTGTATTTGTATAAAGACTAAATGTCTTTTCCCAGGATTATAATCTATCTCCCTTGTCAAATTTTATCTCGATCCGTTCAGCCGTTTAGTCCTGAAACGGTAGCAAACAAACAAACAAACAGAGTTACTTTCGCGTTTATAATATTAGTAGAGTATTTATAATTATCTGTCAGCAGCTGTAGATTAATAATAGCTACTTCTTTCAACGAGCTGCTTTCTTGGTTTATTACTTTAGTTCAGCTGCGAGGCGATTAGACGGGCAGGCAAATACGCTTTAGTGTTTGTTCTGTAAAGTTAAACAAGCTTTTTGTTAACAAATTTATTTGTTACAAATTGTTATATCATGATTGTTACATGAAAAAAAGACAGAGTTTCTTGCCGGTTCCTCTCAGGTGGCTTTTTTCCGAACCGGTGGTAATTTAGACCTTCATAAGTGCCTTATTAGGACCTAAGCAAATTAAATTATTTTTGATTTGATTTGAGTATAAGTTCCAAGATTACCTATGACTGTGTCTACTTAAAATACCACATAGCCTATTGAACTTAACATTACTTTAATTGGAGCCTATGTTCTTAAGGATAGCATGACTTTGATGCTAATGAAAGATTTTTTTAAAATCAATTCAGCACCTTTAGCCATAACTGCCCTTAACCCCCATAACACCCTTTATCTACATCTACACTTGTAAAATATTATAAACACGCAAGATTAGTTTGGATTAGCGATTTAGATAAACATTAATCCTTCGTTTTTTTTTGCTCGTCATCATTGCTGTCTTCGTAATGATACTGTTACAAATTTTCATAAGGCTGTAAGTTTTTGAAGTCAGTCAAATTTTATGCCACTGCGAATAGCACTCTCAAGTAAGCTCCACCTAATTATATTTTATACAAAGATACGCTTTGTTAAGTGCAACGGTGCAACCAACGCACCGCATTACGTAACTACGCGCACTAAGAACTCAAAATTAACAGCACGCTGACTTTCACCGCGCCTTCACGAGGTCAAGTACTCTAATGCAGGCAGACAAGATGATTCTGTCGTGCTCTATAGCTTCAGCACCACACAGCTACATGTTCTCTACAATATTAGCGTCTGAATTGACTACAGTTTTTTTTTGTTGTAAGATGTAACTTTAAGCCCAGCGCAAGCAAGAAATGCTATGAGCAAGTCTCTTAATCTTTATTGTTTTATTTTTAAAGGAGCCAATGAAAAGTCACTTAATTCTTTCAGCAAGCAGTTGGTAAACATAGGTTAATGATCTATTTTTACAAAAGGAAGCATTTACTTATTGTATACGCCGATCATTATCATTTTAGTAAAACCTTACATGAAGAATCATGTATTAAATATATTCTGTCACTCACATCAGTCAAATCACTTATCCATATGCTCTTCTCGCCTCTGGTGCGTCTACTCTCCCTGGTAATCCGTCTCAGACTATCAACGCATACGCTATTGAGAAAAACCGCTCCGCTAACTCACCCCGCACGCTCACCCATCCAAAGTATTGGGTTAGAGCTGATTTCGTGGCCACGAACGCGTGTGAATCAAGATAAATAAACAATAATAAAAAGTGCCTTGTGAAGTAAATAAACCAGCAGGATTTCAGTGCACTATCGAAGGACATATTTTCATCGCCTACCAGGTATCCGTGCTTTTTACCTCACAAGTATTTGGTCCTTCGAGCCGGATAAAATATTCCATATCTCATCGAATTCTCATTTATTAAATATATTTGTGAAAAACGCCCCGCCTCCATTTTTACTCATACATAAACGCTCATTACTCATTAATCGCTCGCAAAAACTCAACGCTACCATTATAATCGTAATATTCATTATTTTTCCAACGCATCGCATTTATCATTAATGTGAAATAATTTCACATAAAACGCATTTCATAAGATATTGCATCCACACGCATTTTTTGAATAGTCAATAAATTTTTCTGTTGACAGTTCACGGTCACGGGTCAACTACGCTTTTGTTTTACTCGATTCTCGTTCTTTTCTTTCAACGCATAAATACTCTTGTCGCTTGCACATTTTTCAAATAAAATGGCTGCTAAGGAAATGCAATTATTAAAACGCAAAATTAATTTATTAGAAATGAAAAAAGAAAATTCGTTCAAACAATTGCAAGAGTTATACGATCTCAGTCTATCAATTAGTTCTAATCCTTTGAATAGAAATAAATTCTTTGCTCGCATCCAGTCACTGGAGAAAAATAGATCAGAGTTCATCGAAACCATTGATAATTTGAATCTTCTATACATGGAACAAGATGAAGAGGTCAGACCTACCTACGCTGTAGTCTCCGCTTTTGATGACTTATATTGTAGCATAAAGTTTACGCACTCGCAACTAAAGGCCAACTCGGATAGTATTAAATCTGAATTTAATAGGAAATTACCTCCTCTCGAGTTAGCTTCTTTTGATGGCACACCGAATAAATGGCCGGTGTTTTATCAAAATTTCAAAAGCATTATTGACGACAACGCTAACCTCACCGCAGCCGAAAAGGCGCAATACCTCATTGGCAAACTCTCGGGCAAAGCTCTTACCGTCTGTTCTGGTATCCCTCCTACTGGGGAAAATTATAAAATAATCTGGAACGGTCTCATTGAAAAATACCAAGATGTTCGCGTTCAGGCGTCTATGTACCTTGAACAAATGTTGCATTTTAAGGCGCAATCTTCGGATGCATTCATTGAACAATTCTGCGCAGCTGAAGCCGCCTTACGTCGCTTAGAGGTCGATGATCTTTCAGATTTTATTATTACGCATATCGCACTCAGTAAACTTGACAAAGATTCCCTTACGCTTTTTGAACAGACTTACAGACATACAAAATTACCCACTTTCGATAACCTCAAACAGTTCATGAATGAACAAAATAAAATTCATTCGCTGCGCAATTTATCTAGTATTAAACCCTCATTTTCCAATAGAAATAATAATTCTAATTATTATCAAGGCTCAAAAACAACGCACGCTTTTGTTGCAAATAATGATAAGCCGCAAATGCAACCCTCTCAATACGCAACGCAACCAAATTTCCTGCCCTCTAGCTCTCCGCGCACTTGTGTTATTTGCAAAGCCTATCCCGCTCATGCTCTTTTTAAATGCTCTAATTTCTAATCTCAAAATTCTCAGTCTCGTAATTTATTGATAACTCAAAATAACTTTTGCAAAAATTGCCTCGGTTTTCATAACGTAAGAGATTGCAAGTCTCAGAACCGTTGTGCCATTTGCCAGCTTAAGCATCACACTCTCATTCACATGGACAATTATAATTTGCGAAATAACTCTAATTCAAATCAAGGTGCATTGCAACCGCGCTCGTCGATGTCATCGCGATATCAGCCCACCGCTTGCGCATCGCGCGCTCCCGCACTCTCCGCCGCTGTCTCTCACGCTGTGGACTACGCTCCGCAAGTCTCGCAACATCAGCGAGCTGTGCCGACGCGTGACGTACCGCCTGCGACTCACTCTTGCAATACAAATGCTCGTTCGCATCAGACTGACAATCTTTCACTCTCGCGGACTACCAACGCATACGCTATTGAGAAAAAAAAACGGAGCGGTTTTTCTCAATAGCGTATGCGTTGATAGTCTGAGACGGACTACCAGGGAGAGTAGACGCACCAGAGGCGAGAAGAGCATATGAATGAGTGATTTGACTGATGTGAGTGACAGAATATATTTAATACATGAAGAAATAAGGTTTTACTAAAATGATAATGATCGGCGTATACAACTCCCCCGGCCTTCTAGGCCGGGGGAGTTAAAGAAAAAAAATCACAAGATTTATATGATTTGCGACCTTACAACTTAAGTCCATGCAAGAGAGACTGTCTTTGCTTCTATACAATTGGGTAGTTAAAAGTTTATAACCATATTTAAATTTAAAAAATACATTTTTTAAAACACACTACAAAAAAGTCCAAAATAGAAATGAGATTATTACTAAATTTTCGCGCTCGACTCCTACACCGACCTCTACGTATAAAATAAATGTAAAAAATTACATCATTATGTTGTGTGTCATACTTGTTTAGATTATAATTTTGTTATCCTGCGATGAGACGATAACTACTTACATAATTTTCGAATAACAGAACAATAATTTATAATCAATGAAAATATTCGCTTACGTAACATTTTACCTTCCCAGGAAATAAACTAGACAAGAAATGAACCAGAACTGAATTAGCTGGAAAATTCAGGCCTATTTCTGCAACCATCGCAATCTCAATTTCCGCAATTTTATCCCACTAACTGTTCACAGCGGTAACCAGTTTATTTACCTAGATTCCTTCCTTATTAAGTGTTTTCATTGTATACACTAAAATCAACATTACTTTTACAACGTCCCGAAATTTTGCTTTAATAACAACGCTTAATGGATTGTTCATGAAACAATTTTCTGGACTAGAGTTTCATTATCAAAAGGACAGGTGTCTGCCGTCGTTGCCTTTAGGGTTATTCACCTTCGCAGGTGAAGGTCAGATGAAAGTACATTTTCAAAGGAACAAAATACGTTTAGGTTAAATAAATTGTCTCGTACGGATTGTCTACTGATATTGAATCCTTATACAAGTTCATTTTATGATATTTATTCTCTGATATCTGTATGTGTTTCTTTATTTAGTGTTCGTTTTTGATGTTTGCTGTTTTCCATTTTAAATTCAAATTGTATCTCGTAGTATAAGAGACTATATATTATTGTCTTTGTTCATAATGTATTTATGAACAAAGACAATAAATAATTGAACTGTGCAAAAAATAAACCATTGTTAATTTATTTATAGGTACTATTATAAAACTGAAAATGAGTCGTGTCTGTTTATTTCCGATATGTAAAAAAATAGGCGGGATTGGGTAATAGGAGGTCCCTGAATCCCAATATATGGTTTTTGAATTTTTTGTCTGTTTGTCTGTTCGGTCGAGTCACTCAAAATCTACTGGACCGATTTGAATGCGGTTTTCACTGATCAGATGGTTGAGGTCCAAGTTACAAACTGCGATACTTTTTAGCCAGGGATATCATGGGATTCCTGCAAGATACGGGATTGTCAGTTTTCAAAGGCTATCCTAATTACATATCGCAAATGTCGAGAGCAGGTATTTGATATATCAGTAATATTTATCATCCCCTAAATTCACGGTTTACCATGGGATACGGGATAGAGGCAAATTTTACAATCGAATTACTCGACAAATTTAAACAATGTGTTGCGTCATAAACCGTCAGAATCAGGGTTGGATTCCAAGTGGCCGTTCAGCGCAGAGAGAGCGTGTGAGGGACAGGAGAGAGGGCGCGCGACACTTTTTATTTTATGTTTCATTAATCGGCAATCAGTCTTTAGGACTATGAGCACGCGATACTGTGCGACTAATGGGTTCTGCAAATAATTTGTGTTCTTTACACTTTTACGATTATATTAGCCTTTATGCTTACGCTACACTACAAAATTCAATACGCACGAAGTCGCGGGCAAAAGCTAGTAATAAATAAAAAGGTAGCAGCAGCGTTTAGCCTGCAAAGATCTTATTGTATTCTGACATTTAATTTATTTTGACATCTAATATTATCCTTCGAAGTCAATATTATATTTAGATTAGAAGTACGCTATCCGGTCAGCGGCGTAGCAATTGTATTCCTACGTTCGAAGTGCATAATTATAATAGGTTTTATTCTTTGATTATAATAATACAATCAAAGGTTTTATTATAGTAACGCCTTACACCCAAAATAAGTAGGTTGTTGAGTAAATTAAGTCAACTCATAAAATTTAATGAATAATATTAATTACTCTGATCGGACCTGAGTTCATGCGACGTGGATTTATTATGAAGGGTAGTAAAGTTGGGCGCACACTGCCTATAAGGCAAATAATAAATCTATTTAATGGCCCGTCTCTCAACTCCTTCAGGCTTATGCGCCCTTATTTGTCTGTTGTGTGTGATGGAGCTGTATTATTAAAAAACCTCGAAGGAAAATTCCACACGTATATATTATTAATTATTCGTTGATTTGAGATAGGTACACTACTACAATAGTCTAATCCATACTATGCATTATCATGTGTAGAAGAGCTTTCTTTACAAGCGTTTATTTAACACGAAGAAAATGCGTCCTAGATGTCTGTCTGGCAAGCGAAAAGTAATCTTCGCAGGGAATATAAACTTATCATTATCGAAGGAAATCTGAAGTACTATATAATCTATCCTGATTCTCACTCGCTCTTTTTATTTTCTAAGACAAAATGTAATATCTTGATCTCTGAATGAGGTTCGAAATTAAAAACAGCTATTTAAAGCTATACATTTATGTATTTTAAGACATCATTTACAAAACAATTACGAAACGTTTATAAGAATACTAGTTTTACCCCCGCAAAATCGCTCGCGTGTCAATATTATAATAGCTTATGTTACACAACGACAATATAGGACTCTACTGGCGAAAGATTTATTTAAACCGGATCTGTTGTTATTTGAGTATATTAATTAAAAACAAAAATACTAATATTTTCTCTTTATAATATTAGTATAGATTTATTATCTATTCATCCATTCACACAAGTCCATCACAACTCGCATTATCTGAGAGCCATAGATTAATATCACCTCACAAACGAGGTGCCAACTTTGATAAAGGGAGACAAAACGTTTACTCGGGTGTGTGGTGTGAAAGCCAATCGGCTGAACGTTTCCCCTTGTCAATTAGAGCTGTCGTACTGAGGAAGAAAGACATAAAATATTTACTCAGATATATATAACAATTTTACGGAATAATGGTAAGAAATCGTCCGAGGAAAACTTGCACTAAAGAGGTCCGCGGTCAGTTTGATGCAGTTTGGTGTACATCCACAATGTCATCTTCAGCCTACCCTTTTATATCCAATTATTGAAATTGAGATCGGCTTATTATGTTTTTAGATATTTTGTTCCATCATAGCATTAATTCGTATTATCGCCCTATACATATGCATATTCTGCACACTTAACATCGCTTCTTGGATCTTCCACTCCTCATATTTCATGCCATGTATTTCTATACCTTTGATTATATTTCTATACGAATTTCATCTCATAAAACGACCATGTAAAGACAAGCGGTGGAGTTGCGTCACCATAGATGCGTTATTTATCGAATATAGGTTCTCTACGGTAGTACAATCTTCATCTGCATTACTCGAAGTGTGATAAATCAATAAGAGTATATAGATGGTTTAGTCATTAGAGAAGCAGGGGTGTGATTTCCGGTCACTTCATAATGAGAGGAATGCAGGCCGCAAGCCCCACGCCATTGCTATCCAGAATATTTGGTAAGGTATTCCAGCTATCTAGAAAGGCAGGATTCCACAGAATTCATAATTACTAAATACCCTACTCATTCTCTATTAGGTATCTGACAGATGATGACAGAATTCATATATCAAACACATCATACAGAAGGACCTTCAGTTAAATCCTGATTTTCCCTTTAAATTTTTCTTTTTATATGAACCTTCTGGCTATATTATAAAAATCTACCATCTACGACTATAATAACAAACAAAAAGAAATGCAAAATCGACCTAACCGTTCACGCGTGTTGCCGTGACAAAGGGAAATAGGGATTACTTTATATATATATATATAGATGTCTAAATATTTATAAACTTAATGTATCCAAAACTATCCTCAATATATTTATTTAAAAATTTGATCTATCATCTCTTTTAATCATAAGAATGCTAACATACAGGCTCGACTCGGGGTAACTTTATCCCTCCCTAAAACATTGGTCAACTTATAAACACACTGGTGCCAATTCTGTTAACTTAACTACAAATTAGAAATGTCAAAAAATGTTTACCCCGCACATGAGAAAGGGATAGCAAGACCTTTAGACCTGTTAGTAATTTTGAACAACAGAATTGGCACCATTTCTCTTTTATTTTATTGTTGTTTGAAGCCACTTTAAAGCACAAATTATGTGCTAACTCTTGCAGTTTTTTTTTATTATAGTATATTTCTGACTTAAAAGATGAAATACCTATAAAATATTTGTACAATCGTGCGATAAATATTTGTGCGATTACACACCCACTTCAACCCCGCAGATGAGAATCAAAACATGCATTGTATTTAAATCCCCGGTACAAATGAAGGAGTTTTATAAGTTTAACGTACCTATGTATCTGTTTATCTGTGCATCTGTCTGTGATTTCGTAGCTCGTGAATGAATGATCCTATTTAGATTTAGTTTCTTTCGTTACAAAGGTGACTGAATCGAGTGAGTGTTCTTAGCTATAACTTTTAGAGGATTTTGAGTCGAGGGTGTTTAACATTTGTGATTTAGGTTAATTATACAAGCATATTATATAGACGAGACCGCTGGTCTAGTGGTTAGTATACCTGACTACTGCGCTAGGGGTCGCCGGTTCGATTCCCGCCGGGGGCAAACATTTATGTGACAAATATGTTTGCCTTGCGTCTGGGTGTTTGGTATGTATTTTAAGTATGTATTTACAAACAAAAAGTATATAAGTATTATATCAGCTGCTGGTTCCCATAGTACAAGCTTTGCTTAGTTTGGGGCTAGATGGCGTTGTGTGATAATGTCCAAACTTATTTATATAAACTTATATTTATATTATGTCATATTACGACACACGATTAAGGTTCAAAGAACTCAATAGAACATGGATTATCCGAGCTCAAGGTTGTTTATTATATATCCGTCGCAGGTCGTTATTGCATCAATTTTAAAAGACAGTTTCCATGCTATCGCACTTATCGCGCGTATAAAATACACGTATCGTACAACGCGTATTATCCGCTATAAAAATAAATGGGGTTTGGTCTCACTACCATCGTTCTATTTCAACGACATTTGATTCACCACGGAAATCAATTTTATTAATTCAGTTGAATGTATGATCACTATTGCGATAGTGAAAATCAACTGTATTGAAAAAAACTGTTCCGTGAACTTGTAAGGTACAGTAGGTACGGCCCGCTTTTTTAATTCCGCAAAGGCGACAAGCAAGCGTACTGCTTTCCTGATGGTCTGCGGTTTATTCAATTTCGTACTATACCTACCTAGCTATATGGGAAGCCGGAACGTTTCCTTGGAGCATCACAAACCTTAGTGGAAGGGACTAAGGTTTGCAACTATACCTAGCTCACGCGACGCTGAGTAACACCGGTTACCGCAGCGTCCGTGTCGTCCGTCGTGCACTTCGATGTAAACCTTATAGAGCGCACGTGCGAGCGCCGCCGACGCCGCCGTTAGCGCCGCCTCTGGCCCTAGTGCCGATAGAGCACGTGAATGGACAATGGCTGCCATTGAACTTCTCAATCAGTGGCACATAGCAGCATGAATCCATAATGTAATTATAATTGAGTCAGTAGTGATGTGGCCTCATTGACTACAATATAGTGTAAAAAATATATAATTTACATATTTATTTAGCTTACGATAAATTGAGGTAATAGGCACTACCAATTAAATATTTAAGGTGTTGGTTTATCATATGGTATCTTCAAATTGATGATCAAATGAATGGTTTCATAAATACCACTGTATTAATTACTGCAGGTATCGTTGCCATTATTATTATAATTCAATCCAAATTTAGCGCTTTGTTGAGCATAATAAAATAAAATAATAAGTGAAATAGATACCAAATAGCTGCTAGTCCTCATTTTACGAAGAGGAATTTATACTAAACCCGCCTCGGCTTCGCACGCCCAGCGCAGCGTTAGTATACCGACAAAACAATAGTGAATTTTACATAAAAACCTTCCTCGTGAATCACTATCTATTGCTGAAAACTGCAATAAAATCCAATGAGCTTAGATTTTTTACACTAAAAGATCTAAGCGAACAGACCGCGGAAGCAGCTTCATTTTATCTTATGTAAAGATATACGCAAGAAGTATATAAAAGAAATCACAAAGTGTCGTCAATGCCAACTGTTCTAAAATATCGACACCCACTTTTATAGCAACGAAGGAATCGTTGTTCTATGACTAAAATTTACATTTTAGTCGCCTCTCTCCGCTAAACTTGTCTCTACGCCTACATTATCAGGAAAAACGACGGCACAAAAGTTTTTAACGATATCATTAAGCTTTTGGAGTATTAGGTTTACGGTTCGACTGTGCAGCCAAGTTTACGAGTGACGTCCCAAAGCATCCTACAACATTATTTATGTGCTAAAAATTAAATGCTACAAGATAGCGACATTTTATGTTTCTCGGATATTACGCAAGAAGTATTGCTATCTCGTGATTGTCTATACTGATTGTAGTAAACCTTTTTATAAATAAACTAGATTTTATCCGCGGCTTCGCCCTTTTCTATTAGCTCTCGGGAACCACACAATTTTCCAAGAAAAGAATCCTATATGTTACTCCAGCTTATAAGCTTTCTCCATTCCAAATATTATACAAATCCATTCAGCCGTTGAGGCCTGAGGAGGGTACATACACTTACACACAAACTTTCGCATATATATAACATAAGTGTGATAATAAGGAAAAATATTATCGAAAAGGAAATTAATGTATTACAAACGTGACGCATTATTATCATTGTTATACTACTCACTGGCTCTTCCAAGCTCGAACTTACAGCTAAAAGCTCAAGTTCTTTTCATTTTATTGTGAGTCAATCCCTGCTTGAAAACGCTTTTATAAAGCGCGTTATTGTGTATTCTAGGAACAGACTTTGTCTCTATTTACGTTAGAAATAATCAACAGATTACATAAATTAAATTCTTGACTAAACCTAATACTTTATGTTTTCTTTAAAAGATTAAGAACACATTACTACATTATCAATAAAACACGCGTAATTGATGAACGTCTATTTATGTTTTTCGTAATTAATACGAAGGGTTCATGACTTAACTTCTTTTAACCCTGAACGCAAATGTAGCTATCATATGACCCAGCGGAAGATAGAAGTGTCTTTCTATGTCTATAGCAAAATTAAACATTCTAATATTTTACTTTATAATAGCTTTTTTACCGATTTCCATTACTAGTAGACAGCTATATTATTACTGAGTAACATACATAGGCTATCCTATGCACTCTATTGCTACGCGGGCTAAGTCGCGAGGAAAAACTAGTCTAAGATATAACTGGACTTTTAGCACGAGTACATAGTTTAAATTTATGAGTTGTATGAGGTTCAAGATGTAAAGGATTCGCTAGGCCCTCAAAATTAAAAGATGAAAAGAATATTTTACTACATCGCGTGAGAAGCTTAGTAGCTAAATCTGAATTTAATAAGCTACGCGTACTATGTTAAAACAAAGCTGGAAAAGTTAAAAAGAGTTATTCAAAAATGTATATTCCCTTCCGGAATAATTACACGAAAAAACCTACGCTGTTCCTCGTCTCGTCCATTGCTTGAAAGGGCAAGCATACTTTGTTATTCCTTTGTGTCCACATCAACCAGATTATCCCGAAAGAAGCAACAAAGAAGTGGATTTACATATTAATAAAATTAATTCGTGTTGAAAGAAATATCATTTATTTTGGTCGTGTGTTTACTTAAGTGTAACTATAGTTTAATGTAGTCCTTAGCGTTGTTACATTAAAATAAAATTAAACCAGCGAATAATAGTACCTGCATACCCTGCAAGGGACCCCTAGTGGGTCCTTTAACTGGATCAATGGTTTTTTGTAGTGGACGATAAACGTTTTAGAATATTGAATCCCATTTAAACTAACAGGGTAATTATTTGTAGCATGTTTTAAGGGCGATTGATACCCCTGGTGTGTCCATCAGGTGGCTCGTTCGGGATCTGTCGGCGTATTTCTGGCACTGAGTTCACTAATGTATATTTAATGTGCTATAACTTTTTAATTAACGTAAAAATAATACTAGAAATAGTTTTGTATGAAAACTTATACATATATGATCAATAACTCAATATACGTACTAGATAATGGGGAGCGTATGAATGAATAAAATCGTCCAAAAGGTTAAAAGGCTTTCATTCACTAGCTCGCGCGGCCTAAGCGGATTTATAAGGTTTCCTAAAACTGGTTCTGGTTCACTAAAAGAACCCTAAAATGTAATAAAAATCCAATTAACTCGGCTTTAAACAAAGAACTCGGCAGCAAACGCTACGGTAGTTTTTATCCACGGCATATATCAAAAATCCATTGTATAGCAACCCCAATGTAATATTATTGAAAGTTTGTTACTTACTCAATTAACAAAACGAATCTTTAAAATTGTAGGAAGAACTTACCTAGCAACCCATAGACAACTATATCATAATCAACAAATTAAATGATGATCTGATTACACTTTCAACTGTATTTCCTGTATATATAGTAGTATATTATGTATTTCCTGATGGATAGCCCAGGAAGTATTAAATACAATAGTGAGTTCAGTAACATTAAATCTCCAGTAATACAATACATATTCCACACTTAAGGCTTACTTACGCTTTAAAACTACGAGTGTTTTATTTCTAACAGCTTACGATGGTGTTCGGTTACACATTCCATACATTTCCTGGTGCCTACGTGACATAAGCACAAACAAAGTCACAATTACGTTATTAACAGCCTTTCGAATGGCTCTTTCAAATACACCACCGAGATTTATTTGATCGAAACGCAAATTGAGAAACTTATGTTCCTATATAAAATTATCAACACCATTTCTGCGTCAAGAAATGTACCTACGGGATTTAAACAAACTCACTAAGCCAGCACGTATAACATAAATGTATGGCTTAGAAAATCATTGAAAAGCCGCGTTTGGTGTGAGTATCTTGTGTAGCATATAGAAACCCGTAAACAAATATTTCCACGAGGTGACTATTTACGTTTGAAATATTTTAGCATTCTTCGTATGTCAGGAACGCTTGTACGGATTAGCTTTGATTTGATTGCAGTCGTTGATTGCAAAGCACTGACGTTCAGCTTATCATGGTTTCCTTTCATTTTGCATTCACAGGCAGTTTTTGCCATAAAATTAGTATACATCTAGATAACTGCCTTTATCAGAGTTATAAATTTTGCATGCATATAATTATGATGAATAACTTACACATACAGACTGTATTTAGTCTAGCATAAGGCAGTTAAGAAAGCAATTTAAAATCCTAAAAGAATACAGCTGTAGCTTTAATAGTATTTCATTTTATTTTTTATCTAAAATTATAAAACGAATAAAATGGAATAAAGAAATAGTTGAATTAAAAATTTACTTATATACAGAGTGTAGACTACAGTTGATGTATTGCGTCGCTCACAGCGCTTGTTGCAAAATCAATGGTTATTAATTCATTTTGTATGATTAAGACCACGAACATTTAATTCGGTAGTAGCAGGTAGAATAAACGACCTTTTGAATATATTTTTGCAATAAATAGCTAGCCGAAGAAATACTTATGGAAAAGGCTCTCTATTAATAATATATCTAATAATTGCATTATTCAAAATTTATTTCAATTCATAGTGGAAATGGAATACTGCCGTCAGCGTTGTACTGGGATCGAGTAAGTCACGTAAAGTATGAGGTCTGTAACATCGCACCGTACGACTTGGAGAGTTGATTCAAGGCGTCGTGTGACGCACATTTCGAGGCCAGCTCTTGATGGGATCACATACACTGAAAAATTCCGACGTTCCTCGTATATACTCTGTTGTGTACTCGAAAAAAATTATGTTACAGATATAATGTTTGGTTTTTTTATATCTCAAAGGTGATGAATGGTAAG
Organism: Falcaria lacertinaria; assembly: GCA_951449985.1. Taxonomy (NCBI): domain Eukaryota; kingdom Metazoa; phylum Arthropoda; class Insecta; order Lepidoptera; family Drepanidae; genus Falcaria; species Falcaria lacertinaria. The sequence continues at coordinate 8,462,579 of OX602108.1, forward strand.
TAGTCGCCGTTGCAATACCAGAAGTGTCATTAGCAACTGCGTTGGATGTGTTTATAAGTTAAGATTACCTCGCTCCGAAAGCCACTTTATGGTATGCATAAGCAATGATATTATTTTGACACATTTCTCAAAATATATCGTTCGGGTTTTAATACGCTTACCCTTTACAAACATTTACCATCAATGAAAACTGTGCTTATATAGGTAAATATACTTGTATCTAGCAAAACATTTGATATCAGTATATTATCACCTAAACTGCTGCTAATTTTATTCTCTTCAGCACAAACTGTGTAACATCATACTCAGTTTGATATTGCCTCAAAAGCCAATCAAACCAAATTCTACTGGTAATCCTATTTAATGTTAAAAGATTGCAAAATGGAGCAGCAAGCAGATCTAAATCTAAACGGCTCCAAGTAATTCGGAACATGGTTTAACCTTTACATTCGAGGGATTTATAAAGGTTAAAAATCGAGGAAAACAGCATTACTACCGTCCTGCCTCCCAGCTACGACATCGGTCGCATAAAACCTCCTCAAACCTATTTCCAACGTTCCGAGTTTTTTGATAGCACTTCTCCACTGTAACATAATTAATTTAATATATTTAAATTTGATAGATACATTTTATACGTAGCCTTATTTTTATATGATATGATCATCAGCATTCCAGCCCCATCCCAAAAATTGGTTCGGGTTACGGGTTCCCAGATTTAACTTCGTAAATACAATAAGATTGTAACGAAGATGATATAATGAAAATTACGTTGAATCAAAGCTTAAATACATGTCGTACAAAATTATAAATATGCATGTATATGTTATCGCCAAAATCGGCTGTGAGTCGGACCACCACTAAATATCTATTTACATTGTAATATTTAAGGTTCCGGTTCAACATCGCAAATGTAAAATGCATATTGTTATTAGAAAACCTTCTCGATAGAACACGATAGAATTACTATGTAAATGACAGAATAGACATGGCACATTTACAAGAGCTCGCCTCTGTTGACAATTAATTACTATTAAGGTCAGGAAAAGTAAGAACAATACTTTGAAAGTACCTACTCCAAAGTGCTTTTGTTGAATTAATTTACTCATTGAGTACCTTGTAGAATATTATTTGGAGATTAATATTTAAATTCTTTGTATCGTTCGGGTAAAGAGTTTCAGCAGTATAAAAAACGGACAAAGAGTTCGAAAAAATACCATAATTTTGGCGATGCTTCGCAATACAATATGCCAACAATTAATTTTAAATTCTGATGGAGGATGATAATACTACTCCTAAAAAATGAACCAATTGCGACGATGATTTTAAAAATGGGTCAGTTTTCTGTAAAAAAAATTAGAATTATATAGGTATCAACACTTTCTTATTTCATAACCTCAGGTCATAAAAAATATTCATTTAATGTTTTTGTCAGCCAATTAATCCACGTCGAATAAATTGTAACGAATCTCAGAATGTTCACAATGGAGGATACAGTTTGCGAATAATGAAATTGAGCGCTACGTCAGTATTCATACACAAATACACTGATCTGAAGAAATCCCTTCCTACAATATATATATTATCCACTATATGCCAAAAACGTTGTTCCGACTGCAATCACCAAAGACGGTCTGTTTTTAGGTAGTACCAACTTTTACATTGGCACTAAAATGTTTTCGAAACTTATACTGCCTATCTTTAAGTTGAAGTTGTAAAGTCGGTGAATTTAATGTAAATATATGCACGGTAATATAAGAGGCTCATAAATTTAACTTCGACGGAAACGTGAACTTTTAAAATTGCAATAAGTCTTTATCATTCGGTCGCAATAATCCCGTTACTTTTGCAGATGTGGGGTGGCAGGAGGCTGAGCAAGGTCGACGCGCTGGCTGAAGCCCAAGCCGCTGAGCTGTGTCGACTGGTGGTGGCTGGAGTAATTACACTGGGCCATCGCCCTCAATTAGTGCCGCTCACGCCCGATTGACCAGCTTCCAGCCTCAAAGTGAATCCAACACGACTCGCCACTGACCGTGCCTTGAGCAGGCAGTGAGTGCACGTGCACCAACCGAACCGGTCCGGCGACAGCCAATCCGGAATTCTGGGAAGAACAACTCGCGTTCAGACCTAATACGAAGTATGCTTCTCGTTTTATGACTAAGCAGCATACCTACCAGCGGTATGAATGCAATGTTGTTTAGTCAACTAGTTGTGATTGAAGTATATTAAATACTAGCTTCTGCCCGCGACTACGTCCGCGTTGAGCTTAGAATCACAGAGACAAAGTAAAATTATCCCGGGATAAAAACATTTTCCCGGGATAAAAAGTATCCTATGTGTTAATCCAGGTTATAAACTATCTGTGTTCCAAATTTCATCCAAATCCGTTGAGTGGTTTTTGCGTGAAAGAGTAACAAACATCCATCCATCCATACAAACTTTCGCATTTATAATATTAGTAGGATATTTTTGTGATGAGTAAAATTTGTAAACTAGAAATATAATAAAATGTTAGCTAAAGCATGTAAGTCACCTTAATGGTTTAAATTAAAACCATTTAATAAAAAACTAAAACCGATTTCAAAAACAATAAAAATATAGTAAAGAGCACAAAATGTTTGTTTGTTTGTGTTTTTATTTGCTCATTTTTGGGGTTCCGTTTCTTAAAAGGAAAAAAGGAACCTTTATAGGATCACTTTGTTGTCCGTCTGTCTGTCTGTCTGTCTGTCTCTGTCTGTATGTATGTCTGTCTGTCTTACTTACCGCAGAAACACAACACTGCATCAAGTAGTGTTATTTCACTGCGGTCTTCTGTAAGGCGGAGGTACAGTTCCCAGTCGGGCGGCTCCAATTTAAATGGGATAACCCACGGGAAATCCCAAATCGCTCTAACTCTCCTTGAATATTCCTTAAAATATTCCTGAATCGCGCTGTTGAGCATCACCGACGAATAATGACCTCATTTGAAGTTCGCCTACTATTAACCTTACCTACAAGTGTGTACGGAACCCTCGGTGCGCGATTCCGACTCGCACTTGGCCTGTTTTTTTCATTAATTAACAGGTTCAATAGCTGCACATACACATTGTATGTGTGCAATTAACAAAAGACGTCAACGCTGACTTTTTACAATTCATAGCTATTCAGCGACTACTACCGCGACGATTTGAGAAGAGATAAATAATGTCTGCCATTTAGCGTTTCGAAAAATTGTCACAATGTTTAAACGCAAAGTATCTTCCTGAACCTATCACAGTTCAATTATATATGGTATCTACTTTTAAAAACCCATCACGAATGTGCTAAGCAAATGCTTACACTTTTATAATGTTACAAAAAGTTTAAATGGTTAAGAAAAATGGTTCAGTTTCGCACTAAAATAGTTCATAATTTCTTTTAAAAGCAATTTTGTGCTCCTTAATCAATTCCTTCTGATCTTCACTCGCATCAAAAACTGGTAATGTTGGAAAAGTCACAAGGTTTTCTTATCTATACTTTTATATAACTGTAAATGAGCCGTCTGTACAAATCAGATATTTAAAAAAAATTGCGCAGCACAACACCGAGGAAACTAGAAAGAGGAGAGAGAGGCCTTTGCCCAGCAGTGGGACAGCAACGACTAGATATATTAGATAAGATTAGATGCGGGATAGGGAAATATGAGGTCACAGGATCCGAATTTATGGGTTTGAAATTTTTGTCTGTTTGTCTGTATTTCCAAGCATCACTCAAAAACTACTGAACCGAATTGAATGCCGCTTTAACTAATCGAATTGTTGAGGTACAATTTAAAAACTGTGATACTTATTATCCCGGGATATCACGGGATTCTTGCAAGATACGGGATTGTCAGTTTTCAAAGAAAGCTTTATCCTACTTACATGTGGCTAATGTCGAGAGCGGGTTATATCATGTCAAAAAAATCACGGATTTCCCATGGGATACGGGATTGAGACAACTTTATAAAATCGGTAAACACGATCAATTAAAACAATGAGTTGCTTCATAAATCAGCAAAAAGAATCTTCATAAACTTCTCCACGCGGACGAAATCATGGAAAAAAGCTAGTTAAGCAAAAAAATATAAGCCGGCTTAATGAATTGTGTCCACTTATCACATACCTTAATTTGATTTGTTTTCTAACTTTTAATGTTAATCGCTTGTCAGCGACTACGCAGCTGTAAACAATTACATTAGAATTTTGTTCTATATTTAGGTACTCGAAAGATGTTATTGGAGAATTACTAAGAATTGATAATTGGCGCTTAGCGCCAGGATTGTCGACAGGAAAATATATAAGTATGAAATTATAGGCTATTGTAGAAATTTTCCCTGAAATAGTCAGTATAGCCAAAGCAGAAGTTTAATGATGCCATTAATTTTAACATTTAAATAAAAATAATATAATCAGTATCCTAAAAACGAGATTCTTAACTGTCGGTAGGTGGTACATTTGAGGCAAATTGTGACATTTTTATAATCAAGTCGCGAACGTATTCAAAATAAGAATAGTGTTAGATCCATTGATTTAGAATACATGTCTTTGGCTAAACCGGTCAAGTGTTAATTTTGCATGCGCGCTCTAGGTCAACGTTAAACTGTTACGAAAAACCCTAATCTTAACACCAATCATAATAAAAGTGTGCCGTGGTTCGTCCAACTAAAGACACTTAATTCAACTGTATCGGCTTACCTTCCAACGTGAAGCGATCTATCATTGCTGGAACGTTGCATATTATTTTTATAAAGCACTGGCGTTTTCATAAACAATTGATAGATGAATATGAAGGATATAAATGAAAAAGTCAATAGCTTAATTGATCGATAGCGATAGAGATATAAAAAATGCGGTATTTATTTGTATTTGTAGTGAATATTAAAATATTATTTCAATATTTTACCCAAAATAAATTCTATTCTTAGGCATGATATACTCGGCAAAGGGGCTCGTTGCACATTTCTGACATGGTTAAAAATCTTTTTAGTAGTAATTAAATATATTTTGTCTTATAAAACCTATTAGTAAAAGAAATTTAATTTTACTAAAACTCCTAGTATCGCCCGCGTGGTAAAGCTTTTATCGCAACCTAGTAGTTATGATATAGTTTTCTGATGGAGTCATCCTTCTTCAACATCATTCCACCTTTCAACTACTACTACCCTACTACTATCGTTTTTAAACCCACATTTATTTAAAGACAAACGAACAAAATATGATAAACCTAGGTTATGTACCTCGATAACTTTTCAATAAACATTAAAATACCATGAGAAGATAAAGTATCAATTGAATACTTTATGTAAAGAAAAACTAAATTGGCATCCCATCCTAAGGCCCGAGCCGTTAGGTGAAAAACGGATCGTAAAGGATTATACGTGCCAATAGACATCGGGCGCTCGTAATCATGGCTATGATATCACGTGTTAACAGAATAATAGACAAAGCGAAGACGTAGAACACAATCCTTATCCTACGACTACGTCAGCGTGGAATAAGGTCAAAGTAAAGGCTTTTTAATAATCCTATGGAAAGCCTTTGATAATCCGAGACGAGCGAAAGAAGGACACGGCCTCTGTAGATCGCTCTATTGTTAACGTCAATATCAACATTATCAACCCTTTACTTGCACAGAAAATTAAAAGCTTTTATTGTTTAGGGACTTTAAAAGAAAAGTATTTATGTGATGATGTATATGTACCTACTCATAAACCCGTAATAATTTGTTACAACCGAAAATACTAAAATATTTAAAAGAGAGGAACTTTAATTTTACTTTGAGCCTTCCTGAGGTAAACGTCTATAGACTAAGGTGCTTGCGTGCCAGCTTAGTAGGATAAAAAATATGATGCCTTAATCATAGAAATTTACAAAAAGTATTATTGGAACGGTTTTTTTTAATCTCCTTTTAAAATATGCTTTAAGATCTTGGCTTGCGTCTCCATCACGCGGGGCATTAATCGAACTTTCAGAATTCTCGGATTTAATTTTATCAGAGGTTTATGTAACGGACCTCTTAATTTGCATTTGTGTCTCATTTGATATGAAATACACGAAAATTGGCCTTTAACGATTGTCAAGAAAACTAGTCTGGGTGTGTTTTTTTTTTAAACAAAGAAGAAAACGAGTATTTTATTATTATCTTATTTAATATGTAATTCCTAAGATTTCAGAATATACGGAAATGTAATGTTTAAAAAAAAAAGTCAACACGCATGTATGCTCAAACTTGTTATTTAATTTTGTACAGAAAGGTTACGAGCAAGTAAGGGTCCCGGGTAAGGTAATATCATACTCGCACTCGCGTAACGGTGACGAGTACTGAACGTTCGATATGTATTTGACCGGTTTTAAAGGCGTCAATATGCAAATTGCACACTTTACTTCAAACTAAGCTGCAGTTAAAACGGTTTACCCCTGCGGTTGTTTCGATTGGTATCATGTATGTACGAGATTATGCCTCGGCTTCAAATTCAGTAAGTCTTAATGAATTCAATAATAATAATAATTGCTAGCGGCTATAGGCTACGGTGACTGCTTACCATCAGGTGGGTCATTTGCTTGTGTGCCACCTTAGTACCTAGTATAAGACAAAAGTAGGTACTGTAATCTCTCAGTATCTATTAGAACCCAAATTATCTGTAATCCCTACAAATAATAATTGGACAAGGACATCGATTCAATAAATCTAAAGAATCATCTCTCTAAATCAAGTTGAAACTAAGTTTTTTTTTTTTATTTCAACCTAAAATCCCCGCGAATGAATTTGTTTGTTATGCATTCAAATTAACCTTTCCCAAGTCCGTAAACAATTAATTAATTTGGTCTGCATAACACATAGCAACAACAGAACAAAAGGGACGACGTATGCCCAAAACTTGACATATAATCCTGAGCTTATAATTATTTTTCCAACATTATTTTAGATGTCAACCTTTATTTTCTCCTGTTATTATAAAAATAAAACATGCTATGCTTTGGGTAGCACTTGGAACCAAATGGTTGATTAAGGGGTGCCTGTGTGGTAAAGAGCTTTACAACCCAGACACCAGTTCTATTGGTTGAGTATTAGAATGTCATGCTAAGTAGGTAATTAAACATACAATAAATTTATTACGCTTAATAAGCTTACGATTATTAAAAACAAATAAAATATATCTGATATTTAAAGTGCCTTCAGAGAAAAAACTTACTTTTACTTTTTTTTAATTTTTGAGTTAAAAAAAGAATTGCTGCAATAAGTGAAAAATAAAAATCTGTGTGTCGAATAGACAATAACTAAGGGTTCCATAGTATGGTCTACTTCTACCACTAATACTATCGATAATAAGGTTAATTTAATTGAATAAAATCATATGTTTTTAATAAATGGTACTTACGTTATCAATTTTAACAAAAGGATAAGGTACTAATGTTGTTTATATTTTCGTTCCCTCATGACTTAAATCATAATTTGTCTATGTATAAGTACCGATGGAAGCGTCTTGATCGTCCGCTGGTTATAGGCAATGTGACGTCACATTAAATTGAATATTGTGCCCTCTAGTTTAAAGGACATAAAGTCGTGAACTAACAAAACCACCTACCAACCTGCTACCTACCCTCTAGCAAAACAAATACGTTTTAACAGTAGTAAGCGATCATAACCTTAGGGCAAAGTGGCGAATAACCATAACTATTCTCTGAACATCACTCTAAATATGGATTAAATATGTAAAAAAATATTGACATGTAAGGTTTTCATGGACATAAAACTACACTAAACTAGTTCTAGGTATGTACATACGCCATTTCGTTATTTTTACATAGCATGATAAGCTAAGAATTAAATTGTTGTGGAATCCTATTTTTTCGATTCAAATTAATGGTATTAAAATTGCAAATCTGTGCGACAAATGGCATATCTCATAATATTTTTTATTAAATATAAAAACTAAACAGATTGGCAAAACAGCTTTAAATTTGATTAATTTCAAAGTTTCAGTAAGCTCGGATTTGTGGTCCTTCTAAATATAATTTCATTAAATTCTTAGACTCGGGTGAATACGAACTAAGTTATCTCTTCTCATCGCTTGCTGATTAATTACTTCTATACTCACTCACCCACTTCGCCCAATAGTAATAAATTGTTCGAGCACACTAATTAAAAGGGCTCTAATTTCTAATCTGTTTCAATGTCTAATCTGTTTAAGAAAGTTAGATGTCATTTCGAATAATATTCCGAATCAAGAGGAGAACAAAAACCGACTTTGATTATTGACCTACCGGCTAGCAGTCTTCTGAAAGTGAACCAAATTAAATTCTCATTATTCCTCCGTAATTATATTGTTCGCTGATATTGGTTTCTATCTTTGCGATAATGCTTTTGTTCATTAACAATTCTGAAGTAGTGGCGTGGTGTTATTACATAATATCTCAATTGAAATTTACACCAAAATTTAGACACGACAGTATATGCAGGGAATTACATTTTACTACAATCGTTAATATATCAATCAAAATTTCGAGCTGCAGTGTCTGAGTAATCATATTTTTCATAGTACTACATCTTGTTAGCATCTTCATATTGCATCAAAAAAAATACCCCCCTGTCCTGTTGATAAATCAGTCAAAAATCAGAATTTTTCTTTTAAAAAATTGGAATTTTGTACGAAGTTTGATTTCACTTGTGGTTTTATTCACGAAACCACTTGAATATTAAATTTATGTTAGAGTTCTGTTCTGCTTTGCGTAACTTTTCCTTTACTCGGCAAAATTTGGTTAAACGGTTTATCTTGAAGGCTACAACTACGACTAAAGTATCGCACTTAACCCGGCAGACGAGCTCTTTGCTTTATATGTCAATTTCCGTAACGCATAAAACTTTAGCAAGAAAAGTACGCAAAATGTGTTAGTGCGATTGAAGCTAAGTGAAGAAGTAACTGTCTAATAAATGTTACATATTTATTCATGGATAGCGAATGATCATTCATTTATTCAATTAGATAATATATATTCGATGCTCTTCGAAATTTTGATTGTTTGTTTTCAAGGACTAACTTAGTCGTGAGGAGCCCAAAGTTTCCGAACCATTGAAACTTGACTTAGGTATCAAAACTATCAAGTCCCACTATGGAATTTGTTCCAATGATTAGGTAGTTGATTGGATTTGATTTATCAGGTAGATTTACAAGTATTCCAATCTGTGATTTTGCACTCGGTCATTTTGAAGATTCTTAAAAGTAATCTAATTGGTGACTTATTTTATTATGTGATTGACACGTTCTCTGAAGTTTTGCAAACCTTTCAGAAGTACACGTTTTGAAGTCTCTGATGTTATTCCTCCATCAAATAAACACATTGACAAACGTATCTACGACACAGATGTCAGCAACGAAATACTAGGAAAACGACAATCGACAACGACTTTGTGGGACATAAAGATACTTTATCAAACAGACGATCACTTCGTAGAATTTAAACAACAACAAACATGCCTTTTGTCGATGCATGGTTGTCCACGGCCGTGGCATGGCTGTCTGTACCTATGCGACGACACCTGGAAAGCAATTTGAAATCAACCGAACCGTAAAACAGTTCTCTACCACCCACCGGACACTGTTTAGCGTGACTCCGATTAGACACCGCTACAATCCAATAAACAGATGCATTACCTACTAAAACGGTGACAATGCTGCAACATCCAATTTTATTTCGATTCAAATGCGTGGAACGTGTAAAGTCTGTTTAACTTACCGGTTTGGTCAGAACTTTATCCAGTCAAAAGTTTATGATTTTCACACATTCAAATTACCGAACGAGCTCTAATTCCACTTACAAAAACTTTTTAAAAGTTATCACAACAATTCAAACTGTTCCTAAGGACCGATGGAATGTATCAGAAGTCGGGAGTGAATCTGATCTGTTCGTTATGTTGTAATAGTTTTTTTGTTAAAAGAACAGGTTTCCGGCGGCGGAAAGTAAATTGTAAGTTTGTTGTAGGCGGTAGCGCGAGGCGAGCACAGCGATCGCACACGGGCGCTCAACGGAAGGCAGCGCGCAGAATGACTGAACGGCTTACGGAGTTACGGAGCGGGTCTGTCCATGGAATCCGTGCTGAGCCGCGGACGCTCGCCTGGAGGCGGGAACAGAGTGGCAACGCCGCGCGCCGCCACCCCGCACCCCTTGGTTTTATGCCTCCATGGCCCATCTAGCATGATGGTGTAATTTTTGAATATCTCAGCTCCTGAAGGAACACTATGTTACGAGCAAAAATAATGTCACACAATCATCTCTCTTGTCTATAGGATTGGTTTCATGTAGCGAATTGCTTGATTGCCATCTGAGTAGGATAGTGTTTTGGACTAGCAATATTTCAGGGTTCTATAAATTCATATTTATGAATGCACATAGACGCGCCGCGATGAGTCACGCACGCATCGCACACGCATGGTCATTGGCCAGCCAGCAGACCCACCAACAGGTGACAAGACAACCGACAAAGCGGGTAATTGTAACGTCTGTCTCACTCTCACACATGGTGATAACCTAAGAGCCGTGTTTGTGAAGACACAACCAGGAACTCAAATACTTTAGAACAGGATAGAGATAACGTACTGCCTTAATGCATCATGACAATAAAGATAATCATCATACTTTGTGGATGAGTAAGTAACGTCAACTCTAAATCAATATTTGACTTGTGCTGCATTGCCACTATTCAATAAGCATATTAATTACTAGCTGTGCCCGCGACATTACAAATAGACACTTCAATTGTATTTATTTGTATTATCATCGACGTCTCAAAGTTACCTCTGTTTAAGAATCACACTGTCATAATTTCTGGTGCTACCACCGACGACTTACGTATGAGATATATTCCATCTTTAGTCGTTGATAAATCATTATTACATAAGTACTTTAATTCGTATTTACTTGTCAAGTAAATAATCAAAGGATTGGCAATTGAAGGGTCCTGTGTAACAAAACACTTCCCACAATCTACTGATGAAAAATTTGCATACTCTTGAATTAGCCATAAGCGTGGCGAATGCTATGGCCCTGTTTTACAGCGCGTTTTGCGCGAATATAATAATAAGGGGTCTTTCCCTGGCGATATTCAGTCGCCGAGATTCGAGATTGCATAGGGTGTCAACAATTAGGTTAGCATAAAAAGGACGTCTCGGAATTCCACAGTGGCTTAGAACGCTATACTTTTTATCCCGAGAAAATGTTTTTATCCCGGGAAAATTTTAGGTTCCTCTGAGATTCTAAGCTCAACGCGGACGTAGTCGCAGGCAGAAGCTAGTATAATTTAATTTCAAGATTTTACGCTACATAGTCGCTCAAATTCAAACTTAAAATCATCTTTATTTGACTTGACTTTACGAATAAGTACTGTGGCCTTTACATAAAACCTCTTTATCATTAAAGAATCCTCTAAATTATAAATGTTTGTGAAAGTTTTAGAAACGATGCGCCCCTGTCATCATCCGGTGCCGACTCGCCATCTACAAACATTTTGCATGTGACGTGATGAATACATTAATATGTTGGAGAAATACATTCAAACCGTTAATAAAATCAGGCATCTGAAGATATCATTGTATGTATTTTCTAAAGACGTTAAATTGTGATTGCAGCACAAACCCGTAGAAGCTGAAAACTCAGTTGTACTTGGTATTAAATGGTATTGATGGGCGCCTCATAAAATCCCATATATAATAAGTCACTTAATTGATCGATTGTACAACGTATTTCTTATATTATAGCCGACTCAGGAAACGTTTTGACGTCTTAAAAAAATTACATAAAATGTATACTTATAATAAAACTGTAACAGGTCCAGTTCTGTACATTGAAGATATTTAGAAAATGTTTTTTGGAGGTCTCTCTATAGTCGATACTGAACCCAAAACTGTATTTCTTATTCATTTTTGTCTGTATGTCTGTCTGTCTGTATCTTGGAGGCGCATCACGCCGAAAGTACTGGATGGATTCAAATGAAACTTGACACAATTTGAGTTCATACTACGAGGTATAGGATATAGGATACTTTTTATCCCGAAATTCAGCACGGTTCCCTTGGGATAGGTGATAAAAGTTAAAATGTGTACTTGGCAGTAACTCTAAAATGGCTGGACTGAATTGAGCAAGACTTTGACTGGCAGACAGCTGACTTTACTCGGCGTAACTTGGGCTATTTTTATTTTGGAGAAATTATTTAATTTCATTTTAATTAGGGTTCCGCGCAGCAAATAAAAACCCATGAAATATAGATCAAAATCCGAACGGCAAGAGCGATTAGAACAGGACTTTCTCAAACAGATAGCTGATGCTATAATTCGTAAATGAGGCTTAATTTATTTTGGAGAAAAGAAATTGGGGCTCCGCGCAACATACAAAACCAATGAAATTGTATACAAAATCTGAACGGTTGCAGTTTCACTGATATCAGTGAAACTGCAACCGTTCAGATTAGCTATATATATAGCTGATGCTAAAAAGCGTAACAAAGACTACTTTTATATTGTAAAATAATAAGGGTTCCGAAACAACAAAAAAGCCCATGAAATTGTAAACAAAACCCAAACTGCAGGATCGTAGGAAGTCGCGGGCACAGCTAGCATATTCCATCAAAAGATGCAATTTGTTCAGACTTTTTCACCGTTAGAACCATCTCACTTCCTTGAAATGTCTTTAGCCCTGATGACGAGTGATGCCGATCCCGGAACCGTAGGTTGTACCTGACGAATATTGTTTTGGTAGGTATACGCCTACTTAATAAACATTTCCTACATTATTATTCAGACATGTCTGTCATATAAAATTGGTAATATATTACTATAGTAAAGTAAGTGAAGTTTAGCAATGATAGTGGCCGAAAAAAAACGACCCAAGTTGGGCGCCAACATTTTAAATTTTATAAAATTAAAAATACATAAGAATTTTGAGTATATAGGAATGTATGACTATGAACCTTGAATTCCGAAGACACATACCTATTATTATTATTTAAACTCACCTGCGCTACAAGAATAAAATTTGATCAAGTGCATGGCAAACACGCATATTCCGGCGCTAGCTTAACATCCTCATGTATTTATCATACTATAGATAGCAAAAAATATATATATTCCTCATTGACATTTTTACTGCATTGTAAATACGAATTCTATTATGGTACTCTTATTGAGTTTTTGACTATGTGTTACATTGGATTGATAATTTCGCTAATGTTAGTACCGTCCCCGTGGCGCAAAGGTAGCTCGTCTGGTACCGATCCAGAAGGTTGCGTGTTCGATTCACGTCGGGGCTATGTGCTTAATGTTGGAAACATCTTTTGCTTTTTTATTTAAACGAGTAGTAAGCAATTTATGTAGATTTTTAAGCATATAAAAAGCAAAGCTGTCTTTGCGTTTCACAATCAAATTTTTAATACTACGAAGTTGGCAAACAAGCCCGCTGAGGGTAAGCGGTAGTCTGTAGTAGACGTCTAACATGGATGAACAGGTTTCTTGGATGCCAGCGTTATGCTTCTTCTGACAGCTCCTGGAACTCTCTTACCGTAAGTTCACTATTTTAAGGAAGTACCGTTATGTGAATGCAGTTTTTAGTAAGGCGGAGTTACTATCCCAGTCGAGCAGCTCCTATTTTGTACGAAACATACCGTTGTCATATACCTCTCTGTAAGAGATCTGGGTCTTTGTAAAAATGTGGGATTACACGACTATGAATCCATCCACGCATACGAAGTCGCGGGCACAGCTAGTATAAAATAAAATTTTGAGATTGACCACCTTTTTAACTTAGGGACCGGTATGAAAGATAGTTTACGTTCTATTCACGGACCTACTTAATATACAAAAAAAGAAACATAAAAATCGGTCTAGCCGTAACGGAGGAGTTCTGTTACAAACACTGTGACATGCGAATTTCATATATTAAAAGACTTATTTAAACGTCATTATTATATTATTAATTAAAACTAGTCATAAATTATATGTTAATAATTATTGAGGCGTTATTTGGTAAACTTGACTACGTTACGTTGATACCTGCATCAGGAAAACAACATATTTACGTGATAAACACGTGTTTGTATTCAGTCTGCTTAGTAGGTTTGTAAACATTAGCGCGATATGAACTGAGGCATGAAAATACGCCTAAATACTGAAGCAAGTAAATAAGCTCCGTTCGTTCAGCTCGCTGTGTATGTATCCTTTGCACAAGACTTGTAAATGAATAAAGAATTATTTTATTTAGTTACAAAATAAACAAATGAATTACCTACGCCTGAAATAAAGTTTATTATTATTATTATTAAAACATGCTAAATCCTTCATCGAAAGGGAAGTTGACGTAATTGTTAAATTATACAAAGAGTAAACTGGATCTAGCGGACCGAAGGGATTTTTAATTGTGACGTACGTTACGCAATCCAGCTCTATCAGCTAATCTGATTTGTATAAAATTGATCAGTCACCTCCCAGCTATTCGGTTATGTCTGAAACACAACCGTTATGAAACGCTGTTTTACATCCAAACTGTGCGGTGATTGCTAATTGCGATGAGAAAAAAGGTAAAAAAATATATAATAATAGCATCTTAAATCTGTAGAATCAATTTAGATTCTACGGATTTAAAATTCTTTTGTTCAATGACCATCTAAGAAAATTTAGGGCTGGTACACGGATGTTAGATAATAGTCAGTTCGTCATGTATGAATTGAAACATATGGCATGTTTACGGCTATTATTGTGGTATTCTGTTGACCAAAACAAACTCAAACCATTGCAAGTCTAGAAACCATAGTGCCATGCCTCCGAGGTATTTGTACGTTATTGTGTAGGTACCATAAATTTTATTCAAAGCATATTCTAAATCAATGTCCCTACTGAGTCTATTTCCTTAATTAATGTTTTTTTCTGGGTGAAAGTATCCCATGCACCATTTTATACCCTGACATCGTGTGTGCAAAATTTCATGAAGATCGGTTGAAAAGCGTAACAAATTTACAAAAAATGTCACATTTATAGTATCATTTAACTGATATCAGTTTTGTCATCGAAAGCATTGCTAAACCACAAAATCCATTTACATTCTTTAAAAGGTTTCCAGTTACTTTACCTAGGTAAATTATGTGGCAAAAAGTTACTGCTGCTAAACTGCTGATCCTGAAGCTCTAATTTCAGCCGAAGTGAAATCGACTGAAGTGTACAAGCTTTAGCTCTTACTCCCTCGACCCTTCTTGCTTGCTTACGAAAAATACGCTATGAAAAAAGTTTCTCGCTCTATGTAAAGTATCCATCGTGAATTTTCAAGCTTAGTAGAATGGCCTCTACTACTTGACTCACTCTAGATATGAATATTGAAAAGCCCAAACTGGCATAAAACAAGTTCGGCACGTAAAGTAGGTCGTAGGGTCTAGAAAATATATTTTCATTGCCGTATGCTTTACAGCCTTTGCATACTGTACTTAACAATATGTTGCATACATCAAAAAGCCTCTGTAGTTTTGAAAGGTTATATTATTGATTTATTTTTCACATTTGCACAAGACCTGTGAAAACTTTAGTTTTACTTTGAATTGCTAAGAAGACTTGGCCTAATGACAAGTTTTATAATCTAATATCAATATCTATGTATTAAACACTGTCTAGACCGAAACGAACGTACACATCCCGAGGTTACAAAATCAAATAGCTACTTAGAGGAATGTTGAATGAGAATGCAGTTTGAATCAACGATTTTTATTACTGATTGATATTGATATATACACTGATTGATTAATTAGACATTATTGGCTACTTCTTACTTATTAGTTTACTTTGAAACTTTGAAAGTCCTGCTTCGTAGTAGATTTTCTTAAAAAGTGACTACCTTATCAATAATCTAGAGTTATATTTTAAAAGCATAGATAAAATAGTCTACATTTGACATTGACATGTTATGTGACAAGACATACGAGTCAAAAGACAAGTCGAATAGGTACATTGCTATAAAATATATTCAGATAAAAAGAGTTGAACTAAATGTTTTCACATCACCATAGATAACCATAAAAAAATGCTTGAAGTCTCAAATCTGCAAATGTGTTTTCAGCACACTGAACTGAATCTTTCATCACAAAACAGATAAGCTAGTATTACCTAGTGCTCTTGGTAAGGTTTAGTGGAATACAATTATCTGCCTGACTAGAGGTCTATTCTGACGCAAAATTTAATAAAGCCACGCATTGTTTCTCCTTTACTGCTTAATTTTGAAACCACATTGGAATTATCGATGCAAATAATACATGATGTACCTAGTTACAAAGTACAACGAAATAATAATAATAATAACTTGAAATCTATAAGATGGTCTTGTTCATTTATTAATCGCTTATACGAATAAGATAAATCAAAAGTTGTTTTAATGATTGGAATATTCAGTTACAGTAGTTTCGTAGGTCATACATATCGTTTTATTTTATTAGATAGGTGAAGGTAATAGGTACTTAAATCCAGCTTAAAACCCATTATAAATAAATGAGCTAAATATACTGATAAACCAGCAAAAAGTCTTCGAGACCTGTTTGGTTAACCCTTCATTAAAATTTGACGGAAACCTTCTGTAACTTTTCAAATAATATTTCATTATTTATGTAACTCGAGAAATAATAGAACAGACACTGCTTCAGGGCGGCTGTAACCTTCATCAACCCGAAATTTGACAGTAACGTATACTATCATATCATAATGTACATACACAGCATAGCTTTTTGCCAGCCTTCGCGACTCCGCGTGATAGTGATTTGGTTCAACTTTTTATCTGTAAATAGTTTGCAGTATCTGCTGTTTTTTGTAAGTAGTTTAATCTTAGATACATAAATTTCTTTCACGAATATATACTCTTAGGGTAAATGTATTATGAATGGTAAATATATACTTCCATATGAAATTGAGTAAGAAAAACATTGAGTGAAACCTACCCTAACACTCGGATGTCACCAGAATTATATTTGCAACAAACTCATAACGCCTACTCGCAAAGTCAGAGCAATGAAATCACTAAGGATGTTTACGCATACCTACTCATAATAAATCTACACATTTCAATTAGGTACATGTACACCTAAGAATAATATTGGTAACAAAATAACTTGCTTGATAGTATTATATTGTGACTTACATGAGATGGCGTACTTTCTGGAACTTTACATTGGATGAAATACTTTTAAGACTGGTTCAGTTAGTAGTGGAGAGTAGTTAAGACCTACAACATACCTACATACAAACAAATAGGTGAATTGTTACATCTCAAATATTAGGTATAAAATAAAAGTAGTTTCGCTCTTTCGTAGCAATCATTCTACTCAGATCTATGAAAAATATGTTTCTAGAATGTTTCGAAATGGTTGAAATACCGCTTGATGGTGTTTGAAGTGGAAATTGCCGCAATGAATATTATATTTTTCCTCATAATATTAATTTTCACAGAACTGAATGCAGTGCAGACAATAATGCCGACTTATTCAATTTGCAGGCGAGCGCCTTTAAACTTAGGGCTTCTAAGGCAGCTATTCAATCAATTTCAAAAGGAAATGTTGCTTTGTGTTGCTTTGCTGTATTAATTTAAATATAGGGATTGGAACCATTCCGCTCTTTGGGCTAGCCAATCAAACAATAAAGTTATTAAATCTTAACAAAAAAATATAGAACCGGCGGCGAAGTGCGTGTTGGACTATGCATTGAAGGGTTCCAAAGCAGTGGAAATTTCAGATCATCATCATCAAACCAATTTTTTGTATATATTTTCATGATAAGTAGTAAAGATACTTTTTCACGGTACGAACCTTCGCCATACAAATAAATATGTGGTGGTTGGTACACTAGTTTTTATTATCTCTCAGGTGTTACTGTTGATTGTATCACTTAATTTTTATTATTTGTCAGTTCACATAATTCAATAGAATTAATAAGAAGAAATCTAATAATAATTAGATGTATGAACACTTAAGCGTTTCCCATTCTTATAAGTATAATCTAAAACATGTGATGTTATTGAATTAATGTACATAATTCTAATATAGTTGGACGTAGTAGGTTATGAAACAAACATTATTCATCACGGTTTCTTTTTCTAGTCTGTACCTGAGAGAGAACTGAAATCCTTATACGCGAGAACCGATAATTTATCTGTGTCAAAATAGGAGTATATTCTTTCATGAATTTGAGTCGATTGAAACGTATCCCAAGTTTATGACAAAGGGATACCAATGTACTGGCGGGTAACATCATATCGAATCGAAGCTGCGAAATGATCAGATCAAATAAAATAGACAGATGGAACTTGGCGAACTACGTAGTGACGCAGTTTTTTAAACATGTACCTAGAGAGAGGGCAAGGTCACAAGGTGTAGTTGCGTTGTATTCGTTATGGGTGTGCTCAAATTGTGTAAATGTTCACTGCAAGGCGTAGCTTTAGCCGTACCTTTTAATATAATATGCGGCGAAATTATTCTGGCATTCATAAATTTAATTTATTTTTGGAACATTACGTAGGTTTAATCGTTAAAATAAAATTATTACTGATTATCTTTCAAGTGGAGAGTAATTCATCTTCTAAATAATAGAAGAGTAATAAACTAAATTTCTCTGCAGCTGAACTGTATCGAATTATCTGGCGCATATCACCATTCTGAGACCAGACAATTAGTTACATTGAAGAAATGCTCATTATCATTTCGATCAAAATAAAAAAGCAACAGTATATCTACATATCGTATAACTATGGATATAAAACAATTCGTCTACGTCGGTCATACTCGAAGTAGGGTACATAAAATACCAATATTTTTACGTTAATGTTATTATTCTGAACTTTTCTCACTCACTTACGTGAAAATATAAGTCATAATACATATATATTACCCGTAACCTCTTCAGAAAAAGTAATATAGTGTCCGTATACGCGGTCCACATTATCATAAACGCCGCCCAGACGAGAATATCAAGGGAATAAGAAAAGGAGATCCGAACGTTGAGATTACCAACATAGAGGGGATTTGCTGGGTCAACGTGCGTATTTGAACCTAGCTGTGCCCGCGACTTCTTACGCGTAATTAACTTTTTGGGTTTAATTGTTTTTGCGAGGTACCCTCATTATTTTTCCAAACAGAAAGTAACCTAAGTGCCGCTTTTTTTGCATCAGCTATCTAATCTACAAGAGAAAGTTCAACGGTTCAGTTTTTTTTTGTTGCACTTATCCCCAATTTAGTTTTCCAGGCTAAATTAAGGCTAAGTTAGGCCCTATAGCATCAGCTACCTCTGCCAGTGAAAAAACCTCCTGTTCAAATCGATCCAGGATTTAAGCTATTGTTCACAATTTCATAGATATTTTTATTTCCCGCTCCCGCATGATTCTGGTTTGGGTCAGATCTATTATCTATAAGTAGGTAGGTTAAGTTCTGTTTTTGTAAATAGTTTAATCTGTTTTGTGATAATAAAGTATGCATAAAGTACTCATTACCAATAAATAACCTTTAGTTAAATACATTAAATCAATTCTTCTACCAGATTAATTA
Source organism: Falcaria lacertinaria (assembly GCA_951449985.1). Lineage (NCBI taxonomy): Eukaryota > Metazoa > Arthropoda > Insecta > Lepidoptera > Drepanidae > Falcaria > Falcaria lacertinaria. Next base: position 8,482,124 of record OX602108.1, read on the forward strand.
GATTATACTTCCACCATAAATCAATAATTATGTGAAAATACAGATATATAGTATAAATATAAACCATTAAATTGGTAAATTGGTAAATTAATATAATTATCTATATAAATAATGCTTCTGAATAGTGTATCTGTGCCGGTAGCAGGAACATTGTCGACACGTATTCGAAATCATAAATCGCGAAATGTCAAAATTGTCATACTAATTTTTAATTCCACTTTTCACCGCCGCAGCGCTGTTCATTTTTCAATACAAAAATAGTCGAAGGCGATACGAAAACGTTGTCGACAATGTTCCTGCTACCGGCACTGAAGTGATATTATGACCAACATAGGTTTCACTACGTGACTACGTAATGTAGTCGTCGATAGTACATGTACCTATAACCCGTTTATTCAATTGGATATTGCTTTCCCACTTTCATATATAAACTTCAAAGTGTCTTTATGTTTCAACAATGTTTTATTATTACATTATTCATATTCGATCGCTTGCGAGCAAGTAGCGATGCATATTTTAGAATTAGGGAACCTGTTGAGATTGCCTCCGCAGCCACTGTACGAGAATCCTTTGCAGGCGCGTTCCGATATGTCGTAGTACCACCTATGGATGTAATGAAACAAGATTAAACCTCGTTTTTTAATAACAAATTTTAAAAACTGAACTGTGCTTAAAATATTGATAATAAATGTTTATTTGATCGACACACCATAAAATAAATTGACTAGCTTAATAAGACTAGTTTTTTATGTTATAGTTATGACGCGGCGATGTACTTTGTTAATATAATATAGTATAAGATAAAGTAGCTTCCCGTTTGTACGCTTAGATCTTTTGAACTACGCAATGAATTTTAATGCGTTTTCACTAATAGACGGAATGATTCCTGAGGAAGGTTTTGTGTAAAAGCGTGCGATCCGGGCTCGGGTAGCTGGTTATGTATATATGTATCTTGGTTCAGCTGTCTAATCTTCAATTCAGATTACATTGACAACTTCTGATTTACATTACGAAATAACGTATCTATCACTTACACTCAGATACAGGACAAACAAATACAATCATTTAAAAATTCCAAAGTTCAGTCCGCGCCCGCCTTAGGTTAGAGCGAAAGGAGCGCTAACTCTAGGCGCCAGAAGATAAGGGGTGCCAACAAAAAGTTTTTTTAAGAAACCAGGTGTTTAATAGTTATTAGATCATCTACTAAAAGACAATCTCGCTCTACCCAGATCATGGACTAGGGCCGGCGCTGAATTCAATGCCAAATAAGAAGCAAAATCTGTCAAATTAGGCATCTACACCTAAATATGTACTCACATGGGATGGTAACTGTGGCAGCTTCCAAAGTCGGGTTGATATCGACAAAATACATTTGCAGTCACATTGAAACTAACCTCGTGGTCGCCTTCATCTATTAAATTTAACACATTGCATTGCGTCAATGGCATTAAAGAATGTATGGGACCTAGCTCTAAGTATTATAATCATAGCTCTTAAACCGTAATTGTTTTTTTCGTTCTTTCTGGATTCTGAAGCTTAATAGGAGGCTATATAGATAATTTACTAGCCTAAAAACGTATTCAGCAGTTAAATTAAATCAATATTGTTATACTTATATCCTTTTTATAATAAACTAGCTGTTATCCCGTGACTTCGCCCGCGTATCAATATAATATATAGCCTATGTTACTCAGTTCAGTGATAATGTAGCTTTCTAACGGTGAAAAAGTTTTTTGAAATCGGTCCAGTAGTTTCGGAGCCGATTCAATACAAACATACACACACACAAAAATACAAATAATAATAATAATATTGCTTGGACATTATCACACAGCGCCACCTGGCCCCAAACTAAGCAAAGCTTGTACTATGGGAACCAGCAGCTGATACTATACTTATTGTTTTTTGTAAATACATGCTTATAATACATACCAAACACCCCAAATCTTTCCTCTTTATAACATTATAAGTATATTCATCAAGTGACAGTGTACCTTCTGATGTACCATATAGGCATATACACACACGCAGGGCAGGTGAAACTAGATAAAAGCTTGTAATCCATCCAATACGGGGAGCCAAAGTAATCAGTATTATTTTGAGAGGCAGGGCGATTTGGGATTTCTCGAGGGTTATCCCATTTAAATTGGAGCCGCCCGACTGGGGACTGTTCCTCCACCTTACAGAAGACCGCAGTCAAATAACACTACTTGATGTAGAATTGTGTTTCTGCGGTAAGGTTGCCAGTACTTCTACGGTAAGGTTGCCAGTATTCCACGAGGCTACGCTGGGCAAGTAGTAATGCTGCTAGCACAGTGAGTCCTCATCAACAACGTAGTTGGCAACCCCAGTTTCCCTTGTATTGCTAGCGGCTATAGGCTACGGTGACTGCTTACCATCAGGTGGGCCGTATGCTTGTGTGCGACCTTAGTGTATTAAAAAAAACTTATTATAATACTCAAAAAATATTTGATGAATATAGAGTTTACTTTTCGCCTATTTATCGTATGTAGGTAAAATTAATATTTTTATATTCTCACCTCTGCACTCTGAGTGGCATTCAGACAAAGTCTTATAATTATTGTAATTGCTGTAAGGGCAATCTCCAAAATGAAATGCTCTACAGTTTTGCATTTTTATATCGTAGTAAAATCTGTAAAAAAAATGTTACTCGTCTGTACCTTTTGTGTATTATAGACATCCGGGACGTATAATGAAACTGCGTTCATAGGGATTGTTCTCAACATGAGCTTGGCTATCCATATGCAGTGGTGACCGCCTACCATTAGGTGGACCCTACGGTTCTTATTTGTTAACCTCTTAAGTGCAGTGGAAGTATTTAAAAACTTCGTTCCGTATTCTGCGGCAAAGTAAATTCCTGGGAAAAAGTGTATATCGCTTCGAGCGTAATGGCTAACCTAAAAAAATCATTGGCTCTCATTTCAGTATCTAAGTTGATCTAGTATATAAGTAAGATGTTCTCTAGATACCTTTATTTATACGCTAAACAAACGACAAAGGTAAAATAAACATTTACCTTGCCAATCCCAAGCCATCTCGAAAGCACTCGTACGAATTAGGTTGAAATTTACACCACACAGCCCCATCTAAACTGTGTATATCTATACATATGAAAAAAAATCTGTAAATATCGTTGTTTAATAGAAATAATATAAAGGAGAAAAATGTTTACCTGTTTGATTGTGCGCTTTTACAAATGTATTACAAAACGAAATAAAACACAATGTCCCAACCAATCCATGAAACATTACAATAACAAATTTCGACATACTTGATAATATTTGTAGCTCGAACAACTTTATAGTATAGTATACGCCAAATAACTTTAAACTGTAAATTCACCATAAAACGGCAGTCAAGTTAAAACATAAAATGCAACAATAAACCACATTGACGTGTATTTCAAAATTCAACTTGTCAGGAAGGCTATTGCGCGCGGCTAGCAGCCCCAGCCAAGTCGCGAATGGCACTGTCTAATGCTTGTTTCTCAAATTCAGGAGTGATGGACTTCCTAACGTTTTCCAAGATCCAGCCAATCATCCATTTCTGATGTATTCGGGACTCCGACCTATATCTCTTGACGTGGTAGTCCATACGACCCCTAACGCTACGATATACATGCATAAACCTTTCTCGATAAATCGCCTCAAGCTGCATAGTTATATTCTCTTTCTTAGCGTCCATCAACAATTTCTGACCTTCAGCCCTCCGTTGTGCATCTGTGGCTGCTTTGATAATGGCTTCGTAACCAGCGATTTCGTCTCGCCTACCCTTATCCCAACTTTCAGATATTTCATCTACGTTTTTATCTAGGCTAGCGCCAATGTCCTTCCCGAACTTATTCACGACTATCATGACCACAAGGAGAATTGACAATCCCAGGTAATACTCATGTTCCATTACGTAAATTTCTTTGCTTAACATATAATTGGAGAGTACAATACCGAAGATGTAGGGGCCAGAGACACCAGTCTTAGGACCGAAAAAGGTGAACCATTCTTCAGGTATGAAAGCCATGCGGCACTTGGCAGACCTCTCAGCTCGTTGCAAATCGCCAGTTTTAACTGAACCTCCACTTTTACTCGAACCTCCGCCTTTTTTAGAGCCAGGACACACAGCGCCTTTGTTTGCAGCTGCTGCAGGACAGGTTTTGGTGTGAGCAGCGTATATTGCTCTTTGGAAAAAAATGTGTTGCTGGATTAATGCCGAACTAACATTGCGGTGGCTAAACATACTGAATATTTTATATTAGTAAATCAAATATTAAATCTTGATAATATTTTTTATTTATTACTGCCACTAAAAATATTTGAACTCTTTGAATTAATTTTCTTTATTTATTCAATTACGACAGTTTATTTTGCGTAATTTTTTTGTTGTGATGTAAACCTGTCTGTCATATACCAAAAAGGCCGTGGTAATTGGAAATAATAACATTAAGCACGTATACTTTCCAATACCATAAATACTTCATACTTTTAGTTGTACGTAGTTTAATATCTACTCTGAGCTTTTAGAAAAAAACCGACATTACTTTTCCGCCCATAAAAAAAAACATGTGCGGATGTAATCGATGTTTTAATTCAGTTTGCACCACAACAGCTAGGAGATATAGGAACCTAATTAATACAATATGTGTTGCGAAATAAGCGAATTAAAATACTTATTGATGGATCTTGAGGATAACGCAAATTTTGTCACATTATCTCTTTTTCTATGCTCGGGTTAGCTCGCTTACGGCCCACCTGATGGTAAGCGGTCTACATAGCCTATCGCTGCTTGGTATACATCCGAGTTCCATCATTACTCTATCTTGTCTCTGCATTTTCAATAGTAAGAATTGTACGTAGTATTTTATCTACTCTGAGGTACGAATAAATTATCATTATTGCCGGTGTGTTGCTAATATAAAATTTACTTTTTTTATTGACATAGTAATAAGGTACTCAGGTCTGATAAACTCCTCAACTACACAACACAACATAACCGATAAAACGTTCCTGTTTGGGCTCTATTCTGCACGTACATAATAACGTTTGCGAAGTGTGCAATTAAGAAAGTCATCAATCGATTATTTATCAAATAAAAACGTGACCATCCTATAGTAGTCAAATTATTACTCACGCAGGATATAAAAAAATAAAAACTCCAGTTTGAAACTAAACGTCTAATCATAGAAAAAGAGTAATATGTAAGAAAAATAATAATCATTGTTCTTACATATTACTCAACGCTGCTATTGTGTATTATTTATTACATTTCTGCACTCTTATACATAAATAGTTACAATACAAGGTTTGGTAACTAGTTCAAATAAAAACTTAATAGTGTTTCTAGCAAAATTAAAATCTTGAAGTAATGTAATCATTAGGATTATGTATAAATAGATTCTTAAAGGCGGTATTTGGCAGCCCTGAGGATCGGGTACTTGTCCCCAGTGCAGAGACCACGGAAGTCATCCATCGACAGATCCACGATGGAAACACCTCCAAGATTCTTTGATCTGAAAACAGAAGAGAAGTTAATCATGGAAAGGCGAAATCTTTGATTAAGGGCGAAATGTACATTCAAACATTTTTGAAACTGAAAATGGTAAAGTATTGGCCTTAATGAAGCAGCTGTAACAATAATATTGAGTCAATCTATCATTATTTACTTTAAAAAATCTCCCATGGATGCCAAATGATAGTAACATCAATTTAGCAATCAGTGGTCAAACAACTAAAGAATCTTGAATGGGTATAAACTTCATACAATTTACGTGGTGTCTGCAAACATAACGCAAATCACTACACTTACTTGACGTAGGCAGCTTTCTGTCCAGCCGTATCAGGGTCTTCGTAAGACACCCACAAGCCGCCCTCACCGCTATCGTCTGGTAAGCGGAAGGCGTAGGTTCCTGGCAACACATACATAAATACATTTAACCACGCAGAGTCGCTTTCGGGATAAGCAGGGAATTTGGAGCGCCATTTCACTCGCACATAGCTTTTGCTTACAATCATCAATCTCTTCATACATGCTCACTCTTATTTTTCAGGCCTGCTTTATAGCAATAACTTACGTCACAAAAACAGAACAATACCTCAGTGTAGATAATATGCTACGTACACAATACTAAACAAAATTAATGGTATCGACGGAGACACGTTAGTTTGAAAGTGTAATGAAAACTAAAATGCGATGTAGTTATCAGCAACGGTCACGTGTAATATTCTATAATATTAGCACATTGTTGCATATGCCTGTACCTTTTAAAGGTATTTTTGCTTTTCTCGTTCATCGATAAATTGCCAATTTTCCCATAGAGCATACGTACATGTGCTATATTAACCCTATTAACAACAACGCCACTTTATTCTACGCTTATCTTATGGAGTCCAAGAAAGAGCTATTGTATAAAGTACTAAAGAATATTGAGAGCAGTGTACAACGACCATTGCTTCATAGACAAAGTAGCTAATTATTCAAGCTCACAACGGATTAAACTCTTTGTTATTCTTTTTAAGCTCTGACCTAGTAATGTCGCGACTGTCATGTTATTAACAATTGTACATCCTTCAGCATAAGCACCAGCCACCATACATCAATGTTAGAGAAAGCTAGAAGCCTCATATGAATATGTACCAACCAAATATATGAGTTAAATCAGCTTCCTTCGTTAAGCCCAATTCTGAAAAGTTAAATTCGCTGATTCTATTTTTTTCTCAAAGTTAATCAAGCATCAGTGGAAAGCGATCAGTAGATAGGCTTCTTACTAACCTACTTTTAGCGCAGACAATTTAAAATAATAAAATGTGATTCTTACAAAGATATAATCGATACATTTTGCCTACTCTGAAAATATTAGGCATTGATAAGGAAGGGATTAACATCATTGACGTGGAGACTTACCGAAGCGCTTGCTAGGGTCAGTGACCTTCCTTAGATGAGGACGCATGCCTTTTTGGTCGTTGGGGTTGATCAGCTTAGCGCAGACTTCGGGATAGCTCAAGATGCCTTCAACTTTCGTGTAGGGACCTGGAAAAATGACAAAAATACTTCATACCTCAATGTAACAAAACGGAACGGAACCCTTACGATATTGGTTGTTTGTCTTTCAAAACACTTTCCTCAAAAACAACAAGAATGTTAAATCAACAAAATGAAAACCAAAGTTCCTTGAACTTGTTTAAGTCCTAGACAAATTTTCATTAAATCTGTATACCCGACACTTGATATTGAAGTGGAAACTTGATATTTGATTCAAACAAAAGGTCGAGGCTCAAACATAATAACAATTAGAATATAATAATTAATCAAATTCTACACGGGAATATAACTATAGCTACCTATTATTCCAATTACGGCGTGTCTGACACATTGATGTCTGCCTGCAACATACTATTCTCTGAACAAACCGATGCGGATTCCGTAGTAGTTTCTCTAAATCTTCAAAATAAAATACTGTCACTTGCAAGCGTGATATTTGTAATGCACCTGTCGTGCTCGCACTGCCTAGTGTCTTAGTAAGGCATCTCGTAATCTCTTATCGAAAAACAAAAGAGAGATTGCAGTCCCTATTCATTCAGATTTGAACTGAATAATTGCTATTGTCGTGATCTTGTACTAACCAGCTTCGCCAGGGCCGTCGGCGTGTAGTGGAGGAACGCCAGAGATTTCGCTATCACTGTCCAGCTTCCATGTGCGACCGAAGGTGGCGACGCCAAGGACGATTTTGAAGCCAGGAGCACCGGCATGCAGCCTTAAAATGTATCATACCTAATATTAAAAAACGTGCGCGCCTCACAGTAGTCGCATTTGATTCGCAACATCTGATGGCCAACTCTACCACACCGCGCTTTCATTGGTCGAATCAAATAACCGTCCTTTTCACGAAATCGAGAAGGAAGATCAAAAATTGCAGTTGTTAAATCTACAGCTTAAAGTTAAAAAGGAGGAACCCTTCATTTAATTTTTATTGGTTCAAGGTGCTTTACTGTAGGTAAGCTCCAATAGTTACGAAACCTATAGGTTTATATAATATAATTTCCATGTCAAGACCCAAACTAACCAATAATCGACGGCAGCATCAGCATTCAAAAGCGGGTTGCGGTTCTGGGGAGTGTATATGGGAGCGGTGTAGTCAGCCTCCTTAGGGTTGCGCTCTGGAGTGTTGTAGTCGAAAGCGTTCAAGTTGACGATGTCTACCAAGTTGATGATAGCTGGCACATCGTAGTAGACTAAGGAGATAGAGGGAAAAATATCACATCACTATAACATTAAAATAATGCATGAAAAACTTTTGATTAAGAAATACGAAGCAGATCATTAACACAGCATTTGATAAAAATAATCAATAAGTAACGTGGTATAGTACTCGACTAGACCGAACAAATATATGTACAATGTACATGTATGTATATAGCCAACAAGAATATTTTTAGTACATGTGTCTGCGGCCCTCAAGAACTAAGATGGGGATCTCAGGGTCCAACTATGGGGTGACAAATAAGGATACGAAAAGAAAATCAATGATGTTTATAAATAACTTACTGGACGCGTTCACGTTAGGGAGAACGGTGATTCCAAGCTGCATGTTGGATTTGAGGCTGAGTGCCTGCTTCATCTCCCTGAGAAGGGCGGTGAACCCTTCCCGGTGTTCAGACTCCTTCTCATCTACGAGCGTGGTGCCGAATGTCTTCTTGATGCCGTGCCAGATGGATCCTGTACGCAATAAGCAGAACACGTAGAATTACCATCTTTATTTGATCGACATAATTATATATACATATAATATTATAGTAGATTGTTATACAAGGTGCTAAAGTGACCCATTGTATGCGAGGTAGTTTTACTCCCGAGCTTTAGCGAGGCAGTAAATAGAAACCGAGTGACAATGGGTTTTAGCGCCGAATGCGAAAAATGGCCTAATGTGTATTCGAATCTTTGGGCATGGAGTTGAAAGCATAATCCCATACGCCACCCTGCCTGTGCAAGCGATGACAAAATTGCTAAACTGTTTAGGGGTAGCGAGCGCAGTGCGCAGGAGCTACGTACGAAGGAAGACCTATCTTATGTCTCAAGTAATTTCTAACCCGATATAATTGCCCTTCTTGTACATAGCGTCCGCGTTACGTTAAATATCGATACAAAGCCGAAGCCTGATAGGGCGCTCGTATTATTGGGATACCAGTCGCAGTTTTCAGTCACTGAATCGGTGCGGCGTGATTGCGTTATATACATCACTAGCTTTTTCCCGTGACTTCGTCCACGTAGAAGTCGAAATTGGTTCTAATAGGATTTTAATTGGTTTTTTAATTTAGTTATAACATATAAATTATTATGTTTAAATGTTTGAATACCTTTAAAATATAAAAATGTTTAAAATAGTGTAGACATGTTCGAGTGCGATCATTTAAATTACGATAATAGCGAGGCGATACATTTATATTTTCTATGATCACGATTTATATCTCATCGTGGGCGGTAAGTCTATATGTGGCGAAGGCGTTCGATCGCCAATCGAAGGCGTCTAGCCCGAGTCTCTCTCGGAAAGTTACTAGCTACAGCGTATATGCAAATAGTCACAACAAAGTCATCATACCCCATGTGGAGCGAATCTTCTTAGGCTTAATCCTGGCGAACTGCCAAGCGAGATCGACACCGTCAAAGCCATGCTGTTCAGCCAACAGGACTGCAGAGTTCACGAACGTGGTACGGGCTTGTGGTGACTCCAACTAGAACACGTCATAACCAAATTAAGTAAGCACCTACGTCATTCCATTGTTTTGAAGAAAAACACAATACAAAAATAAGCATACGACACCGCCTCCTCCAAATTCAGTTATTTACGTCTCGCTTAGATTGTTTTTTGTTTACGCAATTTGGGGATATATCATTCAAATCTGTGTTTTCATTATTCATAGTAGAGTAAGAACGTAGAGTAAAAACTATACATTTTTGCAAGCATAGCAATTTTGCATACTTGCGCCAATTTTACTGGCGAGTGAGAAAGGGTAGATGAAAAAGGTTGGAGCGGGCGGAAAGGTTAAAAATTACAACAACAGGACCTCCGACTAGTATATGATAAGATGCAGCATATCGATTATGGGGTGTTATTTATTAAAAATAGCTTGTTCGGAACATAGTTTACCAAAAGGTTGTATTTCTGAGGATCTTCAACGTCAGCATCCCCGCCGACGGCTAGGAGCACCTTCATGCCAGGGTATTTGCTTTTGAAGTTGGTGATGGCACGGTAGTTGGCGTGGGAGCGGTCTACATCAAGGTTCTCATTGAGAGGAACCATCTTGTATGTGTCAGGGTTGATTCCGGCATATCCGTAGATCAGGTGTGTGCAGAATGAGAGCGCAGGGTCCAGGTCCAACGGTAGCATGCGGGCTTGAGCTGGATAAATGCATCCCTCAACTGAATTATTATGAAGAATTGATACAGTTCCTTAACTGGTCTTTAATATTCTAATACTATGTAGATTAGATAAACTAATGGGTTATACTATACAGCTAAAACACTTGTAATTTCAAAAGGAATACACGTCTCTCTACTTTCATGTAATCGCAAATCTCGAGGACTGCGGAACTACTTAAGATGCATATTATGTAGTCGCACCTATAAGTGAATCAAATCCGGTTGCCTTAGCCTCTCATGAAATATGCTAATGCAAACTAATCCGTTAGCTACAACACAATTATGTAGAATTACAGTGACTTGTTTAAGACTGTAACAAGCCAACACGAAAATCATTTTAGCGGTTGCTTGACAATAGATAATGTTTGAACTTTTATATACAAGTTTGCCATACAAATCGTCCAGTGATGTAATCTAAATAAAACTGTGAAATATAAAAAATATTGTGTTCCAACTACCATGTATAAGATTACATTATTAACAAAAATACTCGTTATGTTTATATTGAATACTAGATGTGCCCGCGACTTTGTACGCGTGGAGTTAATTTTGTTCACAATTTCATGGTTTTCATATTTTTGCGTGGTACCGTAATATTTTTTTTAATAAAAGTATTACCTATGCTTACGTCTTGAACCATCAGCTTTCTGCCAGTCAAAGTCCCGTTAATCGGTCCAGCCATTTCGGAAATTAGCCGGAAATGACAGTGTTAAATTTTATTGATGTGTATGTATGTATAGATTGCAAATTGAGTCAACGTTGTAAAGCCCTGGACTAACTAAAACATTATCATGATACATTTAACAGTGAAATGGTCAAATGAAATAAGTCCTCATCAACAAACATGGTTGGCAACCTGTTAGTGATACCCCTAGTATTGCTAGCGGCTATAGGCTACGGTGACTGCTTACCGTATGCTTGTGTGCCACCTCAGTGGTATAAAAAAGAAATGTGAAAATAACATTTCCACCGAGAACGGATGTTCTTCTGATGTAAATATTTTTTTTGGCGTAAACGAACAATTATTTATTCAAAAAAATATTTAAATTGTTCTCAATAAAAACCAAACAATAAATAAAGTAGAATTTAGATAGATTAAATATTCTCTTGAGATAGATCCCCCCCCCCCCACACACACGAATCACGTGATTGGCTATTTAAGTTGATCAAAATCTTCTAGCACTCAGAAGTAACTATATTGTATAATCATGTTATATATTTGGTTGTTGTGATCATTTGATCTTAGGCCTTTACACTACATACCTTTGAGTTGGAAATTAAAGTTATTGAAATAGCCTATTGAAGCCAAGATGAAACTTGAGAGTAAACCGAGGTCACCAACGCTATCCAATTCTATTGATTACTTCATTTGAACTCTAAACTTTATAAACAGCAGCAATTAATTCAGTGAATTTACAAATCTACAACAGGAATCCGGCGGTAGATTTCATTCTGGCGAAATAGAATTACTACATTATCTCAGTGTATTTAAATAAATATGATGTTAATTTAGAGGACTCCGATGTACGTGTATTATTTGACCGAACTCTCGAAAATTTCCAGTTTCAGTTATGATTATGTGATATATCTAGGTACCTTCTTCGCTACTAAATATAAATACTCACGTATGCGAATCGTAAGGTTGATACTAAATCACAAGGTTAGGCTCTCTTCTGAGCAATCCACAATTAGTGCTACTTTATGTAATGTGTGATCTTTTTATTAATCTATAATATAAAAATAATCGCTAAATGTGTTGCTAAGCGCAAATCTCGAGAGCAGCTGGACCGATTACGCTAATTCTTTTTTTAGCATATTCCTTGAAGCACGAGGATGGTTCGTACGGAGAGAAAAATTAAAAAAATTGCCTGAAACAGTCTAAAAACAGGTCGATTAAATATTTGATAAATGTTTACCCGTGCGAAGCCGGGGCGGGCCGCTAGTACATATTATAGAGTAAGTTCAAAAGACATGGAAAAATTGCGTGATTCACAATATAGTGAAATGACGGATGACATTTATGAAGTTTTTATTAGACACGTATATTTTCATGTGGGCGGATTATAATCCAGACTATTGTGCTAACTGTGAACGTTCCATTGTTTCCGTCACATTAACCACTTAACGTCTTGTACCCCGGTGACGTAATAAATAAACACGTTACCGTAATAGGGCTGTCAAATTGATTTAGTTTACAAGTTAATGTAGTACCCGAGGCGATATCTTGCAATAATTAGTTTCTTTTCAGTGCACACGTATTACCACCACGTCTAACGTCTACGTCTAACCATTAATAATGCGGAAAAAAATACATATAAGAAAAGTGCTAGTCGAAAGATTGACTTCATCGTCATATCAGTCAACTGCTACACAAAGGTCTTCCCCATACATTTCAATAACGTCCGACTTAGTGCCGCTTACGTCCATCGCTCCGCAGGATGGCAATATCCCAAAAAATCCGGTGCAAATAAAATATGACGACATATCAACGAGTATATAAGTTATCACAGCCCTGAAGCACTGACGCCGCAAATAATATAGCATAAAGTGATACTTTCCTTATTGACTCATGTTTCAAGCGGAGGCAAACCAACTTTGTGAGCGTTTATTCTCTTATATGAGTAAAACGAGCAATCATCCGAAAGGACTTTTATTGTAATAAATGGGAAATATCAGCATTGATATGGATGTCTTCGGATATAATCTTATTATGTTTTGTTTTATCTGTTCGATTTGGTTACCGCTTCCCATCAACTGGGTTATATATACTTCCTAGCCATATTTACCTTACAATATATGATACAAATCTAGAATACTCTGTATCCGTTGAAGATACATATAAAACATATATGTTGGCATGGTACATCATCATGCCAAGTCCCTCACAGGCAGAGAGTATAGAGCGCCATCCGTTGAAGATATTTTAGGTAAAGGATTACATCAATTGTTTGTTATACAATCAAGAATTCATGTTATAATGTTGTTGGTAATGTTGTTATCGTTGCCCCTTATTGACACTTGATAAGAAGGGTCAAGCGACCCATTATTTTCATCTGTAAGTGATTGTAGTAATAATCATTAATGTTATCAATATATATAGTTTGGTTGCTTGCTAGCTTATCATTAACTACTCAGAAACCAATATAATCTGTCCAATCAAAAGTAACGTTATAAAGTTCATCAGAATCTCATGTGTCATTCTCACTAAATACAGATATCGCAATAACGCATTAATCAAAACCGCATAAAGCAAAATCTCGGCCTACAGTTTACGGCATAAGTGACTTAAATATTACTACTGGGTAAAAAAACTTATTTTCTGGAATATATTTATTAAAATATATTCATCTCATAATATACCGCATATACCCGTCATTCAGTTTAATGATATTATGTCGTAACTTAGCAAAAAAATGTTACTACCTACCTATTAACATTTGTAGTCAAGGTAACCACCAAAATACGTTTACTTGGTATTGTGTGCGGTAAAAGCCTTGCTTTTATGTGACCTTATATACCAATTAAGTTGATTCGTTACATCCGCAGATACATATAAGAAAACTGTAACTATAATGTCGTCTGTACATAGAAGATGGCTTAGAAATAAATATTTTTGTGTATTTTAATGTAGTATCCACATTCATACCTTACAAAGACGTTAGACAGGGATGCATACTTTGTCCAATCCTTCAGTATACATGGGGAATATGCAATTATTTACGTGCATATACGTTGTTTATGTCACGGCGTTGAATCTTGGACGCACACCAGAGTGAAAGCAACCATCTCCATCCTCAAAGAACTGCGAATAAGTACGAAACTCCGTCAACTGCTCCCAACGAATTCTCAAATACTTCGGTCACGTCGCCCGCAGAGACCCAGAGAACATGGAAAAGCTATTTATGGTGGGGAAAGTAAATAGTAAGAGGTCTGCTCGTGAGCGGTCGCCAACGCGATACACAGACCAGATAAAATATTTGGTAGGGCTGTGGCAATAAGAACAATTAAAAACAGACCAACATGAACATTTCTGCTAGAAATAGTGACACGTCAATCACGACCTTCAATAGTGAAGAAAACGATCAGAAGAAAGAAAGTAGTAGAAACCAATAACACAAATTCCTATGTCAAACCGTTTACCTATATCGATGTAAACATTTTTCGCAATAAAAGCAATAAACATATCTCTGAGTGTATCTCTGTGAGTTTAATTTTAACATTGAAAAAAATCTAGATGTATTTGGTACTGATCGTCTTTATTACAAAAAATCCAAATCAAAAAAAGTAATTAAGTGTAAGTGTATGCGTGAGGTATGGCATAATGGGAGCCATAGTGCCATCTATAAGGCCTGTTTTAACCCTTCACAGGGTGCAAAGGCGAAACCCTGCTAAGTAGCGCCATCTATCAAACACCGCTAACAGCGAATAAAAATTAGCAACCTATATTTACTAATATTCAAACCCATGAGAATCAATTTCAGAACCCTCTGAATAGGATGATAACAGATATAATAAAAAATCTTATAACTAAATAGACGTAATAAAAATATTGAACATTTTTGTTGAAACGAGTCAGTTTTATAATATTCGATTTTACTTAACTTCTGTTTTACATCACTGAAAGAAAAAGTGTATTGGTAAAGGTGCGACTCGTAGCTATCGTAGCCCATGCGTGGCCCTAAATATTAATGCTATGAAAACATTGCTTCTAATAACATAAAATAATGGTAATGAGAAGCGATAGCTAAGACATTCGCAATTATATTGTAAATCACTTTTATCAAAGATGCTCATGAACATCATCGAAAGCGATATTAGCCTCTGATATGATGGTTCATCTTTTGTAGCTATCTGTACTGGGAGCACGACCATCTTTCGTAAACGTAACTCTCAAAATGTCAAAATGTTCATATGAATTTTAGTTCCACTTTCCGCCGGCGTAGCGCTGATCATTTTCCTATACCAAATAGACAAGCTAACAAACTGTCTTACTTGTATAGTGATTGTCACGGAGTTCTTGTTGTTTGTTTGCCTTGTCTTTATGGGCAAATGTCTTTGCGTTATATATATCACGTTAGAATTGGTACCTATCTGTAAACACTACAGCAGCTGCTTATCCTTTTCTAACGGAATGTATGAAGTACTTGTTACATGTAGGAAGTTGGAATCGCCAAGGAAATTTAAAATGCATACTTAATTCAAACAAGAGTATTCGAAAGAGTAGTCGTAAATTTTTCATAGTCCATTGTCAGGTAAAACTATTATTAAATATTTATAATGTTATTGTTATAACTCGTTGTTGTTAAGTTGCTATCGTACCTAAATAAAATAAAACATGATCATAGTATTTAACAGTGCCCTCAAATTATAAATCACGTCTGTTACAATTCCATTCTGTATGTAGATATATAAATAGAGACGCTATATATCGTCCTCTAAGCCAGATCATGCGAGGTCAGGGATTTGTCCAGAGCTACTCAGCGTTGAAACGAGTTCAATCTTTATTTTTTAGATCTGTGCATTGTCACCTTGAATGCATCGACATGCTTATAACATCTAAACTTATTGTATGGTAATGTACTTGAACAGTGACAAAAAAAATATTCCGCGTATGGCATCTATGCTCGTTAAGCGGCATATTTGTCAATACATAATAAGTGCTCATTTTTAAGACTCTCAATGATTTTATGACATCCAGAGTCCATGTCCTAATATGTAATGTCTAAATTTATGTGACCGTCCTATATTGTTCAGGTGATATTAGTATCATTTTCACCGCGACTTCGCCCGGGTAGCAATAGAATGTATAGCCAATGTTATTCAGTGATAAAATATCTTTCAACTAGAGCAGGAATTTTAAAATAAAATAATCGCACTACTAATTTGTGAGGTTATTCATTACAAACAAATATTTCTCTTTATACCATTAGAGCAGTTTAAGTAAACGTAGAAATGGGTAATGTACATAAGTCTTATCGACATGCAGTTTGCAATCACAATCATTGATTGCAAATGCATGTTTAGATTTTCTAGAACAATCGTACCTATTTAATGGTTTGAACATTCATATTTTTTTACTCTTAGCACTGCGCAATCCCTCTCCGATGTGCACACTTGAATTGTTAATTAATTTAGTATAGTTTATAACAATAAATAATGAATAGCTATTTAAAGATGGTAAATACGAAATATAGTAAAGAATAGGTGGTAATGACATCTATACTGTTTTAACAATGTCTTAAGTAAGTTTAAGTTTCTTCGAAAATCATTTTGTTATAGTACATAATTAGATAAGTATTGCTATTGAAGGATAATCAAAGAATCACAATTTGAAATTGGCTCAACAAAAATCTTGCTAGCAGATAGGTACCAACTACTTATATTACTTGACTTAAAACCTCATAAATAATTCATGACATCTATAGTTTCTGAGAAGTATGACTAGCCTGTTTGCCAAATTAAAGTCAACAAAATTCGCTAAGTGTAGGGTAGGGTAGGAGGTACCTTGTTTAACGAATTGGCGCTTAGCAGGCTTAAAGTAAGAAATAAATTAATAATATAAAACACGTACATTCTCTGACGTAGCTCTTGCTGTCATAGTAGCAGAGGACTTTGCTGACCGCCGCAGGAGCGGAGGCAGTTGCCAGGGCGAGAAGTCCGGCGAACGCAAGGAGGAGCTGCATGGTTACGGAGCAGATGTCTGATCACCACGAAACGTATGTGGCGAATGAGCCAGAGCCTCGAGTTAGCGAGCGCTAAGATACTGCGCCAACCAACTAGAAGGTCAAAGAGTAACGATGATCACATCGACGCGTTTCGTTGAATCTTATCTGTTTTTGAAAAGCTATTGACTTTGTCACAGTCTCTGCCGCGTGATTATGATAAACAAGGTATTTGCCTACAGCTTTTCCATTGGTATTTAATTAAAACAAATAATTAAAATTTCTCACAATAAACTATAAACTCTAACGATAAATTCTATGGATGGACTTTGTGCTCCATGCTTGCACTTATTTTCATTGAATTCTCATTTTTGCACGCTTTTATTAGCTTCGCCTGTATCTATCAATGGAATGGAATCTCGCAACGTCATAAATAAATTTATAAACGTATGTTTTTTAAAAAGAAAGGTTAATTATTAGTTAGCAATTTATGCCAGAAGTCACCGTAATTATTTCTTGATTATACATTGGTTTTAAATTATTATCTTGAACATTCTTATACATCAGTCAGATTTAAATAGCAAAAATACCTACAATTCATGATTTGCCTTTTAACACATAGCCTTAATAATTAAATATTAAGAGAACTTAAGTATTAAGAGTAATTCCAAATAAACAGTATTATTATTATTATTAAAACAATATGATAATAACACCTTGTTACTCAGGATGCTACCCCCTAAAGCTACACTGGTTAGTGAAAGAGGTATTAAAATGTTTGCATTACCTCCAGAGATTAGCCCCATACATTGTGTATGCATGAAACGAATAAATATTTTTGTATCTGTAGAGAGTTCGGTAATATCTTATGAAATGAACCAATGATGGTGTTGGGTAATAACTACCTGTAAGCCTTACACGCCTTGCGTCTTGGAACTCATGCGCAATAAAAAAAGTTTTGACTAGTCGTTCTACAGCTTGATTATTCTATGACCGAAGCATGATGTCATCATTGTAGGAGGTAAGAATGGTCCTGACCAAATCATTTTGTAAAAATAACAAGTATAACAACCCTTAGTCATAGTAAGCTCGTAATAATCAATTAACAAACAACTAGCTGCATCCCGCGACTTTATCGACGTAAAGTTATGCTATCGCGATACAAATTATACCTACATCCTAAAGGTAATCTCCCTTTAAATTTCAACGAAAGCCCCTAATCTTGACTCATTTATTGAATACGATGCGAAGACTATCAACCTATTTAAGAAATACCAATAAAAACATTATCTGACAATCACATTAACGACATACATTTTGTATATTATGTGACAAGTTATTTATTGAAAATATATGAATTACATACATGTGTGTTGAATTGCTCTTTCGCAAGGTCTTGTGTTGTATTAAAAAAAAATAAGCAGCCTGAAGCTAGATACCTGTAGCTGAACTCAGATTGAAAAGTAACAATAAATAAAAGAAAACTATTATAGATTGAGTCCGAAAATCGGTTAAGAAATATCCGGGTTTTTTTTATGTATAATTTTTGCGACTCCCGAGAACACGCATATTGTGGATTCCGAGAATTAAGTACTTCAGACATATTATTAGGATTTCAGACACTTGATTTATTTTAAATTGCATTGCCAGTTGTAACTAACTAGAACCAGCCACTGGAACCGGTGTGATTCTAGTGACATAATGGTATTTACAAACCCACACCTCCATCTCCCTTGCGAATATTATATAAATTGTGACACAAGAGCAATAACAATATGCTATTATAGGAAAAAAAATCAGAAACTACTTGCCTAGATACGAGTAGGTACGGTCTCACATTGCCCATATGATTAACTATTTTCAGAGCCCTTGAGTTTTTATTTATGTCGGAGAATAGATAGCACTTGAGGTCTTTATACGGTTTTTATCGACGGCAAATATTTTTTTTTCCTTATGACACGAACGTCCTTTGTTGTCTCGCTTCAATCGGTAAGCATTATGCAGGTCCGTCCTTACAGAGTATGAAGGGGACCTCGATAACATTTTGTGACGTTGATCTCAGAAAACCAATTTATTTAGGGTTAAATACAAATAAATGGTAAGTGTATTCAGCGCCGACCGTAGTCAATATGTATACCCATTACTACTTGGATTTGATAACGATCATTTGCACTCAATAACACATTGCGCCTACATTGTAAAATTTGTAAACGTGGCGCGCGAGCAAAAACAACTTTGTATTATTCCGCCTTTGCTGCTTATGATGTTTTGAAGCAAAAATAAACTTGGTAACCGTTATATATAATTAATAAATATATAATTAATTTGACACCAAATAATAATTAAATACCTTCTGTATGTAGGTAAATATTATTTCGTTAAATAATACGGCCACCAAATAACAAACACATGCGTTACTTTGCAGGGATTTTCCTCATACATGTTGAAAACAAGCTCTCTCAATTTATTTTCTAACTCTTAGCAAGCTGTATTGTCGAATAACCATTGCAATAATATCGAATATGTATTGAAAAAGTCCTTTAAAAGGTAGGTATGCGACCAAAATAACGTGTACCACAAATTCTGACATAACAAAGAATGCTTTAAAGAAAATAGCCTTGCTAGTCAAGTTTTGCTTGCTAATGCTAATTATTAGGTCCTTACATATGAAATTGGCGTTTTGTATGGGAGGAACAAAAAGTCGAATATTTTTTAATATAATATATTTAATTAATCAAAGTATGAACCATTATTTTCTATGCACTTTTGCCATCTCATAGGTAGTTCATTGATCCCTTTACTAAAAAAACCAGTCGGACGAGAATCAATAAAATCTTTGAAGGCGATTTGGACTGCCCCATCGGAGTTGAATTTTTTCCCTTGCAAGAAGTTATCCAAATTTCGAAAAAAATGGTAATCTGTTGGAGCAAGGTCCGGGGAGTACGGAGGATGTCTTAGACTTTCCAATTGAAGCTCTTCTAATTTAGTAGCCGTCTGTAGCGCAGTGTGTGGTCTAGCGTTGTCGTGAAGCAGCAGTGGCGTGGAGCGATTGACCAGGCTAGGTTGTTTAGCCGCTAGCTTTTCCATCATGGTTTGCAATTCCTGACAATAGACATCAGCCGTAATAGTCTGGCCAGATTTGAAAAAACTGTAATGAACAATACCGGCACTAGTCCACCAAACGCTTACAAGTAACTTTTTTGGGGTTAATTTTCGCTTGGGGCAGGATTTGGCTGGCTGGCCAGGATCTAACCATTGCGCTGAGCGCTTCCGATTATCGTAAAGAACCCATTTTTCATCACAGGTAATGATTCGGTTTAAAATACCTTCATTATTGTGCCGGTTTAGTAATGTAACGCAGCAGTCGACGCGCGTTTGCCGGTTTGTTTCAGTCAATTCGTGAGGTACCCACCTTTCAAGCTTTTTAATCTTCCCAATTTGCTTCAAGTGAATTAAAACAGTTTTATCACTAACATTGCAGCCTGCAGCTAACTCGGACGTGGTTTGCGATGGATCCGCTTCCACAATAGCCTTCAACTCTTCATTATCAACTTGAGTCTCAGGCCGTCCACGGGGCTTGTTCTGCAGGTCGAAATTTCCAGAACGAAAACGTTGGAACCAGAAACGAACTGTGTTTTCTTTTGCAACACGACCGCCATACACATCATTCACCCTTCGAGTTGTTTCCGCAGCACTAGTGCCACGGCGGAACTCGTACTCGTAAATAATGCGATATTTAAGGTTTTCCATTTTGTAAAATGAGTGACGCAAACAGAAAAAAACAGAAGAAAAAAAACAAATGAATGACGATCATCGAAGCACAAATACATGAGTCTATAGCTGTACAAATTTGAATTTGGAATTCCTTACCAAAGAGGAGAAATTCGTGATTAAAGTGGCCAGTACGAAAAACGCCAATTTCATATGTAAGGACCTAATATTATTCTAATGTCCGGTCCGGTGATGTAGGTTCTTGGTTATACCGTTATCTTCACAGAATGCTTGATGTTATCCTTCATTTAGGTATATGAGGTTTTTTTTATACCACTATGGTGGCACACAAGCATACGGCCCATCTGATGGTGAGCAGTCACCGTAGCCTATAGCCGCTAGCAAGACCAGGGATATCACTAACGAGTTGCCAACCATGTTGTTAATAAGGAGTCACTGTGCTAGCCGCATTACTACTAGCCCAGCGATGGCACTGGCAACCCTACTTACCGTAGATAAACAATACTACATCAAAGTAGTGTTATTTCACAGCGGTCTTCTGTAAGGTGGAGGTACAGTCCCCAGTCGGGCGGCTCCAATATTAATGGGAAAAGCCACGGGTATCCCAATTCACCCTACCTCTCCTTTTGGTATTTGTTTTATTATTACAAAGGTTGAAAATAAGCGTAAGTTCTACGCTTAATGTTAAGCGGTCAACATAGCCATAGTGTATCAGATACATATTACACTATGCCGTTGCCCAGTAAATTGGTTGTTACTGTGCCTATATACTGCAACACCAGAGGCATCAATACGTGGCCGTTGCGTTAGTTGCGCTACAGACGAATTATTTACTTTTGCATTACTATGGAGATAATAAATTGTCATGATATTTTGTAAAGTGAAGGTAGTAACTATCCCTATTTTGAGCGGGAGAAAACGTTGTTTATTATCAGGATACAGTGAACCAAAATATCAAGATTTTTGATACGCAACCCATGCATCCACTGGCATAACCCACCGTCGGGTGCACCAGTAACCAGGAATTACTCGTACACATCAAGGCCGTGTTTTTTTTTCATCGAATAAACATTTTAATGGCGAGCCTCAAATACCTAGCGGCTTAAACCGATCTAAAACTACTTATTCGTAACTGTAAAGCGAGTGTTAATGCCCCTGTTTGTGCATATTGCGCATTATTAAATGTCTAATATAAGCACACCTTACTCATCACTTTGATTAAATAACGTAAGCATATCATATATCAAAGCTACGTAAATAATTATATATATGTCACCGGAAGATAACAAGAACCGCAAATGTATAAATTTCCTAGCAAATTTATCAACCTTTGTAGGATTCAAAACGAGAGATTAATTGTATTAATTTACGCCCACATTTTCGCAAATTAATAAACTTACCGAACTAAAAAAACAACCAATGTCGGCTAAGCCTTCTAACCTATCACGGCCATGTAGGACTACAATGTTACAAACGGTGAACGTAAATGAATACAATTAATCTCTCGTTTAGAATCCTACGAAGGTTGATAAATTTCCTAGAATTTCCTAGGAAATTTATACATTTGCGGTTCTTGTTATCTTCTGGTGATTATGTCTCGAGTTGTTTTAATAATTAAAGCAACACGTCACAACAATTAAAGCAACACCACACAATAAATAACACATGCTATTTATGTTTAGGAATGGGGGCTTCGCCCCTGGACCCCATGGGGCTTTACTTCTTTCCAAAGATTCTTTTTGCTGATTTATGCAGCTACTGCAACAACATCGACAGCATAGCGTGATTACCGATTAAAAAAATCCTAATCCCGTATCCCATGGGAAACCCGTGACTTTTTGGGATGATATGTTACTGTTAACCCGCTCGCTACATTAGCCACGTGTAAGTAGGGTAAAGCTACCTTTGAAAACTAACAATCCCGTATTTTGCAGGAATCCCATGATATCCCAGGGTAAAAAGTATAGTTTTTAAATTGGTCTCAACCATTCTATCAGTGAAATCCGCATTCAAATCGGTCCAGTAGATTTTGAGTGATACTCGAACAAACAGACAAGCATTTCAAAAACCATAAATTCGAATTCAGGGATCTCATATTACCCTATCCCGAGTATTTTTTGAATACCCGTTTGAACAGACACGGCTGATTTAGTTTTATAATAGTAATAGATATACCTTTTTACAGTAAAAATAATTATTTTTGCTTAGCTCGTAAATATACACTCCGACATTTGATAGTCTCCAAATTAGACGATAATACATTAACAGTTTCATTCCTATTATAAAGCATAAGAAGTTATACGGGTGATACGGGGCCATATTTATTTTTAGTTAGGTGCCTTATTTGAATTTTGGGCGAGCGAGGGTGTCTTCCTTAACGCTCGTAGCTTATACACATAGTAATATAAAACAGGTAGAGTACCTACCCAATAGCTGTCCATAATAATAAACAATAAAGATTATAATATTACTTCTTAAAGTACCTTTAGGTGTTTCCTATACCTAGATTATAGATAACATTACTGTGCTTTACCTAGGGTTTAACCTCAAAACTATAGCGATCTCATTATTCTGGGGTATAACGTAATAATACTTAGGTACCTACCACAAATTTATTAAGGAACAAACATGCCTTAATTATTAATTAACACAAATCGTGTCCTTTATTAAATTGGTAATCGTTTTCGTACAAGGATGCTTCAGCGTTAATTTTAAGTAGCAATTAAATATATTTTTTTATATTAATAACTGCCATTTGTATATATTTGGGGGTGCGAGAGAAGTAGCAGGTGGGGGGACGAGCTTCCACTCCTCTCGCCAGGCAGGTACCGGATATCTATCTATACCTAAGGCTCAGAGTAAATATACCCTAAATTTACCCTTATTCCCAGTGCAATGACACACGTAAATAACCCAAGGTACCTACCTAGGTTTAGATATCTTATTATTTTGAAGCCAGCGTGGAATAAAACGGCCAGGCTGAGTGATAAACAACAAGTTATTGTATAGTTCACCGGCCTTCCTTATTTATTATTCGCCAAGGTCTTTCACTCCGTATACTCAGCATACAAACAAACCAATGTTATAGTTTGATGAGTCAAAACTTGAAATAGGCGGGTAAATAGGCTTGTACATAATTATCGCAGGTCGGAGACGTTCCAAATGTATTGCTAATTTATTGAAATATTCTCCTGGCAGCCACGATACATGCAAACAGAACCCGGCCATTGTAGGTAGTAACTTTGTACCTACTGTCCTGTCATGGCCATCGAGGCTCGTCGGAATCTTAACATCTTAACATTGCCAATCCCAGACCCTAGCTCGTGCTGTTGGGTCTCATTTTCCCTGTTTTCGCTGGTTATAATAGATTTATTATAAAGCTAGAATCAACGACAAGATGACGACCTGCTTAAATAAAATATTGTCTATTCTTATTCGGGTTCGGCAAAAATACTTACCTTATAGCAATGTTCAAAAAGCGAATTTTTGGTAGGTAATGACAAGACGCGCCAATGTGACTATGCAAGCACCACAGAGTACATAACCAATACGTTTTAGTAATGGATTGGATTGGCCGTTGGTTTAGCCTGTAACGGTAGGTATAGTTTCAAATATCGAATTAAATAAAGAAGCCCCTGCCGGAGGTTTTTGGCGGGAATCAGGCGGAGCGGTTGAGATTTTTTCCAGTGTGTCGTAAATTGTGTTATAGTGATCTTTAATGTGTATTTTTGGTGTCGCCATGTGCAGTAAAGTTTCATTTAGTGACTGATTTATAGGAGCATTGGAAATAATGCCATAATACGAATTTTGGATTAAGTGATTTATCATTTTGGTCAATAGGTTACCTCTAATCTAAAGGCGTGTTACGATCTGCTACTGCCGTGGGTTGTCTCCAGAAACTCCATTGGGCGTTAGAATGCATGACACTAGGCATTTTAATGCGGCAAACACGAGAAATTTTGCAACATGAAAATTCTCTAACACTCGACACTGGCAAAAATAGTCCCTGAAGGGATTGATTGCCATACTTAGGAAGAAGAAGAAGAAGAGGCCCCTGCCAATACAATGACTGGGGTCTCCTAAATGAACGCGCGGAACAATGTATGGTGCAAGGTGCAAGCAACATTATAGGCGAGCATAGTTTTAATTAGTGGCCTTGCTCGCTATCATCTGGAAATTGGCGGTATTATTTATAAACATTAAGCCAGAAGTCTTAATTGATCTAATTAAATAAGGACACTTCGAATGTAAGCAAATACAGTTACGAACATAATATAATTTACGCTATTATTGAAATCCTTATATATTTCGGTATTTTATGAAATAGATTTTTTTAAGTCTACCAATATTTGCAACAGGAAAATGTAGGTTAGCATGTTATTTTTTACCTCAACATGTCCTTGTGTTGAAACCGCGAAACTTAAAGTTGGGACACACATTTTATATTATGTTGTGCCTGTTTTATATGGCTTGTTCCATGCCATGAAATGAAATAATAAACCCATAAGACAATGGTCGCCTTTAAGACCTTCTTCGTCATAGCAAAATTAATTTAGTACTTAAATAATATTTATAATTAATATCTAGTCCCATTAAACCAGTAGAACGTGTTGGGTTGGTGACGATGCCTGGCCTTGAACTTACCTGCAAAAGTTTGAGACTATCTACAAATTATATACTTGTAAACTTTAATACTTATAAATTTAGATATAAGTAATATATATAAGTGTTAGTGTAGCATGTGTACATGACATGTAGTCAGTAGTAATGTAATGTAACAGATACTTTTATACATAACTAGCGGCCCGCCCCGGTTTCACACGGGTAGACATTAATCAAAATTATAATTAATAATCAAAATTAAAGTAATGTCAGCGACTGACGCCTTCTTTTCAAATCGGTTCCGCCCGTTCAAATGTTATTGACAAATTCAATTGGTTTAAAATTTTTGCACGCAACACTCAACATCAATTTATCCCTAATTGTTTTTCCAAAATGAAAGTAGCCTAATTTACGCCTTATAGCATCAACTATCTGCCAGTTTCGTTCAAATAGGTCAAGCCGTTCGGATTTTGTTCACAATTTTATGTTTTTTTATTTGTTGTGCGGAACCCAATTTTTTTTTTTCCAAAATTAGCGTATGTTACGCCCAGTAAAATCAGCTATCTACCAATGAAGGTCTCGTCCAAATTGGTTTAGCCGTTCGGATTTTGTTCACAGTTTTATGGTTTTTTATTCGTCGTGCGGAATCCTAATTATTTTACCAAAATTAAAGTAGCCTATGTTACGCCCAGTAAAATCTACCAGTGAAAGTCTCGTTCAAATCGGTCGAACCGTTTCGGAGATTACCCCAAACAAACAGACAGACAGACAAACATTTTTTAATTGCTTTTTTGTTATTAGTAGCGTGTTTACTTTCATATGCATTTCGTAATAAGCTGTTATTTTGATATTACAAACAGGCACTTCAATTTTATTTATGTGTACAGATTATAGTGTAGATGTTTATGCGTAGGTAGCAAATTGTAGCCCCTACTACCTTGCTGTACCCTATTACAGGGTGTAAAGTTATGTTGCCTATATTATAGTTGTTTTTGTCTATAATAATGCCTGTACTAAAATAATTTTACTTGCAATAAATATATTCAAGAGAAAAAAACCCCTTAACCCTGTTTTTATTTTATACCACTAAGGTAGCAAACAAGCAAACGGCCCACCTGAAGTTAAGCGGTCACCTTAGCCTATGGAGGCTTGCAACAACCGACCCTTCAAAAATCTCTTCACACCCTTCTTAAAGAACCTCATGCTGTAATCCTTTGGGAATTTTATGACAACTCCGTTGATAATGGTTATTAAATCTGGTGTGACAGCTGAGCTAGTGTAACTGGTTCAATTTCCGTCTTTAAAAGTGCGTTTGTTTGCGACATGTCTGGATGTTTTGGTATGATTGTACAATGTACCTTCGTATGTACTAATCCTTTGATTATATATATATAATCAAAGGTACTAATCATATTAAATGAGTATTTGATCAAGTCAAGTATCTGGTACTTCATTCACATACCCAGTTTTTAGCCAGAAACCAGATAGCGAAGTGTGTTACTGTACAAGCATAAATATGTCCATACTGGTCCTCAGTCTGTTTATATTTTTTGCTCAATTTTATTGTATCCTATACACTACCCATGGGCGTAGTCAGGTAGGAGCAGTGGGGGGGACCCGCACTAATGAGCCCGTTTTTTTTGTTATTAAACCACATATTTTCGGCTTTCCGATTTTTCCCTATTTATGTGCTGCAAGACTCTTCATCTTGCCAAATTTCATGATCCTAGGTCAACGGGAAGTACCCAATAGGTTTTGATTGCCTTGTGAAATCACAAAAAAATTGCGACATAAACTTTCTTATTTTTTCTTCAAGTTGACTTGGATCAAATGTTGTTGAATTTCAATTGGATAACGCCTCGCGTTCTTTAGAAAAAAAACTTGACAGACAGACGGACAACAAGGTGATCCTATAAGGGTTCCGTTTTTCCTAATGAGGTACGGAACCGAAAAAGGTAGCTAACAAGGTCGGTCCGTCCAATCATAAGGGGTTACCGTAGCCTATGATAGCACCAGGGGTATCAATTACTGATTACAGAACAGGTATAACGAGTAAGAAGGAAATAACAATAACTATAGTAGATTATGACAGGGTAATTACTAATACAAGGAAAACAACACGATATGTTATTTTATTTGAAAAGTTATGACCGGGATGATCCCTGGCCGATCTATCTAGCAGGGAAGATAAGGCTTGGTCTCACATTTTTAGCTGCTCTTCTGTAATAAGTTAATAGACGTGTTACGGAGATAGCGATACGTAATTTAATGAATGAAAGAAATATTGTGTGCACTCTATACATTTATTAATCTAAACCCAAAAGGTAAAAATAAATAAATTAAAATCTCAGAGAATTTCAGACCATTCAGAAAGCTAACATTTAGATTACAAATATGATAAATATAACTATCATAAGCATGAGACGAATTTGGCACACCAGTCAGTGTCAAGTCTTTTAATAAGTATAAATAACTTATTAAAAGACTTATCATAATTTCAGAGAGTTAGAAACAAACTACGTAGGATCCAATGTTGGCTTTTTGATCAATAGATCTAGAATGTGGGCTTCCTGTTTATATGAATAAAATGTTAACTACCGATCAACATAATAAAAAAAATTGTAGCACTGATTAACATGATTGCCTATTAATGATTGCCACCAACGTTAGATGGTGGCACTTGATTTTGAGTTTGAACGGGTGCATGATTTTGTACTTGAGCAGCCGAGTGTTCTTGGCCTTGACCTTGAGGCTGCTGCACTTGAACTTGCGGTTGCTGCACTTGACCTTGCGGTTGCTGCATTTGACCTTGTGGTTGCTGCACTTGTTGTTGCTGAACTTGACCTTGCTGTTGAATAACTTGTCCTTGCGGGATTTGACCTTGTCCTTGAAGCTGTTGAACTTGTCCTGGTTTCTGCATCTGATTCATAGGAGGCTGTTGTACCGCAGCCCCCTGACCTTGGTTGACGTTAACGTTCGAGGGTTGAGCAGGCGCCTGACCTTGGAATTGATTTTGAACTGGTTGCTGACCTTGTGGAATTTGAACCGCTTGTTGAACTGGAGGATACTGTCCTTGGTACTGAGGGACCTGTCCAGGTACTTGTTGGTAACCCTGCTGCGGTACTTGATATTGACCTTGAGATCCTCCTTGAGGGACCTGTTCCTGAGGATAGTATTGAGGGTGGCCTTGTTGGTATTGCGGCTGGCCTGGATGGTGTTGTGGCGGCTGATGCTGATATTGCTGTTGTTGATGAATACCCTGCTGGTGATGGAAGGCCTGTTGCTGATGGTACTCGTGAAGAGCTTGGTTGATCTGATGTTGGGCTCCAGGGATCGGACGGCCATGGGCGTCAATCTGATAGAGACATACGTAATTAATATAAAATAAATACACTGGTTTCAAACCGATGATAGAATTGCACAAGTTACGACACGATACCATTTAAAATTAAAATACACAATACTAATAATAATTTATTCATAACGGCATTATGATATGACTCAGCATTCGGTCGTGGGATACCAACCGCGTAAACTGAAAGAACTATGCTATATTTAGAAACATAATTTCACTAACCAAGCCGCGTTGTTGCAAGTATCTCATCTCATCCATCCGCCTCCTTTCAAACTCTTGGTATTCAGCTTGTGTGTAAATTTGATTCTCATCGATCGATTTCCAGCCTAAAAATATTACATTCTTAATAGATATACATTTTCATTAGCAGTAGTATTGCATTAGTCCCTTATTTGGCTCTGTAGATATGCGGTTGATCTCGAGCCCTAAAATGGGGTAAACTAAATGCCCGCCACTTTGTTCGCGTGAAACAAAATATTGAGATATCAACATACAATTTTAATTTATCACAATAAACATATCTCATAGGCTTAAAGTTAGCCTGTAAATTACTTTTATCATTATAGGGAAGTTTCCCGCTATGTATTTTATTTAAAGCTGTCACTAATATTTAGAATGAAATAACAAAAAACAAGGATATGTCAAGCAGAACTTTCTGGTAAAGCAGTTTCGCCTATTCCCATATTTCTACTGATACTTAATGTGGGAAGTTGGAAAACATCCATATTCAGACAAATCGTTTCATTACGTTCCAATTCTCAACTTTCCCATATTCTCTCTCGACTTGAATAAATATGCACTGAGTACACACTCACTGTAAATTAAAATTGATCAGCCACACATATCTTGCTTAAAAATAATTATATTTGCAAGCAAAGTGTCATATTGACCATATGAGCGGGTTATTTCTAATGTTTAGAGCAAGAGCTAACCTTCATCCTGATTAAACTCAGCCTTCTGCGTCTCCATCAAAAACTCGTTGAAATCAATCAAACCGTCCCGATTCTTGTCATTTTCTTGGAAAACGTGTTCTCTCATCCTCTCCATTTCCTCGGCTCTCTCGTGTAAGTCCTTATTGGGGCCATCAGGGCTGTACATCTTGTCTAACTCTTTGATGAAAAGTGCCTTGACTTCATCAGCGTCCCATACTCCATTGCCATCCACGTCTTATAAAATAAAATATTTAGTATCATTTGAAAGATGTAACTGACCATTTTTAAGTGTTTAATGAGGTTATGAGGATACGCTTAGTTCCATGAAAAGTCCTAATATTTAGTATACTATATTGACTAATTTAATTAAGTAGAAGATCAAATGAAAAAGGCAATCAATTATTACGTTTAATGAAACCAAGCGTCAAAAAATCTGTAAAAAATACAACCAACTTAGGATGAATTAACTTGTACAAAAAAGCAAAATAACATTCAACATTTATATGAACAACATCTAGAAACTACATCAACAAATTGACACAAATAAGAAAACCCCAAAATAAAAACAAAGCACCTATAATCAAATATTCATTTTAGCAAAACATTTTTTGTAAACAAACATTAGTTGTTTAAAGTTGTACTTTCCTTGCCTTTCTATCTTTCTACATTTAAATGGAGATATTTTCTTTCATATTAATTTTTGATACTAGTAAGTAGTGGACTGCAAATCGTGAACCTCCAGGTGATGCTAATAATACCGCATCATCAGCGTAGATCACTAAATCACTCGTACTCCACAATCACAGTTTTTATATCACTCAAACCTGGATATGTAATGAACAGTCAGACACATATCTTATAATACACTACACCCTTGTTTGGCTCCTGTTGCTACATCAAACCAAGGTGACAAAAGACCCTCAACTCGTGCGCGTGCCCTGTTATCGCAGTAAAGTGATTTCAGGGCACGCAGCAAGCAACTATTCACTATCTAGGTCTAATGTCCCAGAGCTTCTTACGTACAAGTCTGTAAAATACCTTCTCAACATTTTCTATTTAAATATCCCCTTCATATTAAAATTTGTTTACACCATATACCTTGCTAAGATGAACACTGTAGTTAGGTGCCTTACGTTAACGTACCGACCTACACACACAATATCTGTCATGCATAAATTAATAACAAGTTCTAAATACATACGTGAACAAAATGAATGCCTTAGTAAAATCCAAAATAGCGTGCGCAAAATCATATCAATATTATATACTTTTAATGTTTTGCCTACATCGATTGTCGTGAGATTTGTGTTCTATAAGCTACGGAGGTTGGATGCTACTTGCACGCTATGGATCTTACCGTGCATCGCGAAAAACACCTTTGGGTTGAAATCTTTCGTGTCCATATTATCGGCGTTTTTCCATATATCTAACAACTGTTCTCTTGTCACTGGATGGTGAAGCTGTTACAAATAATATAGAGTTAACAAAGAAGTATAGTGGTCCCACTTACCGTGCATCATGAAGAATGCTTTAGGGTCAAACTGTTGGTCCATATGGTCCTGTTTCTCCCAGACCTCTTCTAATTGTGGTTTAGAACCGGGGTGATGAAGCTGTGTCATATCAAAGGCATGTTGAAAAATGTGTGATAACATCTAATTCTAAACTGTTCTTAGTGTCAGCCCATCCTTGTAATCCTACTTATATTATAAATGTGAAAGTTTGTAAGAATGGATGTATGTTTGTTGTTTAATCACCTAAAAACGGCTCAACGAATTTGTATGAAATTTGTACACGTATAGCTTATAACCTAGATTAACATATTGGATACTTTTTATTTCAGGATGTTTTTTTATCCCGGAGAAATGTTAAGATACCCTCTGGAATTTTAAGCACAACGCGGTCGAAGTCGCGGGTAGAAGCTAGCTTTATATAATATTATATTTATCTACCTAGCTATGCCCAAATCGTCGGACGCGTATAATTATTATTGACTTATAAAGCTAACTCCATCTTTATTAAACCAATATGTTATCCTAAAGTTAAGTTACCTGAGAAACATCTATGACTATTCGATTTAGTTTACTAATATGCAAAAAAATTGTGATGAGATACAGAAATGTATAAATGACAATGTATAAAATGTCTAAATAAAAAAAACTAAGCATAAACATTTTGAAAATCAGCTAGTAGTTTCAGCGATTAGCGTTTTCAAACAGAGAAATAGATAAAAATAAATCCCACTAATGTGGGAAACAAGCATAAGGCCCACCTAACGGTAAGCGGTAACCGTAGCCTTTGGACGCTTGCAACACCAGGGGTGTCACTCGCGCGTTGCCTACTCAGCAAAAACGTCTTCACACCCTTCTTGAAGAACCCCATGCTGTACCTCCTTGGAGATTATCTCAGTGGAGAGCTTATTCCACAATTTGATCGTGTAAAAGTCTTATTGTATACTGTTCCCCTATATTTGTATATCTGTTTCCCTATATTCCCCGCGTTCAGTTTCTAGCAAATATTTTCAATGTACAGACATGCCCATATTACAGTTTTATTATAGCATAGAAGAAGATAAAGAGAAGATATGCTCTATATAACGTAGTACCTAACATAAAAATCCTTACACTCACTAACATACGTTTGTCACAAGTCTTATTGAAATCAAATTCAAATTTCATTATAGTTCGAATTGTAATTGAATTTCAATCACTACTCGACCGCTAGTTTAAATAAATACATGTTATTTTTATTTAATAAAATAACAAGGAGATATTAAAATAATTTGTCAACAAACGTATATTAATATTTCAATATTAAATATTTGTAACTCACAGATTAGCTGACAAAGCGTAGAAAGTGCACGCATAACAGTTAGTGAACAATAACATGGTTTTCTTGGAAGCCAGCCAATAAACTAGGCCAAAGGAATTGCAAATTGCAAAACAAATCGATTTAACTTTACAGCAGGAAATGTTGCAACTTGTGAGTCATAAAATGCTTATTGGATTATTAAAGTATACGCCGACGTGTACGTTACCTGGTGCATTCAATTTAATCATGATTTGTTAATGTATAGTCTTATGGAATAATAATAATCATTTTTGGACATAAGCACACAGTGCCATCCAGTCCCCAACTAAGCAAAGTGCGTACTATGGGAACCTTTTTTTGAAAATGCATACTGATATTACATACCAAACATTAAGACGCAAGGCAATGTTGGTCGCAAAAATGTCTACCCCGGCGGGAATCGAACCTGCGACCCCTAGCGTAACAGTCAGGTATAATAACCACCAGACCAGGGGTCTCGTCAATAATTGAATTTAAATAAGATTATATATTTTATTCCAAAATGATGATGAGATCTATTAAGTAAGACATCCAGCTATGCAAAGGGTAGCTCACTGTAACGCACCCAGACTTTCACACATCGCCCCGCTAGAAAGCTGCAGCTTCCCAGGGCTGGGCAGATGGCAGGGATTTCAAGAATCATAAAGAAGAAACAATTTATTTCTTAGTCTCAAAATGGGAAACAACTTGATCTTGTAGTTAGCGAGTTAGCGAGAATTATATTTTGTTGATCAAAGTCCGTATGTAGGTTACTTTGTTAGTTTTGTGAAAACACTGCAATTAATTAACAACCAACATTATTTGTTACAAGATAATTAGCTTGCATTGCAATGACTGCACGGAATAAGTTATGTGCTATTTCAGATAGGCTATCTTGAGTTATTGTTTTGTTGTGCTTGTTTTGACAAAACCTAATGATCAATTGGGTCAATTCTGTTGTGTTTATAAGTACCTAATTAAAGTTCAAATAAATCTTATAGGCTACTTTCTTTATACCACTAAGCTGGCACACAAGCATACGGCCCACCTGATGGTAAGCAGTCACCGTAGCCTATAGTCGTTAGCAATGCCAGGGGTATCATTAACGCGTTGCCAAACATGTTATTACCGGGGTTTGAACTTGGGCCCATCAGACGACAAGCTGTTGCTTCAACCACAAGAACACGACAGGTATAAAACTCAACAAACCATGGACCCATTATACTAAAGCTGCCAAATACATTTTAATTTTAATGACTTTTTATTATTCCAACGAATCCTAGCCCTCTAGTCTAACCGGTCTATTGAAGGATTTAGTATTATTGCTGTAAATAGCATTAAGACATGATGCTTAGTTGTACAGCGCAGCAGCTGAAGTCAGTAGCAGTAGTTCAATATTCGAAAGAGATAATATGTTCCATCATGAGGATTCCAATAGAGGAAAATAATGCACGGTTCGATGATAGGTCACGGTCCCTATAGGGGGCTAATGTTTTATAATATAACCATACCGGTTGGTGATGTTTCTTAGCAGCCTCTTCCTTTTTAAGTTGTTCCTTATAATCATTTTTCTGCGATTCATCCATGCCTTCCATTTTCTGATTCTTTTCAAATTCCTTTTGCATTTCGTACTCCTGTAATAATGTTTAGACCACATTAAGATACCACAAAACAAAGCTAATTTTTAAAGAAATTCATCATATAATTATTTTGTAAGCAATGAAAGTTAAAGTAGTTTGTTGGTATTCCTTTTCTTACTATCCCTTAAGGACAAAAACAAACGAATTTACTTATCTTCAACTCGCGTAACAACAATGGTGCCAATTATATTGTTCATGTAACTAAGTTAATACTTATAGTCCACTTAAATATTGACTCTATTCCATTATTGATTGAAAGTATATTCATTATTGTGTCACGACTTAATTGGAGTTTGATAGCACTAAACAAAAATTTTTAAGTTTATGAAGATAGAATTGGCACTAGTGTCAGACTAACTAAATATTCAGCTGCCCTTCAAACGGCACCTTTATATGGTAGTCAATGGCTCAATGCCGCAAGATAGATATCATTGATGTGGACTTTGTTTTGTGTCTCTCATGTGAATTAAGTGAATAGGTAAAGTTAATAAAACGGTGACAAATCGTTCCTATCGACCAGCAAAGACAGAACTGTATTATTTTGTAAAATTTTCTTTTAATATACCTTAAATTCCTCTTTCCGTTGTTTATCAGCGACTTCTAAGTCTACTATCGTTTTTTTGATGAGTTTTTTCAAATCTTCCATCTCAAATGTATGTGGGTTAGCGTGGTCCAGGTGTTCATTCGTAGGCACCTTTTTTACATCACTGTCTATGTTATTTGTAATCTCATATTGCTGGAATAAAAATATTAGTCTGAATAACTAAATAGATCAGGTACATCATGTTTCAAGAGTGCAATTACTATATTTAATCCAAGTCATATTTTGATATTATTGTCAGGAAAAGAAAAACTTTGAAAATGCGATATAAATAAATATGTCATGATAATTTCAAAAATCTAAATATATATAACTCAAAGGTGATCTATCAACGCACAGCCCAAGCCACTGGACGGATCGGATGAAATTTGGCATGCAGGTAGATGTTATGACGTACGCATCCGCTAAGAAGGAAGGAAGGAAGGAAGGATTTTTGAAAATTCCACCCCTAAGGGGGTAAAATAGGGGTTGAAAGTTTTGTATGAAAATCCGTATTATTTTAAGTTAAATCCATTAAAAAAG
The DNA here is from genome assembly GCA_951449985.1 of Falcaria lacertinaria. NCBI lineage: Eukaryota > Metazoa > Arthropoda > Insecta > Lepidoptera > Drepanidae > Falcaria > Falcaria lacertinaria. The sequence continues at coordinate 8,517,424 of OX602108.1, forward strand.
GTAGCAGTGGGCAAAAGAAAAAAAAATGAAGTTTAGATATAGGTACATGTTGACTTATCCACTTTACCACGCGTGCGAAGCCGCGAGCAAAAGCTAGTATTATATAAGCAATCTGGCAGTCATATTGGACATAAGTTTCTCTGTGGAACCTAACTGGTAAAATGTATGACATTAAAATCACAAACCAACTATTGACTTAAAAATATAATTGATTTCAGGTTTAAAATACGCAATACGAGTATGAAGTTATAAATAGCAGTACCAGTTTTAAATACAAATTATGAATGCATGCATGCCAGACATGCACTGATCGAGAAGGTTAAACAAACTGGTATGGTAACATTCAACAAAATCTAGTTTAACAAGAGCCCTTTACCCACCTTTGTAGCCAGGTGCCGAAGCCTGTCCATTTCCCGACGTTTGATCTCGTCCAATTTTGTCCTTACATTGTGATTCACAAAATCAAGTTGTTCAGCAATTTTACCAGACTGAAAACGAAGATAGGTACTTTGATTATATTATCCCTGGCCTTCCATTGCAAGATTTTATTGAATCCATTGACATTGATGTTACAACTATGTCACTTGATTATCTACATGATCACAATCGTTGAATACTCAAAGATCATTCCAAATTTTTCAATTTTTCCATCCACATACGCCTAAAGGATTACAGCTTAGGATGAACACATTATTTCAGGGCAAGATACGCGCGAATAGGTATAGAAAAAAGATAGCTCTGGTATTCCAAATTTCAAGCATCAATATATGGCAACCCTGACTATCCGGCCCAGCCTACTTAAATAAAATACTTACTCTAACATCATCCTCATCAGCTTTTTCCAAGCGCTCTCTAAAGTCAGGGTCACTCTCTAATGCTTGCACTACTTCCTTCAAATACCTGTGGTACTCCATATATTCTTCCTGCAAGTAAAATATATTTCATTAGCTCATAATAAGCTCCACTATTAAAGTAGTGACGCAAAGCAATTCCTATATATTATATATAGGTATTACACATATTTGATCTTTCGACTTTGATTGACCAACAGATAATTAAAAGCCACAAAGCGTTTATTTCACATTTATTTCACAGAAATGAATGCAAAAGTAACACTTCAAGACACAGCTAAAGATATTTAATAAACTTTTTCGCTTAGCATTAATGTCGGCTTTTGTATATTTATCAATCGCCAAATAAATATATATAAATTATTTAATCAGTCATATTACATTCACAGGATTATTCATTCAACTTTCGCTTTGGTAGATGCTTCAGATAATTTTTGAGTATTAATGAGAGCATTTAACTAATTATTTCTGGTAATAGATATCACACAAATTACAGAGCGCCACTAATGAGCATGCACTTTTGCCATTCTGGACACGAAAACGCTCCAAATTCCTTTTAGGGTAAGCGTAAAGATGGAATATTGCTACTTCACACTTGACTTCTATAATCAATTTGATCTATTATTTTAACATTACGAACAGGTACTTCAATTTTTTTTTGTATAGTATTATTTTAAATTCTAATTCAAATTTAAGTTTTTCTGATTTAAAAATTACAGGTTTCAAAACTATGGGGAACCAACTTGCTAGGGTTTGTGGCAGTGAGTGAATAAATGGTACTTTTTATGTATATTATAAAATAATTATAAGAACATAGTATCATAAATTATGTTCAATAAATCCAATAAAATGTTTCCTTAACCTTAGGTAACAATATGATTTCTTATTATTACTACTTTTGTAGTAGAATACACTCGGTGAGAATTCTTGGATCAATACACAATGGAATTTTCAAAGGTACAAAACTGTTATGATAACAAGCTGAATTGAATAAGTGTACAGCTCATTCAATTGTGTTTGGCCAAGACCTATTTCATGATTATGTACTCATACACACTACAGAAGCACTAGTCGCACTTTATATATTTTATACTGATACAAACTCCTGCTTTGCAACTTCATTAGCATTTACTTTAGAATCCCACAGGAACCTACAAAATTCAGAATAAAAAGTGCCCCACATGTTAATCCAAATAATAAACTATCCATGAACCAAATTTCATCTTATTCTGTTGAGCCATTCTTGCATGATTGACACAACAAACTTGACACAGTTGTAAACTACGGCAGATATTATAGCAAAATAGTTTTTGTATAATTTTGAATTTTTGTTCCTGAATAAATAAATAAAAACTTTCACAGTTATTATATAAGTAGGAATTAGGATACCTTAATTAACCCAAAAGGATTATCTGCAGTCAAAACCACAGTATAGGAATTTGAAATTAAGTTTTAATTTGTTTGCATGTGCAGAGCATTAAATTGCCTTAAAGATAAATATGCTCAAACAATAACTACGAAAAAAAATTAGCTGACAAGGAAAACATATTAGGTAATAATAAAATATTTCATGGAATACTATCATGAACTTCGCAACATACAAGCTATTAATCACCATCTATTTAATAAATGCTTTATATAGTTTTTTGCATATGAGATGGAACATCTGATATATGACTAGTCAAAGCCTGTAGACCCTTGACTAAGACAAATATCACATGCTCCCAACAATTGAAACCAGAAAACAGATTAAGCCAGAAAATTTTTAAGACTATGTTTGATATTACAAACAGAACAAAAATGTGTCTCAACCACCCAACTTCCTTAGAAAAAAACACAAAGTGGGTTAATAATGTTGGCTAGCAAAAAAATTTATTGGTTGCCAAACCCATCGATGTTTATCCTCAAAGCAATGTAGATGATGCAACAGAGTCACTAATTACCATCACATCAAACTTCATACTCATTTAATGCTAAAACTATTTGTAATTTCCATGGAAGTCGTCAATTTTTGGGATTATCTGTAATCTGAGGTTTTCTATCATGGTACATTATTCCTAGTTGAAATAAACATTTGTTAAGTTTTATATTTACCAAATCATCTTTGACCTCACTATCTTGTTCTTTATTTTTGTCTGGTGTCACCGGTGGAGCATAAGAACAATGGAGTATAGCCACAAGGGCTAGAAAGGTTAAAACCAATCTCCTCATCTTAATCTGAAAATGGATAAAATGAATTAGCACTAAAAAGCTAGCTCAAAAAAATAATAAGTTAGGTGTCTTATTTATCCAATAACAAGCCATTGCCACATTTTTTTATAAGTGACACATTTATCTTTTAATCTTGTCAGTGTTAACAAAATTTAATCCGCAAGTAATAAGATTGATCATCACTGAATAAGCATGTACATTGATGTATACTATATCAGTACAGTGACCAGTTTTGCTTCTCATTATGTGATCAGGATTGTTTTGGGACCTAAAATTACGGGCTACAACAAGATACTAAAAGTATGTTCAATTGAGAATACGAACGCAATGCTATTTAAAAATAAACATAAAAAAATATTTACTGGATCCCTGATTTATGACATGATAAAGTAAATTTCGTAGAAAAATACCTGTTTCCGAACTGTATTCATACAAAAAGCAAATCAATAGGTAGGTAAATACTTTTTAGAGTTGACTTACCGTTTTAGTAACACTGGCTATCAAGCTAGAACAAGGCTAGAACTATAATAAAACTGTAATTGGATCTCAAATATGATACCTACGACGACGACGTATACTCTTGGAAGACGTGTCTTTACTGGTAGAAATAGAAACCACAGAAACCATATAACGTAGTATATATATATATATATAACGTAGTGGTTATTTACTCTGTGACAGAAACCACTGATATTATCTACTATACTGGTAGACACTTAGAATAAGGACTTATGCTATAGAAACCGTACTAAATAAAAGCTGTGTAACAGCTCTCTTATTCACATTTTAGTAATATAACGTACACGAGTTTGAGTGAAACAAAAGTTCCTCTTGTTTCTATTATTTTTGAAGCAGTCACATGTTCGAAGCATGTTTGAATCGGTGGTTGTAAGTTAGGCTTAAAATTTAAATTATTTGCTATCAGAATAAGGACTCCAGCTCCGCTTACGCTATACACACTCTACACTGGCAAAAATAGTCCCTGATAGGATTCATTGCCATACTTAGGAAGAAGAAGAAATAAGAAACCGCACTAAAATAGCAGCAAAATAAAACTGTTTGTACTATTTTCATTTATGACATTGGACATGTCTTAGAAGGCGACGAATATATACTTGTACCTCATAATTAAAACGTAGTGGCTATGTACTCTTTGCTCATAATTTGAAGGCTGTATTCAGGCAATCGGATGACGTCATCAGCTCTACTAACGCTGGTGATGTATGTCGACTTTGAAATCGATAATTAAGTAGACAAACCCGAACCGTGTAACGTATTTTTAAGAAAGGGAAAATATTATTTTGAAAGTCAATAAAAACAAGGGATATGATTTTCTTTTCGAAGAAGGTACGGAATCAGGACGGTAAAATAGTAAAAGATATACATATTTAGACAAATTATTTTATTAAAAGGTGCAGAATTGCGAAGGTTTTTTTCTTTGCCGCCTTTCCTGTCAAAACTTACAAAAAGACGTAATTATTTCGTTCACGCCTTGGTAAATATCATATAGATTGTAGGTATAGTACTTATTTTTAGTCACCGATTATGCATGTTATCATTAAACACAAGTGAATCCGCTGTAAATGTTTAGGGCCTTGAAATACTTTGTGCCCACGTTACTTTAACTGCTTAATCTTTATGGAATCTAAAACCAGAAGTATGGGTAAATCAACTATATCGATATTTTTCCATCACAAGAAAACTACTAACATATCAATTTGTTTGGAATAAATTAGCAAAATAGGACTAATCAGTCAAAATTATAAAAGAAAGTTTAATTTATAAAATTAACATTTTTTAATTTAAATGAACACATTCACAAAACGTGTTCAATATTTCGCGCCTCTTTAATGCGACTATGATAATTTTACTAAACTTCACGACAAATGTCAAGTTGTGCGTAGAGCCGCAGAACAATGACTGAAGCTCGCTAAAATTGTTTTTATTTAGTAGCATATAATCAAACCGAATTTAAGACCATCGATTCAAATATACTTAGAACATGACTGCTTCAAAATTATTAGAAACAAAGAGGAGTTTTTGTTTCAAACTCAAACTCGTGTACGTTGTAATACATATATGTGAATAAGAGAGCTGTTACACAGCTTTTATTATACGAGAGAACGGTTTCTATAGCGTAAGCGAAGCGAAGTCCTCATTCTAAGCAATGGTGCATGGTGAACTGTCAATATGGGTAATTGATATTTTGTCAGATTTTGACTATAACGGTAGGAAGAACATCTTGCGACTACGTATTCGAAACCGTAAGGGTCGTAAGGTAACTATCAAAAAGGTTTATATGAAATTTTAGTTCCACTTTTCACCCCCGCAGCGCTGTTCATTGTCCCATATAAAAATAGTTAAAGGCGATACGAATATGTAGACGCAAGTTAATCTTGCTCGACCAAAGTAGATAATATACTACGTACGTATGTATATATAATATTCAGAGATCAGTGCGTGCAAATAGACAGAAAACATAAAAACAATATTGTATTATTTTGGTCCTTACATCACCTGCAGCCAGCGTCTAGTGGTTTAAAAGCTTCTCAAGCTTGACCAATAGGCTAGATTTCGTTTGGTGAGTTCAATTCTCACCAGGGCAAACAGATGAAGAACATTGTGAATTTTTAGTCATATCTAAATTTCTGATTCCATTTTTTATTTTGGAGTGCACAGAGAATCTTCAGGCAAGATTAAAATTCAATTTAACCACAATCATATATTAAGTGAACATCTAAAATTCATAATATGTAAATAAGCAGATGTGCAAAAATTTTTACTTAGAAACTACTTATTAATCTTACATTCTACTATATTATGATAAATGCTAGTTTGGATATTTGTTTCTTCGGTACTCAATTATGCCAAAATGGCCCAACGGTGGGTTATGGCATATATATAATTCTTATCCCAGAAAAACAAAGGGTACCAATAGGATATGAAAAAACATCTATACAGGTGATGACACTGACAAAATATAGTAGACATAATATCTTTGTTCTTATTCAATACATTTACATCTTACATTAATATTTTAATTTAATCTGAATTTCATGTACACTTTGCTTCACTTACACACCCATACAGATTAAGACTGTAAATTTGGTGCATACTATATTTAGCATCCACATTACTACTACACATTTATTAATATTATAGGTAAATACTATAACTTTCATAAATTAAATACATATTACATAATACTTAAAAACAGATAGGAATGCTGTCTCCCACTTAACTATAAAGTACTAGCTAACAATATTTCTTACTGGCAAATCAGACAAAAAAATGAAAATATTTATTTATATTATCTCCTTGAGCTCAATCCAAAATGGTGCAGCAGCATAAAGAGTGCTGGGCCTGGCTGCAGTTCATTAGTTAAGTACTCTTACATGTACATAGCACATTTTAAAGAAACCACAACAGTGCTATTTAAATATCTTCAGAATTTAGCAAGGTCAATAACCCTTGGTACTCCATTTCTTTAAACATGACATCTTGATTAAGTGTATGCAAATTATCTTGGAATCTCTGCTTTAATGCCAAATTCTCCATTCCAGCTATCTCAGTTTGCATTCTCAGCCTGCGTAGCTTCAGCTCTTCCAGTTCAGTTCCCAGCTGCTCAATGCGCAAAGTCATTTCATCTTTGTCTTGCGACTGAGAATCATCATCCTCTGAAGAAAGCCCTCCACTTTTTGAGATGGATACAACAGTAGCAGTTGGCATTGAGCGACTGGGACCAGCTAAGGACTTTGAAACCTGCATACTAGATGGGGACTGATAAATGTGGGAATCAAATTCCTGCATAAGTGAATCTCTCTTTGTAGGTATGTCTTGGTTGGAGTTTGTATCATCATAAGTGGAAAAGCGTTCCTCCTCCATCTCTACATTGACATTATTATCCTCCAGATCACTGTCACTCACAGCACCTCCAAATATGTCTACAACTTTGGAAGATTCAGCCTTTAGATCACCCACAGAGGCTCCTTTTTTAATCTTGCGTTTAGCTTTAGACTTCTTCTTAGACTTGCGAATGGCTGGCACTGGCTCTGCTTTAGATGGCTGTTCATCCTCTTCCTGAATCACTTCCCAAGAGATACTTAAAGCCTCATTGTCAGCCCGGAGGAGTCTCTTGACTTCCTTCTCAATTTCAGGGGCTTCCACACATTTTTTCTTCAAAGTCTTTCTGAAACGTCGTTTACGCACATTTTTTGTGGGCGGTGTAATACCGTGAGGCCACAGGAACTTCTTGTCAACTTTGTGTGGATCTTTCTTCTTGTTTTTAGCAGGTAATTCTTCTTCAGTGGTGGGTTGATCAGGTTCATATTTACAGATCATCATTTGGCATATGTCCGCCGTTTTATAGAAGCTTTTGTTATCGATGGTTTTTAGAGATTCCACAATAGTAGGTAAGTCAACAATCTTTGCATGCATCACCCAGTTATCGAGACGTACCTCGCCGTGCCTCACATCGTTGTCCATCTGGATAGTTAAACGATTTTTCAAGCTATCTGCAGTTTTCAGAATTTCTCTTAGAGTGCCAGCAGGCTCTTCTGGAAGACGCATTATAAATTGCGTTTCTAATTCAACAGGATATTCTGCTTCTCTTTTGTCTCTATTCATGATGTTAGATTTATTTTCCCATACAAATATAAAACTGCGTATCTTCTGCAAAATACAGGAAAGTAAGGTACGGTTCACAATAAAAATCAATATTAAACGAGAATATTCTAACAAATCAACAAACTCACAATACAAAATCCTTCCTTTGATTGTTTATGGTAATAAACATAATAACACTACGATATAATCATTCAAATAAAGACAGACCGTAGACGGTGAGTTTTTGGCGGGAATCGGACGGAGCGCTTGAATTTGTTTCCAGTGCCTTATAATGGAGTTATAGTGATCTTTGTGTGTATTTTCGGTGTCATTATGACTAGTAAAGTTTCATTTAGTGACTGATTTATAGGAACATTGACAATAATGTAATATAGCTTTTGATTGAAGTGATTTATCATTTTGTTCAATAGGTTACCTTTAATGCATGTTATCTGCTACTGCCGTGGATTGTCGCCAGAACAGATAATCCCATAATAATGGCATTAAAATGCCTAGTTGCATTTTAAACGCAAAAAATAATGAGACTTGATAAATCTCTATCTCTCGAAACTGGAAAAAATAGTCCATGAAGAGGATTGATTGCCATAGTTAGAAAGAAGAAGTCTAATACAAATTAAGATACGTTGCGACGTCCACCTTCCAAGACAACCGGTAACAAAACGTAGTATAGTTTATCACAGAGTACATAACCACTATAATTTATTATCTACTCTGACTGACTGTAGTGTCTATGTACTCTGTGCCGCAAACGTAGTGATTATGTACTCTATGTGTGCCGCTACCGTACCCAAGCCCAAGAGCCAAAACCCAAGAGCCAACAGAACCGAGAGTACAACCGCTATAGGTCGCGGCACGAAACTCTAGCGCTGACCGTTATTGCGCAGAAGTAAAAAATAAGGTGTCTTGGCGGGGTACAGGGGTGAAGGGCGAGCGTGCGTTGCGCCGATTGGCTCTCCAGTCGTACTCCGTCCCCCGTGCCGATACGACGCTCCGCGCACTTCCAGTGTACAGTCGCGTTCTGAATTGTTTTGTTGTCATCGTTAATTTTTGTTGTTGTTTTTTGTTAAGTTTGTTTTGTTGATTTGTTTGTTGTGTTTGTTAGTTTATTCACTGTTTGATTAAGTTTGAACAGTTTTTAAACAGTGAAAATGCCGAGGCCGAGAAGGAATACTGTTTTGAAAAGACAGGCACGGAAAATGGTGTTTGACGTGCATTGTTTTCTGAAAAGGGAATCGAATGATTTCATTAATTCCCTGAAACAAATTCAAAGTGAAATTGGCGAAGCTGCGAGTATTTTACTCGATTCTGACCGCAGCACTGTAGATATAAGTGAAATAAAACAAACTGCAGAAGTTATTCAGGCGGGAAATATAAAATTAAATAGTATAATTAGTGACTTACAGAAAATTCAGAAAAGGACAGCTGAATCTACAAAGACGTCCATAGCAACGGTAAGGAAAATCTCCACTGAAGCCAATAATTCCGACTTATTATCAGTATTTAGAACACCAGGCAAAAAACGCTCCAGATCAAAACCGGTCACAGATATTGATAACTTTGATCAAGGATTAATAAAGAGGTGCATACATAACTTTCATAGGACAAATAATGAACTTCCCACCGTCGGAAAGTTGAGAAAGAAGCTAGAGGAAGATATAAATTTCAAAGGCTCAGAACGAAGTCTTCGACGAATAATTAAGAGTTTAGGGTTTCGGTGGAAAAATACTGAAAACAATCGAAAAGTACTGATTGAAAGTTCAAATATACGTTTACTACGTATCGAATACTTACGCAAAATAAAACAATATCGCCAAGAGGGAAGGCCCATCGTATATACAGATGAATCTTACGTAGATTCATCGCACTCTGCTCCAAAAGCCTGGACCGATGGTACTACAAAAGGTCTCAAAAAACCTATCTCCAAAGGACAGCGGGTGGTCATTGTCCACGCAGGATCAGAGGCTGGGTTCATACCGAACGCACTGTTAACTTTTAAAGCTGGTGCGAAATCAGGCGACTACCACGACAATATGAACTACGACAACTACGAAAAATGGCTGAGGACACAGTTATTGCCGAACTTACCGCCTAATTCTGTCGTGGTAGTCGACAACGCATCATACCATAATAAACAATGGGACCTTGCACCCACTTCTAATTCCAAAAAAGCTGACATGCAGGGTTGGCTTACTGAAAAGGGCATACAATATGAGGAAACTCTACTAAAACCTCAACTATACAATTTAATACGGGCTAACAAAGATAGATTTAAAACATTTTCAATTGACAGGATACTAGCAGAGCAAGGACATCAAGTGCTAAGACTGCCACCATACCACCCAGATCTAAATCCAATCGAAATGGCATGGTCTGACATAAAGCAATATGTAGGCAGTAAAAATGTGAAGTGGAGTGTTGCTAAATGTATAGAACTAATTCAAGAAAAAGTTTTGCTGATGGGTGCTTGGGATTGGGGAAAGTTATGCCAAAAGGTAAAGGACATAGAAGAGCAATATGTCAAGAGTGACCATGTCGTGGATTTGGTTACAGAAGAATTCATCATTCGCGTTGATGGTGACAGTTCAGAGGATAGCCTTGGTGAGTCTGATGACGATGACGCTGTTAGTGCCGACGACCGAAGCAGCCCTGAGCCGGGGCCCTCAGTAAGCAAAAGGCCCTGTTGGGATACTATTGAAGGTGTAAGACCATTGTCTGATTCGGACTAGATATCGGAAAGGAGAATGCGGTGTCTGATGTCCACACCCTGCCGAACTCGCAGGTTTCTTCTATCCTGAGAAGAAACTTCAGTAGGTTCTTATGTAATTCGGACTTAATATAATTTTTTTTATTATTTGGTATTTAATATAAAAATTTACAAATCCGATAGTGTATTTATTTTTCTACTCCCCATAAACTTGTTAAAAATTATATTGTAGGTAACATGAAGTAATATTTGCGTGCGTGACAGTACCCATACGCAGTTAAGTTCCACATTTTGTTCACCGCTAGACTTACTATTTGACTTTACATTAAAACATTATTTTGCTGTTTTTAACTAAGCAATTAAATTACTAATTTGTATTGCGTGCGCGATGGTACCCATGCGCAGCTATCCCCTCCACGTTTCGCTCAGCGCTAGAGTTTCGTGCCGCGACGTATACAAGAGAACGCCACACCGCTACGCTAACTTTGATCGCAAAAAAATACAAATAGCTTTATTACTTACCTTAATCTCCAGCCTGTCCGGATAGATATCGCATCCTAAATTAATATCAAATAATACAATTTAAAAATGGATTTCAAAATGCACGAATATACACACGCCGTAGTGGGAAAAGTAGCACCAGGATCTCGTCCTAGTGATACCATCGATTTTGATGAAGCCCGACGACAACATGACTGCATTCTCCGACTTCTTAGGGAGTTGAACGTAGAAGTAATTGAACTGGATCTTCAGGGAGCCTTAGAAGAGAGAATCTTATTGGAAAATATTGCGCTGGTCTGCCATGGCATTGTTTTGTTGCCCAAACCAAGTTCTCCTGTTATGGAAAATAATGTAAGTTTTTTATATATACTAGTGAAGATCCTTTTTATTTTTTTCTTACATTGTGGGTGTAGAGAGTGACGGCTGCGTTCGCGTAATATTTTGTGCCCAGGTGATGATGCTTGTGGTAGCTGGTCATCAAGCCTTTTGATTATCTACCTACTAGCTATGAAAATTTTAAGAATGTATAAAATTAAATCAGTCTAGTGCTGACCAGTTCCGCACCTGGCTATGCATGTGCAAACCGGGGCAATACATATATTACATTGAGTTAAGGCAGACTGATTTGACTCTGTACCTGGCTTCTATATTGTAACCTATTAGGGTTGACCAATTAGTTCTTCAACAAGCATACTTGATATTGATTAACCATTACCCCATGATGCATTAAGAAAAGAAATTGTGTATAAAAAAATATAAATGTATAAAATATCCATCCTTTAAGTACATACTATGGAGTAGAGAAACCCAACCTCTACAATCCAATCCTCAGCAAACCCACATTTTGTGTGACTCAATATTATTCATTATTTAAAGCTATATTTGATAGATAGATTTACAGAGAACTCTTTATTGTATACCTTAAAACTAGTACAGAAACAATTTATTATACATATCGGTAGAAATGGCTGCCTTATCATTAGATGTGATCTCTTCTGCACAGCCTCACACATAATAAATTATACTTTAAATATGGTATGTAGGTGTGTGTAAGCTAATGTATAGAATTAATTTGACCTCAAGGCTTGATCTAGTAATTAATAGGAGTGACATCACATACAAACCCAATTATTGCTAATGGTTAATGATATCATTCTCAAATTTATAATTGTAGATATATCTTTTAAATATTTAATTGCTGTCAGTGTGTAAATACCTATTGTAAATTGATTACTCAATGTAGCTCTTTTATATATCTAGAATTCCCACAAAATGTTGTGTTACACTGGTCTGATTTGTATATTCAAGTATACTGATATCAAGTAGACTGAGTATATTTATCTAACTACAACAATCACTTGATATTTGAAGCATTGTAATGCTTCAATGAATAGTGGCAGATTCTCTAAGAATGTATTGAATGAAATCTATATCTATCATTACAATAAAACTGTAACAGGTCCAATTCTGTACATTGAAGATATTTTGTAATTAGGTTTTATGTATGACTATGGACGGGTACATGGGTCGAGGTAGACCTAAGAAAAGATGGATGGATTGTGTGAAAGATGACATGGCCAGAAAGGAAGTGAATACAGAGATCATGGCTGATAGAGAAGGATGGAATAGAAATACATAATGCGCCCACCCTAAATAATATGGGGATAAGGGCAGGAGAATGATGATGATGATGAAGATATTTTGTAATTTTTTGGTGGGCCTCTCTATTTTTGATAGTGAACCCAAAACTGTATGTTTTTCAACTGGATCGATTTTAACGAGACTTTCACTGTTTATTTACAGGCCAATTTTCGGAGATAAATGCATGAAACTTGGTGTTCGGCCTATCAGTTAAAAACAAAAAATAATAACATATATTTAGGAATTTTGACAATTCGACCTTCAAGGAGGTAAAATATGGGATGAAAGTATGAAAGAAATTCCCTCATTCTAAATTTAAATACATGAAAATTGTCACCATTAACATTAATTTATATAAAAATACATGTGGACTTATTCACTATAAAAGCATGTGAAGCCGTGGGAAAAAGCTAGTTCATACATATTTTCCTACATAATACCAGGCCAATTGCTTATGGAGTAGGCAGAGAGTAAAGTACCATTTAATAAAAAAATATGATATCTTTTTCTATTGTTTTAGATGAAAGTGTTAAGGGATGTATTGAAAAACAGTCTTGGTCAAACAGTTATTGACCAAGTTGATCCTGAAGCTAGCATGGTGGCTTCAGATGTATTATTTACTGGTAAGTTGACAAATACATTTTAAAGCGAACAAGTTATGTAACTGTCACGGTGGCATTTATTTATTTAATAAACTATTGTTATGGATGTTTACTGTCTTCAATTGATTAAGTGATTGATTTTTTAAGACACTATGATATTTATTTTACAGGACGGGAATTCTTCGTGGGAATATCAGATAGAACCAATGAGGCAGGGGCAAGTTCTGTGGCAGAAGCATTTCCTGAATTCCCATGCACTCCTATTAAGGTGGGATAACTGATCAAATACATATTTAGTCATAAATGTTCTTATTGGACATGTGAGCCCCATCTTCTACCTCAGTTTCACTTATCTGAGTGGGAGAGAGACCTAATCTATGTTGTGGAGAGCTGGCTACAAATCAGAAATATCCGAGTTTTAGATTTAAAATCTTAATTTGGACTGTAGCATCAGCATTACTCACTTACTGGGAGCTTGTATCTGGAATAGAATACATTACGAGATGCTTATAAATAAAACAATCGGCTCTTAGTAGGTTGACATAAGGCATTGAAATATACAATCACAATCATCAAATGCATCCTTACAAATTGTTTGAATCTGTGATCAATAACCTTATGTTAAAAATGGGGCCCACCCTTTTGTTTTCTCTTCCATTATTCATCAGCCGTTGTCTTTAAATTTACATGGTGTATCGAACTTTTTTTAGGTCCGTCTCAACACAATGGCACGCACGTCACATTCACGTATAAAACAATTCTTACCGCATTGTCCTTAATCCTCCGCGTAACAATTATGCTGATGTCTAAACAAAAAATAAACATTTAATTATTGCTGTTAACAATTTTCAGATGCCAAAAGGGGCGGCACCCTTAAATAAGTACTTAACTGTTGCCGGACCTCATATTTTGTGCGTGGGAGCCAGCAAGGAAGCTAAGGAACTTCTCAAAAGGATGGAGAGGGAGGCGACATTCTCTTACCAAACTATCACAGTGCCAGAGGATGAAGCTGCCAACTGCCTGTATGTTAATGGAACACTTATACACAGAGCCATTGAAGAAATACCCGAATCGTTCAAGGTATGTCCACTAGACGAATTAATACTCTATACTACTCTTATGTACTGTAGTGTTTCTGCAGTGAGTGAGTAAGGTTTACAGAGCTCCTGGAGGATTCACTGTGTGGACATTAAAGGGAAAAATGCTGCTAGCAGAGTAAGTCCTCAACAAGGTTGCACCTGCAATGCACTAGTTATTTGTAAAACCCTAATTATTGCAAACTTCTATTGCTTCTCACCTTTGTAGGCAAACAAGGTTACAAATTACAACGTTTGAGGCCAAAATTAGAGATTCATGTAATAAAACTCGTCCTAGCATGTCAAATTATCCACATCAAACGGTCCGTATTACCATGTATAAATAATAGCCGTATTTAATCATGGTAAACCAAAAAAATATCATTTTGTGCTTGCCTATCACGCACTTGCCTCGTCAGCTAATTCCTCAACGGAACGATAAATTTACGGGATTTGTTTTTATAAGTTGTTAAATATATCATTACATGGCCGACGTCTAGATAATTGCTAGATTATGTCGCGGGTTCGTTTCCCGCTAGTGAAAACATTTATGAGATAAGCATTTTTTAATTTTCTTTTAGTCTGGGTTCTGGTATGTGTTTGTAAATAATGCACGATCAGTGCCACACCTACTATACATATACTTTTCAGAGGAAGACATGAGCAATACATATCTTTTAGTTATTAATTATATCTGTCGTATTTTATTTACAGGTATTCTGTGAAAAAATAGATTTCGCCCGAAGATCAATCTGTTTCTCCGAGATGTCCAAAATGAGAGCTGGACTCAGTTCATGCTGCTTACTAGTAAGAAAGTCTTAAGCTCCGTATCTTCGCGAGCAACAATCATATATTCAGACAGGTGTTGGAAGGCAATATTAACATGCCGATGTGTTCAAAATTATGTCTCAGTCGTTTTTTAATTTATAATTATTGTTAATGCTACAAGGAAGTTTTAAGCATTTTGTAATGTATCGTAAGTTGTAACGCCTTAGGCCTACTTAATAAATTATAAAATGTTCAAATACTTAGATCTGATATTTAACAATTAGGCTTATTTAAGTCCATACTCTTATTTAAATAAATTGGCTAATTTTCTAAAGATTAGCTAAGCATTCAAATAATGGGCGAACTATAGTCTAATAAAAACATATACTTGGGTTTACGTAAAATAAAACAGTGATTTCCAGAAACAAAATATTTTATTGTAAAAAAAGCTTGGAGTGCTTGATATCAAATGCTACAAATTTTAAATCGGTCGCTATTTATTTAAGAAATGCACCCCACGTTTTTTTTTACAATAAAAAAAGGTAGAACTCACCAACATTTGTGTCTAATTGAATTGCGAGCATAGTTCATAATTATGCCAAGAACTTTTTAAGTATTTATTATTCACGTAAATTGTTATAATCTTTCAAGTTTTCCTATTAACATAACACAAAAATATTGTTGCTATGTGATTATGATACAAATGAAGTGCAAATAATACGTTATATGTTGTATAATTAAGGGATTACTTATACTCGGCTTCGATTAGCGGTTTCCAAGGAAGTTAGCCGTAGGCTGACGCTTGGCACGCGCGCGTACTTTTGAGCTTGGAGGGAAGTAACTATAATATATTTCATGGTACCTCATAAGATGATTCAGATTTCATAGAAATTTGAAACACATTCATAATGTCTATTAATTATTTCATCAGATTAAACTAATTACAAAAAACAGAACTTAACCTACCTACTTATAGATAAAAGATCTGACCTAAACCAGAATCATCCAAGAATGCTGGCAGTATTGCCAAGCTGGATAGCAATGCTGGTTCAATGATTTAATTAATATATATATAAATTTATTGTTTTACCACAAGTATTAGTATTTGTATCTACACATGAATATTGGTAATGGAAAACACTAGTAGAACCCGGCAGATTATCTACACTGGTAGATAATCTATTCTATATCTAAAATAGTCTGGTAAAAAAGAAAATAATAGGGGTGCCACTGTGCCGTTCGTATAGCAACGCCGCAGCTCGTATAGAGCATCAACCGTCTAAGATTGTATTTTTTTACAGTAAACGTCATAACATGCATTTCATTTTGTAAAGGTTGTCAGTTTAGTTCCAGTTCTAGACTTTTTTGCCAGACTATAAAAATGGCTTTGATTATGACAAGAATATAATCAAAGAAAAATGGTTGATTTGTAAGTAACCTAGATTAATTAACTCAGTTATAGTAAAATAGATATCGCGTAAATATTGGACGTGTTCATATATCGATACATAATATTATATGTATAACATTTACCTCAAAGAAATTCATTCCCTAAGCTTGAAGACTGATCAATTTAATAGTATTTTATTATAAAGCGCAATAATTACATTATTTATTTATTATCAGATTTAGTAGATCAGTATTCCAATGTCATTCCATTTTTTTCCAGGCATTCCTATATTACGTTCTACTTAAAAGTATGTATGATCTTTGACGAGGAAAAACCTCAAATTGTTGTATTTTTATAGGTTATTAAATTATTTATTGATCATTAAAACAATGGTTCCATAATATATTCTTCTAATCGAATTAAGTAATAAACTAAATGGAAGTAATCCCTAATTACGTAAATACTTAGTATGATTAATAACTATACTATATAACAATAGAATACACGTGTCAGGTTCGAATACACATTCATGTCCTTCCTACTAAGGTCAGTATTACTTCCAATTCGTCCCCGAACTGCCACGTGTACCCTACGTAGGACTTTACTTCTTTACTTATTTCGTTGTTTAATTTAAAGAACCACAAATTGGACATGGTTCATTTGTATTTACAGGATTTGTTTTAACTAATTTATTACGATATATTTGGCAGTAGGTAATTATTTGAATTATGTATATATACTTTTAGTGTCAGTATATATTGTTTTAAATTTTATTTTAGCTGATAAGATGCACAAATTGTCTTCATCTGTAAAGTAAACAAAAGAAATTATGTTAGATATATTGTTATCCATGCTTATAATTGCAATAATAATGTAGTACAAACTAACATCAAATGTTAAGCACCAAACAAACATTTAGTATTGGTAGCTTAAAGAATCTACCAAGGAATAAACATCGCTAATGAATGTCTTGTGAGAATTATGAAATGTGCTAAATTATGTATACCATACAATTATAATAAAACATTTGAAAATGGAAATGTTTTAAGCAATATATGCGAAAGTAATGTTGATAAGACAAAACTGACTTTAAAAATACAAATTTAAAAGTATGCAATGTATTTAAGTAATAATTGTTCGCGATTTAAGGTAATGACCTGAAAAAATGCTTAAAAATGTTATGAATAGAGGTAGAAAATCCACATTATGTATAGTGTACCGTAGGTTATACTTGTACCCAGTATATTAACTCTGAGGTGTACCACGTGTATGAGATAGTACCTACTTTGTTGTGAAATCATTAAATTTATTAATTGTTGTTGTGTCTATATATTTGTGTAACTGTGTGTGTAATTAAATTATTTGTCGCTTCAGCACATTGCCAAGGATTAAGCTGCGAACGACATCATATTTGCTCGTTTTTATTCGATAAACCATGTATATATATATATGTATGTTTATTGTTTTAATGTATAATCCGCCAGCGGAAACTACAGCTGAAGAAAAGGCTAGTAGGTATTTAAAAAAGAGAAGTCCTCTTTGTAAAAAAGGAGAAATATTATATATTTAAATAAAATTTGTGATGGTTTTTTCTAAACTTAATAACATGTATGTGTCCTTGAGCAATGACCCAAACTCTCGTATTATTTACACACTGTATTAACCGGACAATATAAATTAATTATAATGCTTGTTATAATTTCACGAGGATCGTCAAACTGTTATATAAGGTATAGACAATAGTTCAAAATCTGTGTGTTTTTTTTATACTACTAAGTTGGCACACAAGTGTACGGCCCACCTGATGGTAAGCAGTCACCGTAGTCTATATACGCTAGCTAGCAATACCAGGAATATCACTAATGCGCCAACCCTGATGTTGTTGTGATCTCACTGTGTAAGCAGCATATCCTTACTACTAGCTTATCCTCGTGGAGCACTAGCAACCTTACTCACCGCAGAAACAAAACACTTCATTAAAGTAGTATTATTTGACTGCGGTCTTCTGTAAGGCGGAGGTACCCAGCTGGGCGGCTCCAATTTTATGGGTAAACCCACGGCAGATTTATTTTCGCCTTAGTACCTCTGTTTTCAAGCTCATGGTGTGATTAATCACTACAGCTTAAATTGACAAAAAAATAAAGTCATTGACACAGGCCGCCGGGGTTTGAACCTGGGTCCATCAGATGACAGTCCGTTACGCGTTGCTTCTACCACAAAACTAACATGGCTCCCAAAATTTACGATAGTACTGATGCAAATTTACTTACTAAGCATTAAATATATTTTTATAATTTCATGGTTATTTGTATGCATTCTATAATATTCGACACTACATGGATATTTTTTTATCAACCAATTAGGTACTGTAATTCAAATTTAGCGAAGAATTTTATTAGTAAGAATTTAAATTCAAAGTAATTAAATTGGTAAATGTAGGTCTATATACTTTTGTTTATATATATATACCTACCTTTAGAAAGCAAAAATTGGGGCAATATGTAGGCGTAGCGGTTGTATTCTCTTGGGGTAAGTGGTATATTAATATCTACTCTGAGGTAATATCATTAAAACTTTCAAGAACTTGTAACACAGAATTTATAATTTCGCCGTTATTAGTACCGACTCCGTGGCGCAACGGTAGCGCGTCTGACTCCAGATCAGAAGGTTGCGTGTTCAAATCACGTCGGGGTCATATCCGAGAACACTACGTTTTATTTTTATTTACTTTTTATTTTCTAAATTTTTATCCTTGTTAAAACTAAATAAACACATAATTAACATTCGTCGTATGTTGTATATTCGTCGTTGGTATTGACCAATAACCTTAAATTTGGGTGACATAATATGAAATACCAGTAATAATTATGTACCTAATTAAAATGTTTTTTATTTTGCCTTACCTACAATAAGGACGAAATTGCGTTTTTCGGTAAAAACCAACACTAATATTTTATTGCAATGTAATGCAAGCTGAATTAGAAATATTGAACCTTTGATTAATATAATCAAAGTATTGAACCACTTACACCTATCCTACGGAGTAAAATTTATATATGCTGATTCAGTTTCGATGTCAATATATTTTTATTGTAAGCATAACCTGAATCGACATCCAGATAGAGCTCCAGATAAGCGAAGTCTTCAACGGTCAACAGCACGGACTCGAAATTTTGTGTCCTTATGCATTTTATTATGATACGTTCACTATGACATGGTTGCTCAATGTTGCACCCAGGTTTGGATCCTGACTAGGGTACTCCTTAATGGTTATGGTTAGGAGGGTACACATAAAATCCTGCAAAAGCTTGTTATAAAATTCGTTTTAGTACATAACTAATAACCTACGATAAAATTAGCTGTCCCATTATTATTAAGTCAAGACTTCTTGAAAGGCAACGAAAAGTTAATTATAGAATTACGTACGTTCGAAACGAATATTGCAAGGCTTGTTTACGGAAAAAAAAGTTGCGTACCTATATTACGTTCCGGCCCTTTATTCCGTTGTTGATTGATTTCCCAAATGTTGTACTTACCATTTGTGTCGAAACTATTAAGGAGAGTTCATTGCGATCACTACCTAGCATATATTTTTTTATTCCACTGTAGCCGTGGTGGCCGTGTGGTTAACGCGACGCCAGCGGCTAATACCAATGAGTTTTAATTTCTAAGCTTAAAGATGGTGATGAATCACACCACGAGTGTAAAAACAGAGGTAGGGCGGAATGGGATCTCTCTTGGGTTTTCTTGATACAATTTGAGCCACCCGACTGGGGGGACTGTACCAACTTCCACCATACAGAAGACCGCACTCAAATAACAATACTTTGATGTACTTCTGCGGTGGAAATAAGGATATGCTGCTAGCACAGTTTGTTCTCAACAACAGGGTTGGCAACGCGTGATAGGTATTGCTAGCGTTTATAGGATACGGTGACACCTTACCATCATCAGGTTGGCCGTACGCACGTTTGAGTGCCACATTAGTGGTATAAAAATATAATATAGGTACAGGAATTATTGGAAACAAAACTTGCACGTGCAAGCAATCTAAGAGAATTGCTTACTAGCTTTAGGTACTGAGTGTAATTCTTATTTTGTAATTGCGTAGATTTATCATGAAACATGTACAAAATACAAACTCTTATAACTGAAAGCTAAATATTTTTTACTTGTTCACGGTCTGTGCATAATCACAATGGCCCGCTGTGTTGTGTACAATGTCGTCATGAATTTAGACATCATAATATATGCAGGCATTCGGAAGTGGACTACCGTGTCCTCTCTACCATTTACTTGAATTTGCTTTGCCCTCATAATAAAAAAAACCGGCCAAGTGCGAGTCCGACTCGCGCACCGAGGGTTCCGCACACACTTATAGGTAACGTTAAAAGTAGTCGAACTTAAAATGAGGTAATCAGCGCGGAACAGGAATATTTTTTAGTAAATTCGCATTTAAAAAGTACTACATACAACGGTTTTCAGATATTTTTTTTTGTGCTGTCAGACACTGCTTCTTGCCAAATTTCATGGTTCTAGGTCAACGGGAAGTACCCTAAAGGTTCTGATTCCCTCGTGTAATCGCAAAATATGCGCAAATTTGCGACATAAACGTTTATGACTTACAGGTTTGATATTTTTACAGCTGAAAGAGACCATACAGTATTTCTATTATTTATTTCAATTTGATAACTCCACGCGTTCTTGAGAAAAAATCTGAAAACCGTAAATGTGTAGTATAATAACAAAAAAAGTGAATGTACTACATAGCTACAAGTGTGTACGGTACTCTCGGTGTCCGAGTCCGACTTGCACTTGGCCGGTTTTAATTTGTTTGTTGTAGTTTATTACAATTGCGTATATGTAATGCTATGCAAAGCTGAATAATGTTTAGGCACCTACTGAACATACCGTAATTCGTAAACCGCGCAATGTGTCTTCGCACGGTTTGCAAAAATTGCACCGCAATTCAGAAACGCTTGTCAAACGCAACTCATAACAAGCTCGGAGCGTTATTTTTTCCCTAATACCTTTATACACCAACATAATATACGTCACGTCGAACGCAAACCTTTCACGTAATGACAAGGTGTGGGCTTAAAGTGGTTTTCTGTTGGTGACACTTCGCCTCCTCCAAGATACGTAATGAGTAGCGTTGCCATCTCTAAAAATAAAAACGCCGGATTTACCCGTCCAAAAATCCGAACTTTTGATGTCCAAAGCCGGAAAAAAGATATTTGGCAATAAATATATGAACATACTTTATGAGTTTTTTTTTGTAAATGTCATCGATTATATACTTTTCCTCTTTTGAAGAAATTCGGGTTCAGCTTGAATTGAACTATAGTATAAAAGCCAAACAGGAGTTTTTGGCGGGAATCAGGCGGAGCGGTTGAGATTTTTTCCAGTGTGTCGTAAATTGTGTTATAGTGATCTTTAATGTGTATTTTCGGTGTCGATATGTGCAGTAAAGTTTCATTTAGTGACTGATTTATAGGAGCATTGGAAATAATGCCATAATACGACTTTTGGGTTAAGTGATTTATCATTTTGGTCAATAGGTTACCTCTAATCCAAAGGCGTGTTACGATCTGCTACTGCCGTGGGTTGTCTCCAGAAACTCCTTTGGGCGTTAGAATGCATGACACTAGGCATTTTAATGCGGCAAACACGAGAAATTTTGCAACATGAAAATTCTCTAACACTCGACACTGGCAAAAATAGTCCCTGAAGGGATTGATTGCTATACTTAGGAAGAAGAAGAAGAAAAGCCAAACAACAGCAACAGCATTCAGCCCGTCCGGGCTGAATGCAGTTAAATTTGGCCAGACAACAGATCAAAAAGCCTAACACTGTCCGGCTTTATCCGGAAGGATGGCAACGCTAATGAGGCCTCTTACATGGTTACACGCACGGAAAAAAAAATACAGTAATATATTTGTTTGCGTAGTAATTAATAATTAAGGAATGTAGGTTATTTATGATTGTTCGACATTCGTTCCTCTCTAAATAATTCACCTGTTAAAATGAAGTTTCTCTTTTATGATGGGTTGTTTTATAGTGACTATGCAGAATGCTTATGAATATTTCTGGCAAAAGAAAAAACTTAATAAAAGAAATATTTATCGTTGGAAACCGAGTTTTTGACTGCCATTCATTACCTACGTAGTACCTAAGAGTAGATAAATACTAGGTACGTAGTATTTTAAAGGAAAATGAGGGATTGCATAATGATGAACGTATACAGAAATTTATTCATTTTAATTCAATAAAATGATTGGAAACAAATTGATGCAGCTATTATCATCTATCGATACCTACTACCTACTTTAACACTCAGTAGGAGTACATATTTATTACTATTAAAACTAATTTCTTATAACACATCAAAAAGTTGTGTCCATTTATTGGAGATAATTTTAGTCGTTCATTTAATCATCTCTACTCCTGTTAGTCAAGTAAGTTCGGACCTCAGGAATTGAAATCACTGATATTTGGATTTACGTACACTCTAAAATAACTTTGATTTACTGCTGAAAAACCGTGGATAATTTAAAAAACCAGCTACGTGCGAGTCGAACTCGCGCGCCGAGGGTTCCGTACCGCTTGTAGTAAGGTTTAGAGAATGCGAACTTCAAACGAGGTCATTATTCGTCGATGACTCTCAACAGCGCTATTCAGGATTTTTTTTTTGTAAATTCTGATTAAAAAACCAAATATATTATTCACGGTTTTCAGTTTTTTTTCCTTTACTTGTGCTGTAAGACACTGCTTCTTTCCAAATTTCATGATTCTAGGTCAACGGGAAGTGCCCTATAGGTTTTGAATCCCTTGTGAAATCGCATAATATGCGAAAATTTGCGACATTAACGGTCATATCTTTTCTTCATATTTACTTTACCATATTATATAGTATATGGTATTATAAGCAGTTATGTCAATGTCTATAGCCATCGCAGTTGAAGTTGAGAGTAACAAAACCAATTTTCAATTTTGCATTTCACTCTGTAGGAAAATTTATTAGTACTAATACAACTATGTGAATGTATGATAAGCCACAATATATTGCAGTTATATACGATTAAAAACCGTAATTGAACAAAACTTTTAAATATTGAAAACTGATCAAAATACAAACAATGCTTTGTT
This sequence comes from Falcaria lacertinaria, assembly GCA_951449985.1. Lineage (NCBI taxonomy): Eukaryota > Metazoa > Arthropoda > Insecta > Lepidoptera > Drepanidae > Falcaria > Falcaria lacertinaria. The sequence goes on from OX602108.1 coordinate 8,540,943, forward strand.
CAGTAGAATTTTGTGCTACAGTTTAGATTAGACCAATAAAAGAGGATTGCTTTTGCGTTATAGCTTCAGGGGCGGTGGTTATTGGCCACAATATCTGTAATACCCTTACTGCCGTTGACTCAGTGCGAGCTAATCGATGTGACGCGTTATTACATTTTATCGGCTTCGAGAAAGAAACCACTTCTCTGCGAAAACATGTATCTTACAAATATATTGTTTTCGCAACACAATAAGAGGGTGGGTAATTGAACTCTAAGAGAGGTAGGTACAATATACTACAAAATAACTTATCAAGCTGTCAATATTGGTTGCTATGATGGCAATTGCAGGATATTTATGGAATTAATGAGCACTAAACTATCTATATAAGACGTAGTATATTATCTAGTAGATATATGTAAATAATTGCCAATACTACTAAAATTTATACTATTATGACAATGTAGTCTAGTCATGTCTCTCATCATGTAATTTGATTATTGATTATATTTCTTATTTATTTTCTTGATATTTTTTCATTTTAGGTAATGTAATATCAGTGTATTGTATTGTGAAATTATTCTAGAAAAGTATGGGAGTATTATCATATTATTGTGTGGTACCAATAAGTAGTATCAGTTTAATGTTGTAGGAATTAGCAAGAGCTAGGCTCAGTTGTAATTTCTTAATCCATCTTTATAGGATAATTCAACATGTGACTTACCATATTTAGGCACTTACAATATTTAGAAAAGCGGATCAAATTGAAACGGTAAGCGTGGTCGTCTCTGAGATGGGACTATCATTTCATAAGATAGATAATACTTGACTTTTACGCTACCGAAAAGTTGCTAATATTTTTTCATTTTAAAAGCGGCTTTTAAAAATACTTTAATAATTTCTTCCTTCCAAAGTTATAGAAGACAAAAGAAAATTCCTATTTAATTGAGAAGCCCGTGTTTTATGAGAGGTGAGCTCAGGGCTATTTTAACTTTACCTTTTTAGAAAATAAATTAGTTATGAGTTTCATTAATACGATGTTGTTATGGATGATAATGTCATTAAAATATTATTATCTGAAAAGGTTATGAAGAATCATTTAAAATGTGTCGTCTTTTAAATAAACAACTAAAACGTAATCATTTCTAGAATAGCCGTGGTTTTATCATTTGTCAAATAATTATGATAATTAGTTAAGAAGTAATGAGGAAACTGATGTACATATTTAAATACCCACATACAACATCAGCTAAATCACTGCTGCGCCGTAGTCGAGTAACATTTTACGTGCATTTTTTAATAAAGTTTAACGTTTGTGTACGTAGGAACCACTTATGTGTCACTTTTGCGGTGATTATAGTATTAAGCGTTAATTAAAGTTGCGGTCGGTTTCAACTTAATATAGTTTAGATTAGAGGCTTCATGTAAAGGAGTTTCAGAGTATCAGAGTGATTACATGGGTCCGATATGATCTAACGAAATAATATTATGATTTAGTGGAGACGACAAACTTTCGTCTAGCACGATTAATGCTTTGTTGCAAATGGTTTGTAACACGTTTTTATTAATTAGCTTTACCTGTAGGTACCTATGTATGTCATTTTCACTGAGTTCAAGAAATCCGTTGTACACGTATGAAGGACCGATGAAAATAAAATAATAAAATAACTTTGTTCTAGTGTACTGACTAGGATCATCCAGATAAATACATGCCAAATTTCTGAGCTTGGTTCTAGTTTTTTAATGTATGCCCCTCTTTACTTCGAATATATAAAACCCGACTCCATAAACTAAATAAATAAATTTATACTTATTGGGTCTTTAAGGTAATGATAAGTTGCGATATAAATAGTAATCGTATCCAAGCGTCGTCACGTCGGGGGACTGTTTTCTTTTGATATTTAACTATCTTGCCTAGGTAGCTAACATAATTTCGAGTTGCACACCTACTTTATCATTTTTGGTTTCAGGTATTCTATTTTTATTTTATTTATGTACTTAGCGGTTCTCCAACGTGACAACGCTGGGATATATTGCTATTACTATTTATATCGCAACTTATCATAAGCTTAAAGCTCCAATAGGTATATATTTATTTACATTTTACAGTTCTTTGAGACGGGATTTTTTAAAAAAAGGAATAACTTTTATTTAGTTTTTTTTAATTACGCTAGATTGACACGCATATATCCCCACATTCACTCAAATTCTTTCCGGAGCCATTCATGAAATTGCGCCACACTATCTTGCTATGCCGAAATCTGCGTATTACGTAATTAGTTGTTTATCCTAAAAATATATTAACGTTTCGGATTTAATCACGTTCCGCGTGGTCCATACCAAATGAATCGCACCCTACCTTACCATAGGAAATCGTGTATTATATACTTCATTCACTCAATTTCAATCTCTAATTTATTCGCTTTCCTCATTTTATACAATACAACATTATTTACCAATATTTCTTAATTAGGTATTCAACGAGTGTATGTAGTTTAGAAAAGACAGACACACAGATATACAGATCGACAGATTAACACTACAAACTTATGAAGCCCCTCGTTTTTCGTCGTGGGTTCAATTTTTTATTCTGTAATCGAGTATAAGAGGCAAATGTATTGCATCTTTTGCGTCGAGAACTAAATACCTTCAAACAAATAAAGTACTTGATTTAGTTTTTTTTTGTTTCGAATAAAGAATGTATTGTCGGTCGGGTACTTTTCGGAAGTGCCGTTTGCTTTTAGTGAAACGTTCATTGAATTTTCAAAGGGTTAACCGCTCCTAATTGTTTAATTGAGGGAAAGGTCCATCTTCGGACCTTTTGTTAAATTTGTCTTAGTTAGTGACTAATATGGGACCCCAGTAACTTACGCGAAGCCACTTTTATGTACGGGATAAACAAAAAGGGTACCTTTTCCACCCGTTCCATTGTTTCCTGTTTCTAGTAAGGATTGAATTTTCCGCTTCGTCGAGCAAACGTGGAGATTTGATTACAGTATAATTACGTGCATCTGTGAGTCTTTCGTCTGTATATAAATAATCATGACCCTAAAAGGAATTTCATGACTGTTTATAGAAACATTTTCCTTCTGTATTTAGTTATGTTCTTTGGACACTAGACTATTTGATTTTCCTACGAGCAGTAGGCCAGTAACTACATATTTTTTCAAATTTTTATGCATGCAAATTGCAAGTCGCCCTTGTATAGTTGTCGATTTTTAGTCGATTTTTACAAGTCAGTGGGTGCACGGGACACGACTATTACTTTACCTACGAGACAAACTGAAAAATGTAATATTTGTCACAGGAACTTATCAGCTTTCCAGTTCACCATTGTTTCGCAGGGTGCGGTATCTGTTCGATTGTGTTTGTTTGTCATCTTCAACTCTATTCAACTTGTATTTAACTGTGTATTACCGATTTGCAGAAGACAGTATGCTGTCATGTTGACGGCGCGGCGTGTCGGATAGTCTGCAAGTTTGCAAAGTTCATTGGAGGTAAAATTTACGCAGTTTAGATTGTTCTGTGGGGCTAGCATGAATAATTTGCGACAACGTTTTCGTATCGCCTTCGACTATTTTTGTATTAGAAAATGAACAGCGCTGCGCCGGAGAAAGGTGGAACTAAACATTGTGGTAATTTTGACATTTCGCAAGTTACGTTTCGAAAAAGTTCATGCTACCGATACTGTAAACAAGTGGAGTATATTATTATCCACTCTGAGCCTGTCTTAGCAAGAACACTATGGAATTGCTTTCGATAACGTATTCGTATTGCTTTCGACTTTGTTTGTATGGGAAAATGAACAAACATTAATTAAGCATTAGTAGGAAAAAAATGTCATTATAAGAGTGTACGTTTTCGTATATGTAGACGAAAGAAGTAGGATTGTTTGTGTTTATACCTACGGTGTACTCTATTTTATTTGAATTGTATGTTTGACTAATTGCTTAGCGTCCTTTTTGATAGAATTTATTTTGATATGTTTTTCATTTGATGTTTTGGCAAGTTATTTATGTACGTCTATAGATGTATTACGTTCATATTATAGATATAATAATTTATATATTTTGTTACATTTTAGTTTTGTTAAGTCAATGGTGTTTGATTAATCTCTCGAAGAACTGTTGTTGAGCTAGAATTATTGAACCGGCCACATTATGTAACTAGACCAATTAGCTAATACCTCAAATCACGAAACACAATGCCTGTAATACATAACGGTTAACCACAGAATACTAAATAGACAGTAAACATGCTTATCTACCACTTTGATATATATGTATATGTATTACTGTAAATGACATCCCACCAAAAACATTCTGTAAAAAACTAGCCTAGTCTCGATGGAGCTGCTTGTTTATCTCTCAAAAGTAATGAAATCTAGACAAAGTCGTGCCAAGTCTAAGATTCCTTACTGCGATTTCTTTATTATTATAGTTAATGTTGTGCGACTTGGCCGTTGAACATTCAAAACCAGAGTATCCTCGTGGAGCACTGGCAACTTTACTCACCGCAGAAACACAACACTACATCAAAGTAGTGTTATTTCACTGAGGTCTTCTTTAAGATGGAGGTACAGCCCCCAGTTGGGCGGCTCCAATATTAATGGGAAAACCAAAGTGAGATCCCAATTTGCACTACCTCTCTTTTTAGCTCATGGTGTGCTTAATCTAAAGCTAATACGTAAGCTTAGAAATCTCATTTGTACCAATGACTTAGCCAGGATTTGAATCTGGGCCCATCAGGAGACAGGCCGTTGCTATAAGCACAAGGCCACCACGGCTAGTTAATGTTTTTATTTGTTGCGCCGTACACTAATTACTTTTACAAAATAAATTAAGCCCGATTTACGCCTTATAACAAAAGCGACTTGCCAGTGTAAGCCCTGTTCAAATCCGTTCAGCCGTTCGTATTTTGTTAAGAATTTCATGGGATTTTAATTTGTAGTGTGGAACCCTAATTATTTTTCTACAATACAGGTAACGCCCAGTAAAATCTGCTATCTGCCAGTGAAATTCCCGTTAAAATCGGTTCAGCCGTTTCGGAGATTACCCGTAACATACAGACAAACAGACAGACAGATTTTTTTTTATATCAGTAGCGTTTAACATTACAACGGTAATCGCGTGTCTAATCACAGTGGCTCCTTCAACCAAGATTATTTAAACTGAGTAGTAATTTTCGTTTACGAGACTATGAAATCTGTCTTTTATCAATCAAGGTAACACGTAATACACCATTTATATGAATATACGGCACTTATAGCCAGAATGCATGGTCATGTCAATTCCACGAAGCCCAAATGCGGCTCGGTTACATTTGTTTTATAAGAGAGTTCCAGCAGTTTCCGTCCGGCTACAACATCAGTTCATTGGTGACCGTAAACACCACTAAAGTCACAGGAAATCTTCCAGCTTCATCATTAGTTCATTGGAACTATCGTAAACACCACTGAAAAGTCACGGCGAAGCAAAATACGTAATTTTGCTTACTTGGATGACATATGTTTTCAAATTTCAAATAAGGGTCACCAGGTACTCCAGATCTTCGATTATCCTAGTTTTTATAGTTTTCCCTTTATGTGGCCATTAAACCCTAACTCTGTACCAAATTTCAGCTCTCTGAGTTTATGGGAAGTACTAGTTCTATTTGATGATCATGAGTGAGTGTGTGTCATAAATGCGAAACTTTGCTTTCGCTTAACTTCGGCATTAAATGCCCTACAGATTTGAAATTTTTAATTTTAAGTATGATTGTATAGCTTACTGGATGACGAAAATTTCTACGTTCTGGTCTTATCCGGAGGTTCTCAAATAGGGGCCTGAAAATGCGGCGAAATGGTTCGGGTAAAGGATGGTACGGCAGTGTTTGCTTCGCGCTCGACTCGGCGGGGGCACTCCCGTGCCCCCCGATACAAGATATCCTTGTAGAACAGTGAGACAAGACGTGGTCTAGTGGTTAGTATAACTGACTGCTACGCTAGGGGTTGCGGGTTCGATTCCCGCCGGGGCAAACATTTATGTGACAAACATATTTGCCTAGCGTCTGGGTGTTTGATACGTAATAAGTATGCATTCACAAAAAATAGGATATTTAAGTATTATAATACATATCACCTGCTGGTTCCCATAGTACAAGCTTCGCTTAGTTTGGGGCGAGATGGCGCTGTGTGATAATGTCCAAGCATTATTATTATTATTAACAGTAGGTACTGCATTTTCGCACACACTTATGTTACTTTTCGTACACGTTTATGATATTAACGTTACCTACAAAATTCATCTATTTTGTATATTTTTTTTGATAGTAATTACTAAAAGCTTTTAAAATAATAAACTCATTTTGAAGGCTTTCTTATATTGATCACAATCAAAATGAAATAACTCAAAATAACTTAGCTTACTTTATTATTAGACACCTCGTGACAGAACGTAAATTAAGATTCCCTGTGATCTGTGCCAAATCGTGCCTATAAATTAACAGAATTCCCTAAGGTTTATATATCTAAGAAAAAAGAAAATACTACCCAAATTCCATTATCCATCCAAGGAAGCAAATGGTATAATTTACAAAACAAATCTATAAACAACGGTTTTCATAAATGTGCAATATGTCGAATAGATTGACAATAAAACAAAAATGTGGAAGTATCACAAATTATCCATGTCTATAATCCGTTACCAGTGCGGTGGAGGACGGTGGTGGAACGCTTTGGGTAAAATGTTGCATCGCACTGACTTGTCACGTTGCCAGTGTCAAATAAAATAACAGATTATCGAGCTGGAGCCCGCGCGTGGCATAATAAACTCGTAATGTCTAAAAGCGATTTTGGCTAAGAAGACACGATGTTGAGCTTACTAACTCCTCGACCAAGTATGACAATTTTGTAACATACTTTTAGATTTTGATGGAATAAAATTATGAATATTTCATACGAGGAAGTGGAGAATCGATTTTATAAAAGCTTTATCGTTTATCTTTTCTAACATTTCTTCTGCGAGTGCTGCAAACATAATAATTAATGACGGTTGATTTTTTTGTGGAAACATCATTAATTAATTAACAATAAAATGTGAACGCCGATTCCTAGAACTAAACTATTCTTTTAAATCTATTATCATCTTAGGTATTTTCAGTGGTTAAACTTGCTTAGAGGCAAACAATATACAATCTTAGTCCGTAGTTCTTAATTACATTTGTATCTTAAAGTATTCTCAAAAGAGTAGAAATCGCTTTTATTTGAATAGTGTGATCATAATTGAGTTTACTCATTACATCATATACAATAGAAATGTCCAAAAATAAAATTGACTGAAATACAAAATCCAGGCACATTTTTGGGGTGAATTCTAGTGACATGAATATGGTCAGAGGTGTGTGAAAAGGAAAAAGTCAGACATTTATGTACCCGGGGACTGTATGTGTCTGTTTCAATGCTTCCAGATTCACAGTGGTGTTCAATTAGTTACAAAATTGTGCTAATGTAATATGATATTTATTAATTAAAACCTGCTTGACGAAAAGCTTAAGTTAGCCTATAGGTATATGATATCACACAGGGATATTCAAATGTGTATGTATTCAAATAAACATAAATATTTAAAGCTATCAGAAGAACGTCGAGAAAATCGTACATTTGAGATACAGCATCCATATTAAAAAGATTATCACGTTCAGGTTTTAAAAGCTAATGGAGCTAATCCTTCAATTTTCAACTTTTAGATTTATAACGTGGATCAAAGTATTTATAACTGAATAATAATTTATGGAAAAAAGGAAATACTAAAAAATAATATGATTTGCATTTATTATACCTTTAACAATATTTTTTGGTTTACGAAAAGTAAACGGGCGGTAGCTCGCAAATACATAAGAAATATTCTTGCTCTTCACTCTCAGTGCTTCAATTGATCTATATATACTTACTTAAAATAAAACTGTAACAGGTCAATTCTGTACATTGAAGATATTTAGAAAAAATTTGGACGTCCTCTCTGTGGTCGATATTTTTTTTCATTTCTGTCTGTCTGTATCTTGGCCGCGCATCACGCCGCAACTACTGGATGGATTCAAATGAAACTTGACACAATTTGAGTTCATACTACGAGGTAACATAAAGGATACTTTTTATCCCGAAATTCAGTACGGTTCTCTTGGGATAGGGGATAAAAGTTAAAATGTGTACTTGGCTGTAACTCCGAAATGGCCTGACTGATTTGAGCAAGACTTTCACTGGCAGACAGTTAATTTTACTCGGCGTAACTGGGGCTATTTTTATTTTGGAGACATTATTAAATTTCATTTTAATTAGGGTTCCGCGCAGCAAATAAAATTCCCATAAAATTTAGATCAAAATCCGACCGGCAAGAGCGATTAGAACAGGACTCCCAAACAGGTAGCTGATGCTATAATTCGTAACCTAGGCTTAATTTCTTTTGGAAAAAATTGGGTTCCGCGCAACACAGAACCCATGAAAATGTATACAAAATCGGAACGGTTGAACTTTCCCTGATATATAGCTGATGCCAAAAAGCGTAACAAAGACGACTTTTATATTGTAAAATAATAAGGGTTCCGCGAAACAACAGAAAAGTCCCTGAAATTGTGAACAAAATCCAAACTACAGGACCGTACGAAGTCGCGGGCACAGCTAGCATATACCATCAAAAGATGCAATTCGTTCAGACCTTTTCACCGTTAGAACCTTCTCACTTCCTTGAAATGCCTTTAGCCCTGATGATGAGTGATGCCGATCCCGGAACCGTAGGTTGTACCTGACGAATATTGTTTTGGTAGGTATACGCCTACTGACATTAACGTTTCCTACATTATTATTCAGACATGCCTGTCATATAAAATTGGTAATATATTACTATAATTAAGTAAGTGAAGTTTAGCAATGATAGGGCCGAAAAAAAAGACCCAAGTAGGGCGCCACATTTTAAATTTTATAAAATTAAAAATATATCCTAATTTAAAATATATAGGAATGTACGACTATGGATCTTGAATTCCGAAGACACATACATAATATTATTATTATATGAACTTATCTGAGCTACAAGAATAAAAAATTACCAAGTGCATGGCAAACACGCATATTCCGGCGCTAGCTTAACATCCTCATGTATTTAATGGAATCAATCATTCTATAGATAGCAAAAAAAATATTCTCAAAAACACTATAAAAAACAAAGTTAAATATCTGTGGTGGCTTAGGTATAGTTTGGAGGTATCTTTTAGTTTTGCTAATTTTCAGTTTTACATTTACTACCTACATAATTAATGTATATAAAATTCTCGTGTCACAGTTTTCGTTGCCATACTCCTCCGAAACGGCTTGACCGATTTTGATAAAATTTTTTGTGCTTATCCGGTATCTATGAGAATCGGCCAACATCTATTTTTCATCCCCCTCAATGTTAGGGGTAGTCCACCCGTATTTTTTTTTTTTTTTTGACCGATTTCAAAAATTCTTTCACCGTTAGAAAGCTACATCATCACTGAGTAACATAGGCTATATATTATACTAGCTGCCCGCCCCGGCTTTGCACGGGTAGACAAAATATATTTGATATAAAAGTCTACCCGTGCGAAGCCGGGGCGGGCCGCTAGTTAATGTATATTCTTCATAAATATTTCTGCATTGTAAAAACGAATTATATTATGGTATCCTTATTGAGTTTTTGAATATGTGTTACATTGGATTGATAATTTCGCTAATATTAGTACCGTCCCCGTGGCGCAATGGTAGCGCGTCTGATACTCAATCAGAAGGTTGCGTGTTCGATTCACGTCGGGGCTAATTAATGACGGAAACATCTTTTGTTTTTTTTTTATCTAGACGAGTAGTAAGCAATTTATGTAGCTTTTTAGGCATATAAAAAGCAAAGCTATCTTTGCGTTTCACAGTCAAATTTTTTAAACTACGAAGTTGGCAAACAAGCCCGTTGAGGGTAAGCGGTAGTCTGTAGTAGAAGTCTAACATGGATGAACAGGTTTCTTGGATGCCAGCGTTATGCTTCTTCTGACAGCTCCTGGAACTTTCTTACCGTAAGTTCACTATTTTAAGGAAGTACCGTTATGTGAATGCTGTTATAGTAGGGCGAAGTTACTATCCCAGTCGAGCAGCTCCTATTTTGTACGAACATACCATTGTCCAAATTTTTTACAAAATATTTATTTATTTTTAATTTTATTAAACTTGAGACATTTCGTTTCAGCCCTATCATTCTATACTTCACTTACTTGATTATAATAATATATTACCAATCTGATTTATAACAATATATGACATATCACTTAAGTATGTCTGAATATAATGTAGGAAACGTTAGTAATAATAATCATCATTTATTTTCAGGCAACTATTGGCCCATATATACCTTACAAAATAACAGATAGGCCTTAATGTAGGCGTATACCTACCAAAACAATATTCGTCAGGCACCTACGGGCCCGGGATCGGCATTACTCGTCATCAGGGTTTAGGGCGTTTCAAGGAAGTGAGATGGTTCTAACAGTGAAAAAGTCTGAACAAATTGCATTATTTTTAACTGGACATGGTTTTGATGGAATATGAACTGAATATCACCTCTCTGCTAAAACCTACATTATTTAAGATGAAAATTAAATGCTATGCAAATATGGTATCGATATTTTTGTCTGTTTGTTGCGGATAAGCATCGAAACGGCTGGAGTTTATTTTTTCGAAGAAGAAGTATACATTAGCAGAAGTATGTTTCGCTCGCATATATAAACCCATGAAATTGTGAACATAATCCGATTTTACGCGTACGAAGTCGCGGGAACATCTAGTAGGTATAAATATAAATCTAAGGACTTGTTGAAAATTCACATTGTTTTCCATCTAGTCTAAATTAGATCGTATTGATGCTGTAACTTATTTAGGACAACAAAATTGCTTCTTTAATATTATATTATTTGGAATTCTCATTCACTTACAGGAAGGTGTTGAGATAAGCCGTGGTGGCCTTGTAGTTGAATCAACGGCCTGTAATCTGATGGGCCCAGGTTCAAACCTATACCAATGAGTTTTCCTAAACAAGTACAGTGATTATTCATATTCATACCATGAGCTTAAAAAAGAGAGGAAGGGACGAAATGGGATCTCCCGTGGGTTTTCCGCTACTGCTAGCACAGTGAGTCCTCATCATCAACCAGCTAGGCTAGCAGCATAGGCAACGGTGGCCGCTTACCATCAGGTAGGCTGTTGTCACTTGCGTGCTCTTAGAGGTATAAAAAATATATGAATGAAAATTTTTTTGTCCTTTGCCACGTCCCTACTGGACGCCAATGCAATGTAATTAAATTAGTATAGTGGAATAACTTTCCGCAACCAAACTGGAAGTTTATGTTGTGACTGAGCAGTAGAATTATGAAAGTGCAAGCTGGATTTTGAGCCTTATGCTCTGATTATATACCACATAATTAATTCTGTATCATACTAGTCATATAAATGCGAAAGTAACACTATAATACCTAGTATATTAATTACTCTGAGACTATAATAGGTATCTCTATTTGTTTGATACCTTTTCAGGACAAACTGAAAAACTAATCTTAATGCCTTTTGGAGGTCTTTTTATGTCTTGGGAAGATGTTAAGAATAAATACAGACGATGTTGCGGGCAACCCTGTAGTTATAAATACAACTTGCGGATGGCTTACACTTTCGTCATTCCTCAAGACTTCCGTTTGTTATAAACTTTTCCCTAGACTATTTGTGAAACAAAAAATCTCTTTTGATAGCATAAACATTTTCAATTATTACCACCGAAGACAAGACGCAGTAGTTTTGTATGCAAATACTGGTAACGAGTCGCCCGCAAAAAAACAGCCTGCCGTGTGTGCCGTTCACTCATTGTGGAAATTTTCATATAATTCAATCTTCTTCTTCTTCTTCTTCCTAAGTATGGCAATCAATCCCTTCAGGGACTATTTTTGCCAGTGTCGAGTGTTAGAGAATTTTCATGTTGCAAAATTTCTCGTGTTTGCCGCATTAAAATGCCTAGTGTCATGCATTCTAACGCCCAATGGAGTTTCTGGACACAGACAACCCACGGCACTAGCAGATCGTAACACGCCTTTAGATTAGAGGTAACCTATTGACCAAAATGATAAATCACTTAACCCAAAAGTCGTATTATGGCATTATTTCCAATGCTCCTATAAATCAGTCACTAAATGAAACTTTACTGCACATATCGACACCAAAAATACACATTAAAGATCACTATAACACAATTTACGTCACACTGGAAAAAATCTCAACCGCTCCGCCTGATTCCCGCCAAAAACTCTATAATTCAATCAATAGTCAAGCCTGTATTTTTCACAATGAATGTTGTACGTACGCCGAACATCAAGCCATATAGTATCCGCTCGTCCCAACCGCGACCCGGGGTCAACGCGGAAGTCGTACAACGTAATTTGATATTATAATTTTTATTCTTTGATTATAATACTTGTCTATAATCAAAGTGTATATTGTATTATTAAATGATTCGTCCTAACTTTAGAGAAACCGATTTTTTATACCACTAAGGTGGCACATAATCGTGCGACCTACCTGATGGAAAGCACTACCACGGGTATTATAGCCCTGTTTGTTCATGAACATAGAGACGCGATTGCTTTGGAAGGAAGCCAATTAAAGGAACTGAATCAGTTGGACCCATAAAGCAAAATCTCGAGTCATGTTCAATTTTACTTCGATTACAATGTACAGTCAATAAAAAATAAATATATATTTAAATTGCTTTAACATTCGCTATATAAACGCACGTAAGCCCCAATAAGCCAAGGGACTCCGTACGGCAATCCTTCAGCTAGCAGGTGTACACTCTTTCAAATTACCTATTTCTTCAAGAATAAACTCACAGAGTGAAAATTACTCAAACAGTTACAAGACGCAGTAAACCCAAATATTACTAGGATGTACCTATCATTACTGAGCAGTTATTTCAAGTTTTAATTTAAAGTTGATCGTTTTCAAATAATGATGATTTCACATTAGTTGGAGCCACCTGACTGGTAGTACCTCCACATTACTGTTCATGGCAGTGAAATGACACTCCTCAAAGTTTCCAACACTTCTTGAGGGTGCTGTAAGGAGTCCTGCTCAAATATTCTGCGTAAGTGATTTTTCTCAGTATAAGGCATTGTTGGCAACGCACTAAGTATATTCCAGGTACTGCGATCGTCTAAAGTTTACGGTGACCACTTACCATCAGGTTAGCCGTACGTTTGGTTTCATTGGTAGTTGTACTTTTTTTTACTATTTCCCGGTTAAACAAAAATTTTAAATAAGAGAAGGGTAAATTAGCCGATCATGGAATAAGTTACCTACAACGTGTGAGCAATGGCGAAATATTTTCACAATACATTGCGAAAGGTGAAAATCTTGACATTTCATGTCAAGTTTTTTCTTTCCTATATGAGGTTTCGCGAGCACTAATATCTTAGGTACACAGCAAGGAATGTAAGTGGATTATGAATTTTATGAATATTAAAACGACCTAGTGGAACTTATCTTGCGGAAGTCCCAACAGAACTTTGGAACAAGAAAGGGATTAGGTAACTCTTGCGAACTTTGCAAGGAGCTGCTACTTAGAATGCAGCCTAGTTTAGGACAATTTTTGGTTAATGCAGAACGCGCCGGATTCCAAGACGAAGCTAAAAAAAATCGCTTACTGGATGTGAAGCAATACTATTCTACATATAACCCTAAATGTAATTAATTATACATTAAAATCACGAATATCTAAATTAAAAGTCAAATAATAATACTAACTGATATTATCACGAAACCTGTAATAGAAATTATGTTTCCATACGTAATAGAACTATAATCAAATGACATCGGTGGATAATATCTTTGTCCCGTTTTATCTTATTACAACTAAGCTTCTTTAAAATTATGTGAATTGTTTGTGCTTCCACTTGAGTTTTCAACCAAATGAATAATATTATTTTGAGAAATAGTAAACTGTCTGGATGTTCCTTAATGTTTTAAGCCTTGATTTAGAACATAAAGAGTAATTATTTTATTATTTTACTTATATGCATATGTATCTATTGTTCATTGTATACTCTCGTTATGTACATTTTATTTGTGAAGTCACTAAAGAAAACTAAGAAATGTTCTTGAAGAAAGTTAAATATTTTGCTCGATACTAAATCCCTTTCAAAGTTCACATGATTTCTAACTCTCTAATTTTCTAACTCGTAATTGGAAAGAGTACAATATATTTATTAGTGCTCCTATTTTTTGATATATGAATAATAAAAAAAACCGGCTAAGTGCGAGTCGGGCTCGCGCACCGAGGGTTCTATACATACTTGTAGCTAAGGCTTAGGTAAGGTTAAAAGTAGGCGAACTTCAAATGAGGTCATTATTCGTCGGTGACTCTAAACAGCGCGATACAGGATTGTTTTTAGTAAATTCGCATTAAAAAAAACTACATATTTACAGTTTTCAAATTTTTCCCTTTACTTGTGCTGTAAGACACTACTTCCTGCCAAATTTCATGGTTCTAGCTCAACGGGAAGTACCCAGTAGGTTTTGATTCCATTGTGAAATCGCAAAATATGAGAAAATTTGCGACGTAAACGGTCATATCTTTTCTTCATATTGACTTACAGGTTTGATTATTTTACAGCCGAAAGAGACCAAACCTGGGTATTTCAATAATTTCATATTGATAACTCCACGCGTTTTTGATATAAAAAATATTGACAGACAGAAAGACTGACAGACGGACAACAAAGTGATCTTATAAGGGTTCCTTTTATCCTTTTAAAGAACGGAACCCTAAAAAACCTACCTAAATGATGATCAAAAGTTGGTAACACATACGTGAAATTAGCCTTCCTACCACTCCACATAAATACAATTTGTGTGTTTATTATGGATAAAGTTTTATTTATATATCGTTTATAGTATTGTATTTAACTTAGTTAGGTTTAAATGTTATCTTTGTCATGTCATTGCCAATAAATTTAATATGAAAGCTAGGAAATCGTGAACGAGAAAGGATTATAGTGAGTTTGCGTGAACGTTTTTGCGTGCTGCAAAAAATATAAATTGCAATTTACGGTAATACCATGGTTTTATAGTTGATACATTTATTTTGGTGAACTGAACATGTTTTAAATAAAGTTAAAGCATATTTTGACGTCCCGATTGTGGAGTTTACTTACAATTTATGTGGAGTTATTTATGGACTGACTTACTCATAATTGCGCGGAAATTATTTAAGTTAATTTCTTTCTCTAACAAACTCATAGTAACCCGATTTAAACACAAAGTGACAGCCATTTCTGATTGGACCTTTACTGGAAAAATTGGCTACGTGGGTTGGACCAATTTGTCAGGGATAAGACTCGTAAATTACTTTATAGTATAGTTCATCTATCAAACTCCTCGTTGTAAAATAATAGTTTACCTTCATTTATTTTTGACTTGACCTGTGTTTTGTGAGTACGTCCAAAAACACAGTTCGTATAAAAATGCTGTAAGTTTATTTGTTTTGTTTGCAGTTTTGAGTAAGGTACTCGTACTATAAATGTTTCAACAGAATAGAATAGTTATGTTTGGGTGTTGCTTGTTTTTTTTCTTATTAACTTAAATCTGTTAGTATCCAATTTTTCAAGTTAATAAATTGTAATAAACTGTTTATGATAAAATACACATTCACTGTTGGTGACAATGACACTGGTGTGACCGCCTTTCTAAGATGTCGCATAGCATTTTATTTACAATCCACTTGACATGGATAACTAGGAGTATAGAAAATGATCAGTTGGCCTATTTTGTACGAATATTTCAATAATTCTGATAGTCCAAGAGAGAAAAACGTTCGTGACCCGCGCTTTTGATAGCCATTCAATAGAACTTAGCAGGAATAGAAAAAAGCTTGTCGCGCACAACTTGTTATCATTGAACATAATAATATGATTGTGTTAATAACTTAATTGTTTCACCATAATCTCATTAATACTGTTTTGAATTACCATACAGTGCAGATTAAGAGGACATTGAAGAATGAACGAATACTGAACGTGGCAGTACTTGTTGTTTGCAGTATTTATATCTACTTTGAGCTATTACAAAACAAGCATGCAAGATGACATGGTTCCACATGTCATGTAGCGACAGCGTTAGACTGACACACAAATATTCAATTGAATAGATTGTTTGAGAACGCGAACAATAAACCAAATTAATTATGGCTACAGAGCCCTGTTATTTAGACATGTAAATTATAGGGCCATTTCGGTGATCTTCTTCAATATGAGGTCTGTGGAACGTTCGTGGCAAAACTCTGAAAATTGTTGAAGCGAATATATTATATTTTAAAATATTCATTACATGGTTTCCGCTACCTTCTTTGATAATACTAATTTGCATTTCGGTAGTCACGACAGAGCTCCATAATGTATTTTTGTTATAATTAAATTCTGTTGGGTTTCACGAGAGGTTCTAGTGTAAAGTACTACATAACTATAATTACTCATAAATAAGATTTTAACATGTTTTGGCAGTATTCGCTTAATTCCAAAATATTTATTAAGCGGCATGGTAATTAAAAACTAATGTCGTTATTAAGCGTTAGCAAAATAAGTTTTTGTAATATTATCTTTAGATAATTTTGGTACCAACTCAGAGTAGATAATATACTACGCACAAATACCCGCAAGAGGTTTACTCGGGAGAGTGTGCATGAAAGCTTAGCATTCGATTGTTCATTTTTACAATGGTCGAGTTCGCCAAACAATTTATTCCAGCTTGACGACAAATGAATGGACGACTGTGCTGGCTGCGTTATTATAGCTCAAAACTGGCAGACTGCTCTACTTGCTACTAAGAAGTGCGGCGGAGGAGGTAATTAGCACTACCCATTCGATATTCAAATGGGGTGCTATTAAAAATCTATCAGTATATTTGTATACTAGCTTTTGCCCGCGGCTTCCCACGCGTGGTAAAGTGAATAAGTCAACATGTATTTATATATAAATGGCAGTTCTTACCTTCGACTATTCTCATGGATTTAATTTTAAACAGACGGATGTCCATATAAACTTTCATCTGCTATTTTACCTTTCTTATCGGATGCCTACGTCATACAAAGAATACACCCTCGAAGCTTCAGGTCTCTACGATCACTGGTTTAGACTGTGCGTTGATCTCTCAGTCAGTCACGGATTTTTCAAAATTCACCCCCAAATGGATGAAACGGGATTCCAGGGGTCTGGACTGATAAGTTTTCTGTATCGTATGAATAGGGTGTAGGATCCGCAAAGCTAGAGAAACAACTCTTAACAGTAAAAAATAAAAATGTTCTCAAATCTGTATCCCTAGTTTTTTTTTGACTAGGGGTAAACCTTCAAAAGGTACCCGTCCACTACGGTCTAGGGCATCCGTTACCAGCGCCCCGCCGTCGCCGTTTCCGAGAGGGATCGGCTCTCTCCCGCTCGGCGGCCTCCTTCTGGGACATGACCGTCTCACAGAAGGAGACCACGGCCTTGCAAGCTTTCTCCTCTGACAGCATAGCCGTTACTACGCGAGGGAGGGAGAGGTATTGCCCGATCCTGGCGACCAGTATTCGCCGTTCCGAGCTCCACGCCGGATACTCCCCGAGCGTGTGCTGTGCGGGATCCCGGTCACGTATCCCTACTGTGCAAATGATTGTATGTAAAACATTAAATCGGAGACGTTTTAAGTACTTACGCAATTAAGAAAAGTGAGCACAGATGACGTACAACCCTTGCGGGCCTTTGTGCTTATAACGACATTCTTGACGTACATTTCCTAATATCAGATCCATTGTAATTTAAATAAAGGTCAGACCAAAACATATATGTATGACTAGCTATGCCTGCGACTTTGTACGCGTGAAATGATAATTTTTCATGAGTTCTGTTTTTTGCGCGTAGCCCTAATTATTTTTGCAAAATAAAAGTAGCATATGTACTTGTGGCTCTATACTTTTCCATCAGCTGTCTCACTGAAAAATTGCATCAACTGTACTTCTTCCCGGCATAAATCCAAACTGGTTCTTGATGATATCGGTATTTCTTCTTATGCTAAGCTCAAGCAGGTTTTCGTATAATTTCTTAATAATATGATCCATCAGCGCGGAACCCTAACTATACTACCAAAATAACTTAAGCCTAACTTACCGCCTTATAGCATAAGCTGCATGCCATTGAACAAATCGGCCCCGCCGTTCAGATTTTGTTCACAATTTTATGAGTTTTTTTTGTCGCGCGGTACCCTATTTTTTTTCCAAAATAAATTAAGCCTACGTTACCGCCTTATAGCATCAGCTACCTGCCATTGTACGAATCGGTCCCGCCGTATTATTGTCCCGTCGGTATTGCTCACAATTTCATAGGTTTATTTATTTATTGCGCGGAACCCAAATTATTTTTCCAAAATAAAGGTAGCCTTAGTTACGTCTTATAGCATCAGCTACCTGCCAGTGAAAGTCCTATTCATATCGGTCCTACCGTTCAGATTTTGTTCACATTTTCATGGGTTTTTATTTGACTCGCTACCCTAATTATTTGTCCAATTTAAAAGTTACTCAAGTTACGACCAGTAAAATTAGCCGTGCCAAGTTTCATTTGAATCCGTTCAGTAGTTTCGGCGTGATGCGCGGCCTAGAAACAGACAGACAGACAGACAGACAAAAATTAAAAAAAATACAGTTTTGGGTTCAGCATTGAATATAGAGTGCTTCCCAAAAAAAAATTTTAATTTATCTTCAATGTACAGAATTAGACCTGTTACAGTTTTATTATAAGTATAGATAATATTAGCTTAGAAAATTCGCTACTTAATTATGAATGACATTTTATTCGTTTAGTTTTCCAAACGCGTAATATAAGAATATATACATTATAAAAAAAAACGGCTACTTAACATAATTTAGGAGAAGTGAACAATTCTCCTCGCTTTGATTCACTCATATAAATTCTTGATCGCATGCGGACACAAGTTAATAATTTGATATATTCGCGAGAATACGCTAGCAGCACTGAATTCCCCATAAAATTTTATACTGATGGCGTTTTCTACTATGTGTTAAAATACATAACAATATGGAAGATGTGACATGGTTGATAACAATTATGTTGCGGCTTACTCAAACCTTGAAAAACAAATGTTTTCTGTTTCTATTTGAATATTGTGAACCTCTTATTGCATACCTCTAAAACTGACTACTAAGACCAGCTAGCTCAGAGTAGATAATATACTGCGTACAAATCGTACAATATATCTTTGCTAACGTGACAAACGAAAATTGTAGCTTCCACTTCCAAATAAAATGGATGCTTGTCAAATCTGTCACATTTGATTTTATTTTTTTATGATATAAAACAGCGTCAATGCTACTTTTATTGTTCGTAGTTCAATGCACATTTATGGGTGCATTGTGTGTGCTGCCAATTGTAATTGGAAGTACGGAAATCTATTCTCTGATGCTACGCCACTAGTATGGCAATTTCGCATAACATATAGGCAACGTGCGAGTGATACTCTTGGTATATCAGTCAACCTCAGAGCAATATTATTGCTGTCGCGATGCCATGTCGGTATATAGCGTAACCGTAATCTGTTCAAGTTTTAGGTACTTGTTGATGATCAAGAAACACCGTTGTCAATACTAAGAGCCCAGTAGAAAGCTAGTAGGTCAAGCAAAGTATATTGGCAAATATTGCCTTGCAGTTGTGAAGGCACAAATTGTTAATAAAAGCGAATTAATTCATACCTTTGAGTAAATTCAAACAACAGTCAGTTATTTAACAGAGTGTTTTTAACACCGTATTGCCATGCATATGCTATATTTTAAGCTTAAAAATATTTTGTAGTAACGAGCGTAAGAATCTGGCTTTATAGTTCAGTTTTTATTTTGTCTGATGGACATGAGACGTAGATGAAGTTTCTTGATAAATCCTTAACACAGAGTGAGATGACCAATATTTTAATGTTAATTAAAAAAAAATCTCACACAGGACTCATTTACGGGTTAATCTTAATTACAGCAATTACTTCACAGCTGGTAATTAAACTCCTTGTGAACTCCAATAGGAAACTGATTCGTTCTTCTAAGAAATCAGCTGCTTGTGAAACTCAATAATTATTATTCCCTTTTGTCCGACCCTTTTTGCTGAATAAATTTTTCGTTACAGTATTTTCTCTTGATAAAACGTTGAAAGTTTAAGTTATACCAAAATGCTTTCTTATTCGCTTTCTATTTAAATAGATTATGTATATTTAAATGGATAGAGACGGCGGAGTAGTGGAAAATGTTGAGGCTTCATTATGGTGATCTAGTGAATTCAGTATTACGGTTTTTTATCGCTGGGTATGTACCCAGTTTTTTTCATTATCACAGTATCATTGTCATGTGACAATGATACTGTGATAATGAAAAAAGTGACAAAAAATGTGAACGTAGTATCATAAATAAATCCTTGGTACCGCCCCGCAGGCGCGATGTAAAACCCCCGCTTCCCAAGGCGATATGCAAATAGCCCACGAATGAAAGGTTATAATTTCAACCACGTACTTTAAATTTACCTTTTAACAGCCTCTTGATATTTTTATTACGTGTCGCGTCAAAATGGTCTGTACTCGGAGATAAAAAGATAAAAGCAGGAGATAAAATTCGGTAGGTTTATTCACCTGGTTGTTGATGCAGGGCACGACATAAATTTATCACAAGTCTACCTCAGGTACTCCGGAGGTAATTGAGTAGAACAGGAGGGCCTGGTGTCGCCTACAGGGTTCTCTCTAGCTCTTTTTTCACATTTTCCTTAGATGATAGGGCGTATTAATTTGTTTTCATGAAAGCTATAGACTGAGCTGTATTGATTTCTTTTATTGTAAAGAGTGCACGTTCACTAGAAAAACTCCGTTTTGTTCTCGTAATTTAAATTAATTAGTTTTCAAGTAGTAGGTTTGTAAGTATTAAGTACTATGAATATTTTCACTTTAACTTGGCTAACATGTGTATCATCAATGATTATCAGTATAATTTTGGCTTATACTAGAAATCAGGATTGATTATTGACAGTGGAGGTTATAATACAGATTTTAACATAGTATTTATAGCATTAATATTAATATAAAACAAGCACCCTGCTCACGACTTCATCTGCCTAAAAGGCAAAATAAATGCAAGAATATTTAAAAATAAGATAACTACGTAGTTAGTTGTTTTTAAAAATTCTCAGTTATTTCAAATACTAGCATATTTGTTATCTACAATATGTGTTATTCACTCGAGAGTGAAATATTTTACGGGCTTCTTTGCTATTCAATGCTGTTCATGTGAAATTCATTACTTTAGCTTATTGTTACAGTATGCCCGATGGCTACCAATACTACAAGATACTTATCCGCGTACATCTTGTTTGCTATGTATTTGTATATCACATTGAAAGCTCAGACTGGAATGGCATGATGTTTTGTTTCTCTTCGCTTATTGCGTGCGAAATTCTAATATCTTGGTTCTAGTATATGGGTAGAAAGATACATAAAATTTATAAATCTTATTCTTATTATTTTAGTGATAATATTTAGTTCAATTGATGTTTGTATGTGTTTTTATAGCTCGGCTTAGGTGTCAAATATTCGTACGGCCGACTTCTTGCTTAGTGGTCGGTAACTGTAGCCTGCTACTAGTAACGCATTACCAAACGTATTGTTGGAGAGGACTAATTGTGGCACAGGTATATGCTATACTTACTGCCAGCACAGCGATCTGCTAGGAACTCTGGATACCTTATTCACGACAAATGCACTATTACCTGCTCCTTAATTTAGTCGTGTTTGGTATTTCTTACTGTGTGTGTTGTCTTCAGTAAATATATTGACTCATCAGATAAATACTGTATACCGATTAAATTAAAGTGCATTCAAATTTAATAATTTGGAGATAATTCATTTGCTCCCAATATCAAATAGAAGTCTACCATTCATCGTCTTCCGTGAAGAATTCCAAAAGGAACTTCAATTATAGATATTTTCATCTTTTTCTAGAATGAGGAGATTGGCTTGGTTTGAGATTTTGCCTCAAAGCGACTAAGTACACCGTGAGGTTCGCAATCCATCTTCCTAAAATCCGTCTGGGGTTCAAAGACTTCTGACGGACACAGAAGGGACACGCCACAGGAGTAATTTTTAAAAGCATTTCAAATTAATGTATTGAGTTATATATAAGGCCAATCATTAATAACATCATGTCACATCTAATTGTACCGCAATTAGTTATCAATAACTAATTCATTTTCTAATAATGACTCTAATAAACAGTTTAGGGGTCCCCCAGTCATATATATGTATATATATATATATAATTCAACACATAACAATATGAACGAGTGATGATCCCAACCGAATGCACTCCAATGAATACTTAATGCACTTTACACGTGACTAGGGTTCAATTACATCACATATTCATTTGCATTTCAGAGTTCAGTTTGCTCGGCTGTCACGCTCCCAATCACGGGAAGGGGTAAAGTCACATGTTCGGTAATGCCTAGTCAATGAGCTCACTCTGCCTTACTGCCGCTTACTGTCGCCAAGACAATTTATTTATTCATTTAGCTTTATGTTTCAAATTGTACTTATGGGCCAAATTGAGGTTTGGTACAATCTATAGTTCAGTAAAAGAAACATTCCGAATATTCAGAATTCAGATCATTTATAATTTAGAAAAAACTCAGATTTTGTAAAAGCTTAATGTAGAGAGTCTAGGAATGGGAACTCGGTGACATAAGTCGGGGGGCTTTCGGGGCCGGGACCGCGGTCCCAAAAGCTACATTGGATTTAATTAATATTTTCAGGGGGAAAGCATGACAACGAGCGTGGTCCCGAACGCCACCGAGAAATTAATAATTATCTTGAGTGGTATAATGGGACCATATATAAAGAAGTTTTCGTTTAAATGTACAGTTGATCATCTCTAGATCATTGCAAAATTTATATGAATTTTATGATAACATTTTTTTTTGTAGAAATAAACGATGCTTTTTATAGTCTTTGAGCTTACTGTGCTTTATAGCCGCTAAGACCTTGAAGGTAATTTTAAATATGTCTATTGTAATAGACAAGATTCGGCCGTGGCTTTAGGTATATAGTATTAAAAACTAACAATATAGTAATTAATAACAATTTAGGCCCTAATAAGGCACATATGGTCTAATTTACCACGATTAATACGAAAACCCCGCTATCAATTGAAATTGTGGTTGTCATTGTGATACAGCCTTGCAAGTTCTTATCTCATACTCTCCTATGGCTTCAGCTCAAACGGTGTAACATAAACTTTCGCTATATATTTTTTTATCGTTGTAGATGTAGGTAATTATTCTTTGAGTAAGAAAATAAGCTAGAAGTGTAAATAACAATTACCGTACCGAAAGTCATTTTCCATATTTGAGCATTATTACGGCTAACGTCGAAAGTTAAAAAGTTCTTAATTTCGGCCTACCTACGAACATCGTATTGAAGGGAAGAAAAACACTCGATTCATCGTAGTCGTAAATTCATTTACTTTCCGACAAGGAATAAAAGCTATTGCAAAGTTTTCCTGCATTCAAATTGAGCCTGGAAGGCTTTCAATTGAAGTTTTGTAAAGAACAATTCGCCCCACAATGACTACAGCCGAAGATAATAATAATATTTTAGTTTCCCCCAGCAATTCTTTACAGAAATCATAAAAACACCAATAATAAATTCTACGGCTTTGATTTTGTTGGCATTTGTTTCATTGCAACAAGTTTCTTTTTAAAGAATCAAAATTACACGCTTGTTACTTGTCTCTGATCTAATACCGAAACGTTTAATACCTATGCGCTTCCAACTAGCACGTAAGTTTAATTACATGCTGGTAACTTTAACTTTCTCGCTTATGTCCCTTAAACTAATTTGTAGTGTTATGCTCATATAGTAGTACGAGCAAGCCAGTTAGTCATACTCCTGGTAACAATAAATTCATATGAAAGCTTTGCAAGAAAATATCAACGTACTAAGTAGGTTAAATCTAAATCTGTTGACGTGACTAAAATACGTCATATACTCATATCTAAAGATAGTTTTAATAAAGTTAAACCATATCGGTCAATCAGTCAGTTACCTAAACTAATTTAACTTTCCTTAATGTGTAGATTAGTTTATAAAACGCAAAAGTTAATATTATAAAATACGTATAACACTACTTGGTTTGTAATGTAATTAAGTTAGTTTGTAACTGTGTCAAAGCGAGCCCGAAATCAGAGCAATAAGGCGTTGATTGCGGATGCTTTGTGGACTTCATCACCGGAGAAAACGTCAGCTGCCACACACTCGCCCACTCAGTGTAATAAAACACAGATGTGATGTGACCTAAAACTTTCTACAAAGAAAGTAAGTACATCCCCATGTCCATTTTTAGCACTATTGAACAAGTTCTGTGCCGTTAATGAGGCAGATTTTTTTTCTGGCAGTGGGTAGCAATTAGTGGTCCAAATGCGTAATGTAAAACAGAACTGTGATTGATATTTCGATAAAATATTTTCATACATATTTAAAACTTAGGAGACTTCTTTATTTTATCCTTTAAGCGGTCCTATACTATATATATTCAACCGATTGCAATTAGATTTAGTTGAGTTGCGCGTGCGATACATTTGAATGCATGTCAGACACAGATTAGTAATTAATAAAACAGACTTCATGGCTGATTGATGGTGCTAGTGGTGGTGTATTTTAAATGCATATTATAAAAAAAGTGACTGCACTTCCTGCTCCATATGTACTCAAACTGAGCAAAATGTTTTACTGCTCCGTTCGCGCAATTTTCGTACAACGTCGTAGAAACCTTTTGCTTCACGTGTTAATATTATTGTTGTGATGATGATGATTTACCTAATTCACATTCGAAAACAGACTACTATTTTTGAATGCTTCTACTCAGAGAGTGTTAGCTCAAATGTGTGATCTCAAGTTCCGAAAAAACCTAAACCTCCAGCTTAATCAGGTTCATAGATTGACTACTGCAGATTGAAGCAATTACCTTACCATTTATGTATTTGCTGTTAATTAATTACCAGCTTACTAGCTTGTAAAAAGCCAATAATTAACGATAGCTCATCAATAGCCATATGTCCTGTATAAAGAAATAGAGGCTTACCAGATTACATTTTGTCTACTCT
This sequence comes from Falcaria lacertinaria, assembly GCA_951449985.1. Lineage (NCBI taxonomy): Eukaryota > Metazoa > Arthropoda > Insecta > Lepidoptera > Drepanidae > Falcaria > Falcaria lacertinaria. Next base: position 8,566,161 of record OX602108.1, read on the forward strand.
ATTACTGTTGATGAATCGTTATTATGAAACCAGAGTATATTATTAGTATAGTACAGCAAACTAGTAGCGATATATTTTACGACGTATACACTGCCCTTAAGCTAAGAAACAGTATTATACTCTCACAGGTACACCTAGCAGTCTTCCTTATGATTAATGATCGCATTATGTCAAGAATCCTAATTAAATACCCGCTAAAACTGAAAATTCAAGACGTTTTATTTTGTCAAGCGGGATTTCCCTTTGGGACCGATGCAGGTGCTCTTTCGTACAGGAATATCAATTATATGAAATACAAATTTACATCCGAAAAAGAAACGTTAAATTATGAGCTAATACGCTAAGAACAATAAGGCTCGCTTAGCTTAGAACGGGTAGTTAGGCAGGATATTTCAAAACTACAATTTATATGTAGATTACATTTAGAAGAACTGATGCTATCATCCCGAAAATTTACCTAACGTGCAACGTATTCCTGCGGATTGTTTTCTTTATTGGTTTAATACCAGGATGTCGTTAGTCAGGTGGCCAGGTGCACTCAAGGTCTAACTCAGGAGGGGGGACTCAGGCACCCAACCGATGCAACATATAATGAGCGACTATTTTCCTTTGTGAAGCCAACAGAATATAGCCTACGTGTTTGTATTGTGCTGTGGTATTTGTCGGTTGTTAAACGTTTCTATATAGAAACTTTTAAACTGTGACCAATAGGAGATTATTACGGACATGATAAAATATTAACAGCACCGATTTCTTGCTTGATTTCAAAATACAAGAAAAGAAAGAAAATTCTTCGCAGTGTATTTAATTACTACGATGTAAATAAAAATTACGGCAATTTCAGTAAAGATAGGTATACTCATGCATTCTGAAAAATGGTTAATGTTCTTATATTAGATAGTCGTGCAAGAAACATGTGTATAATTTAAATCCTACTAATATTATAAATGCGAAAGTTTGTATGGATGGATGGATGTTTGTTACTCTTTCACGCAAAAACCACTCAACGGATTTGGATGAAATTTGGAACACAGATAGTTTATAACCTGGATTAACACATAGGATACTTTTTATCCCGGGAAAATGTTTTTATCCCGGGATAATTTTACTTTGTCTCTGTGATTCTAAGCTCAACGCGGACGTAGTCGCGGGCAGAAGCTAGTATAATATAATTTAAGAAAAAAAATATTATAATCGTTGTGGATATATTTGGGGTTGAGTCAATTAGGTTCACAATCGTGGTAAGATGTTATTCAGTTTTACGGAAAAGTAAATAAGCCTAAAAAAGTGAATCAACCATGAAATGGAAATACTTAGTTGAGACCCATCAGCAATAGGTCTATACAAAAAAAAACTCGCTTGATGTCATAGCTAACTTCTAACAGGAAACTTTCGAAAGTGCAAAAATCACGTAAATCAAGAATTCGCTCTCTGCGGCGAGACGCTCTACATATATTAAGAAAAGAGTACCTAAAAGCTTGAAGCGAAAATACCTCGTGTAAAATTTTAGAGGAATAGACTAGCGATTAGTTCCGAGCCAAGAGAATTTCCTTCCAGGTATATAAAACTCTAGTCGAACTACGTTACTTTTCAACTCCTCCTGGGATAATAGAGTCCTGCAAGGGGTCTCACGTATCTAGTAACGAGGTGTGGGACTACGCGGCTATCTGCGCATTGCTGAGAGCAGAAAAAAAGGTCCGTAGTCCACAAACATACTTGGTCAAAGCATGGTTCAGAAAAAGTTGGTACACCTAAGATTTGGGCTGGAGGTTCACAAACAGATGATTTTAAAAGTTATCTACTACGTGGTTCACAGTGCTAAGATTACACTGCGAATTAATCACATCTAGTTACTTAGTTTTTTTTCCTTTTTTTATATTACTTAGGTGACACAAAGCATACGACCCACCTGATGGTAAGTAGTCACCGTGGCAAATAGCCGCTAGCAATACCAGGGAAATCACTAACGAGTTGCCAACCCTGTTGTTGGTGAGGAGTCACTGTGCTAGCAGCAATACTACTAACGCGCGTATCCTCGTGGAGCACTGGCAACCTTACTTACCGCAGAAACACAACACTTCATCTTTATTTCGGGACCCTAAAATCATCGACAGAATTGTTATAACTTTGTCGCCTATTCTTTTGTGAACAAGACTCCGACCGGCAGCGGCATCCGTAGGTTGTTCGTGTTATAGATATTGAATATCAAATTTTACATAAACAACTTTCGCTTATCTATTTTGGACGCGAAATACGATCAAATGCAATTTTGACTCACTTCATCGCGTCGACTGCATACATTGCGAACACGGCTCAAGCGAGCACTTAGTTCTACAATCAAATTTTCAGCTGGAAACAACGAGGCTCGTGTGTGTGGTTTGTAAGATTATACAGTGACGATCAAAAATAATGGGTCAGCGAAAAATAACCGCACAGCTAATAAATTGACAGAGATGGCTTATTTTTAATTTTGCTATAATTTTTTTAATTTTATGAGCATTTTTGAGACGTAGCCTTATGTTTAGCTACGTAAGCGAATAACACTATGAAAGGGTACGCCAAAAGCTGCTGTGAGTTTTACAAATAAATTTTAGTTAAGATCGACTAAAACATACACGTAAGATTGAAGAAGGTTGATCGGTAATAATAGTACTAGAAAAGTCGAATACAAAAAGAGAGATATAGATTAGGGTTTGCCCCGTTATCGGTAGTTCTCTAGAATCTCTAGGTTATGTGTATTTAGATTCTATTAGAAGCTGACACAAGCAGGACCTTCACTTCAATAGCTGATGTTATAATGCGTAAAATAGGCTAACTATACTTACTTACTTTATACTTTTATTTTATAAAAATAAATACGGTTCCACGCAAAAAAATAAACCATATAAACAGATATTGGATATAATATATCATTCATAAAATAACTACTTAAGAAAAAACTCAACAATATATGTAGTAGGTATATATTTGTATTTTTTGCCCTTTTTTCAAAGGAGTGTATTATAGGCACCATTTTTCTCACCGTTATTGTAATAAAGTGAATGATTCGAAGTTTAATCATGAAAAGGTAACAAACAGCCAGATATACGTACTTATTAACGCATAGAACCTACTTTCGCTGACTTACGGCCTAAAGAGATGTTGGGCTCCAACACCAAAAGCCGCTGTCTATTTGCTCCTACTCTGCGCTACTTTACCCCAATCGGCTTTTCAGAGAGCGGTGAGTTTCTACACTTCGTAGAATATCTATCTATACCTATACCTAGGTCGTCCGACTGGGGCTTCCACAAATATTATTATAACTATTTCAATCGAAATGCCTACCTAATCTCGGGACTTAACTAGGTCGTTAAGATTAATAAAATAGTAAATGGAGTTGAAATTACGGTAAGTCGTTCCCCGTCGCTATTGACGGTAATAATTGTTAAAATTTTGTAATGAATTTTGGACGTTTCATGAATTACCTATTAGGAACTTCAAATTGGTTTTGTTGATTCGTGCAAGTCACTACGGGGTTGTGGGATTCATTATTGTTATGTCCATTTACTTATCTACTTTATGACTTCTTATAATATGCTTTATTTATATAAAGGGTTGGATGCATTTGCTGAGGCTGGATTTTTAAACCATGCTATTCAATGTTATAATATTTACAAGCGTTACGGCTATATTAAGTGATCGTAATGCTTACACATATTGTTATTTAACTGACTAAGCCGCGTCTTCAACATTAATCCTTGATATTAAAACTAATGTACAGTGAGAAAGAAGCGGTTATGAAGCCTTCGTATAAACGATTTATACAGGATAAGTTTATGAAGCTAAGGCCATTAATGCTAATAGGATTCCTATTCCTAAGCTAACAGGAACCAGTGCTAAGCCCAAATCTAGTATTTGCATACTAAGGATGTGTTTACGATGAAGGACTGGTGTAGATGTATCCCTTGTACCGACCAAGAACGATACTACGAGTATGCAGTAATTACATAGCTGTATTGCACGGAACTATTCATATCATTGTTTGGTAAAATTAAACCAAGAGTATGCAACTTGGACGTAGAACTCAGTCGAAATAAGGATTGATGTGAAAAATCTTATTTATTATGGTGATAGTTGTACTTAAGCTACTTTTCGTCTAAGTTTTCTATCTAAAGAAAATGTTCCGAATTGTTCCGATGTTACAGCTATAAGTATCAATACACATAATAAAAATGTAATAGTTAGTTGCCTGTGCGTAGAAGATATAAGAGTTTTTTTTTGTGTAGATAGATAGAACGCGATAGAACCCAAAATTACGATTTTTAAACTTTTGCTCGGTTTGTCTGCGCTACTCGATTAGCGATATAGCGATTTGGATGCGGTTTTCACTAATGTATTTTGGTAAGCTGCACTTAACATTTGATGTTTGTTTATTTCAATAAAAATATAAAAAAAAGATAAATGGACGTTGAAACATGAAACGATGGCGCTTCATTAGCTTTATAAGACACTAGCGGCCCGCCCCGGCTTCGCACGGGTAGACATTTGGATCAAATATTTTGTCTACCCGTGCAAAACCGGGGCGGGCAGCTAGCCTATGTTACTCAGTGATAGTTTAGCTTTCTAACGGTGAAAGAATTTTTGAAATCGGTCCGGTAGTTTCGGAGCCTATAGATATTTATCAAATATTTTGTCGATCCGAGCGAAGCCGGGGCGGGCAGCTAGTATAATATATAGCCTATGTTACTCAGTGAAAATGTAGCTTTCTAACGGTGAAAGAATTTTTGAAATCGGTCCAGTACTTTTTGAGTTTATTCGTTACATACAAAAATACAAATCTTTCCTCTTTATAATATTAGTGTAGATAAATTAATTCTACGCGGACGAAGTCACGGGCACAGATGTTTTTTTTTAAATATATTGAATATTAGCGGCCCGCCCCAGTTTCGCACGGGTAGACATTTATGTCACATATTTTGTCTACCCGTGCAAAGTCGGGGCAGGCAGCTAGTATAATATATAGCCTATTTTACTGAGTGATAATGTAACTTCCTAACGATGAAAGAATTTTTGAAATCGGTCCAGCAATTTCGGAGCCTATTATACAAACACACAAAAATACAAATCTTTCCACTTTATAATATTATTTTTTTCCGCTTTATATTTATTATCTATACCTCTATAATATTAATGTTATAGAGGTATAGATATCCAATTTGGCTAATTTCTATGATCATACAGTTGTTGACGGTTCTTTGCGCAATATGAACTATTGAAGAGAGATCATGGTAGAAAATCTCGCAAGTACTTAATATTTTAATGAGCCTCATTCCGAATTCTCAGCCTTGGTTTATTTTGTGTATCTTCTACGATTTATAGCTAATGTTGGCATTCCATTGTGTCGAATTCTATAGTTGTATCAAGTTATAAAAATATCCATCTGAGATGTTTGAATGTGTATGACGTATTTTACTAATATTATAAAGAGAGGTTATATTGCAGGTATATGTTTACATCAAGTACAACTAAACCAAGTTTGTAAGCTTCAATATCCCTGGGACATATATGTAATAATATACTAGTTGTGCCCGCGTCTTCGTACGCGTGAAAATTATTTTTGGCATGTGAAGCTAATGAAGGGCTATCGTTCGAGTTGTCAACGTAAATATTTTTTATTTATAAATGTAATATAGATATAATGTATCCACAGTCACGTGGCTTTTAAATTACTCTCCGTAGACAACAATAACGGAATCTTGCCGCGCTATCAATATAGTAAGGAGAAAAATCGTCCAATTTATCTTGGAGATAATCTATGTTTTCGATTAATCTTATTACTCGAGTAGATATCATATTTTGGAGGAGCACAGAGGAGAGTTATTAGTAGGAAACTAATAGTAACACTCAGACACTAATAGCTAGGTGATCGGTGAGAATACAGTTTTAGTAACAAACTAGGGTCTTTTACCGTTATTATGTGTATGATAAGAAGAAAGGTACATTTACTGTAATATCTAACCAGATACAAACTGCCGAATATGTAATGCCGAATATAACAATTATTTCGGATAACATTGTAAAATAACTGTAAACTGAATGAGTAAGCAAGTATGAAGCTTAATAATAGATAACCTTACGTAATATATTAAGTAGCAGAGAACGAAAAAAAAAAAAACAATAATAATGTGACTGTCAATCATGATCTTAGTGTTCTAGATGCAACGGCATCTACAAATTCCCGTGAAAGGAATTGAGAATGAAGTCAGATAAAGGATTTAGCGAATCAGGCTTGGGAACAAACCACGCCTGCTATCATATTATTGGACGCAGCCAAATGCGCAGTACTCGGCGATTACCATCAAATTTATTGCCACACTTTGAGTACCAATACGGAAGTTAATCAAGATCGTTTCTTAATACCTTAAGAGTGCTGGTCTAACTATTTTACCTATGGTAATGGAGAAACATGAGATGATCCTATAACATTATGAAAATAGATGATTGTTTTTTTATAGTAACGTATGAACGTTTTTCTATTAGATTTTTGATAACGAGACCATTTAGATGAACAAAATTGTCGTCTTAAGTGCATAATTTTAATTTCATTTAAGTATGGACTTGTAGTACAGTGAAAATTGGAGGGCTCAAATCTAAAGATTATTATTTGAAATCTCCCGAGTGGGAGCAATCATAATTCTTAGCTAGAAACATGGCAATAATGGTGTAGGTCAACACCATCTGTCGCCTTCTGATTTATGACATCTCGGGGAAAAAATGCTCTATAACAGTCAGCCGGTTCGTTTCTTGCCTTACTACAAATGACGAAAAAAGATTTCAGCACATTTCAGCTAAACTCGGCGGCCGCATGGCCTTTTGCTTTATAGATGTTATGGCACTTACATACTCGCGCATTCTGTTGTACTTATTGGTAGTTGATTGCATGCCATGTGCCGTTTATTTGCAAAATAACAAACAAAAACGTTATTAAGTTATATTAAAGTTAATGTTAAAACGTGCTCAATTTTCATAACATATTTTTAACAGTTTTTTAATTTAATATATTATAAAACTATTATAAAATCAGCTACTGGACCTACTGGACCAATTTGAATGCGGTTTTCACTGATCGAATGGTTAAGGTCCAACTTAAAAACTGCATTGCTTTTTATCCCGGGATAACACGGGATTCCTACCAGATACGGAATTGTCAGTTTTTGAAATATAGGTCTTACACATTAAAACAACTCAGATGGATAAAACATGTTGAGCTTTCCACACTTACGTTAAACTACATTATTAAATGCGGACGAAGTCGCGGGCAAAAGCTAGTAGTTATACAATACAATTATCAAGAAAAATATATCCGTATTTTAAAAGTATTATTAAATAATTATTTGTTATTATATACATTTACTAGATGTGCCCGCGACTTCGTACGCGTAAAATCGGATTATGTACAAAATTTCATGGGTTTATTTATGCGAGCGAAACATACTTCTTGTCGAAAAAAATAAACTCCAGACATTTTGATGCTTATCCGCAACAAACAGACGGACAGAGAGACAAAAATATCGATACCATATTTGCATAGCATTTAATTTTCATCTTAAATAATGTAGGTATTAGCAGAGAGGATGGAGATGGAGGAGGATTCAGTTCATATTTCATCAAAACCATGTCCAGTTAAAATTAATGCAATTTGTACTCGTCATCAGGGCTAAAGGCATTTCAAGGAAGTGAGATGGTTCTAACGGTGAAAAAGTCTGAACAAATTGCATCTTTCGATGGAATATGGATTCAATTTCTAAAACCCATATAAATGACTATGAAAAGTCAATGCTGTCTTTCTTATGTTAAATATGGTTGCTATAGACCATTTCGGGTAAGCATGAATTAGTATGTGAAACGCTAAGATAGCTTTGCATTTTATATGCCTGAAAAGCTACATAAATTGCTTACTACTCGTCGATAACAAAATATACTTTGGCACTCAACAAATGCATAGTCCAACAAACGCGCACTAAACCAGTTTTTAATATTATTGACAAAGCACACACCATTATAAACAAGGAAAGGGCATAATTATGATGTTCATGAATTTATTCGTAAAAATCAATATTTTTTTGGAATGTGAAAATTCAGATGATAAAACGTAAATAAAAAAAACAAAAGATGTTTCCAACATTACATACTTAGCCCCGACGTGACTCGAACACGCAACCTTCTGGAGCATACCAGACGCGCTACCATTGCGCCACGGGGACAGTACTAACATTAGCGAAATTATCAATCCAATGTAACACATAGTCAAAAACTCAATAAGGTCACATTATATAATTCGTTTTTACAATGCAGAAAAAAATATTAATGAAGAATATACATTAATTATGTACTTCAGTAGTAAATGTAAAACTGAAAAAAAGCAAAACTAAAAGATACCTTCAAACTATACTTAAGCCACCACAGATATTTAACTTTGATTTTTATATTGTTTTTGAGAAAAGTATATTTTTTTTGCTATCTATAGAATGATTGATTCAATTAAATACATGAGGATGTTAAGCTAGCGCCGGAATATGCGTGTTTGCCATGCACTTGGTCAATTTTTATTCTTGTAGCTCAGATAAGTTCATATAATAATTATAGGTATGTGTCTTCGGAATTAAAGATTCATAGAAGTATATAGTATTCCTATATATTCTAAATTTTGATTTATTTTTAATTTTATAAAGTTTAGAATGTTGGCGCCCAATGTGGCAATTTTTTTTTCGGCACTATCATTGCTAAACTTCACTTACTTTATTATAGTAATATATTACCAATTTTATATGACAGGCATGTCTGAATAATAATGTAGGGAACGTTAATGTCAGTAGGCGTATACCTACCAAAACAATATTCGTCAGGTACAACCTACCGTTCCGGGATCGGAATCACTCGTCATCAGGGATGGTTCTAACGGTGAAAAAGTCTGAACAAATTGCATCTTATGATGGAATATGGACTGAATAATACCCTCTCTGCTAAAACCTACATTAATGACTATGAAAAGTCAATGCTGTCTTTCTTATGATAAATGTGGTTGCTTTAGTCCATTTCGGGTAAGCATGAATTAGTGTGTGAAACGCAAAGATAGCTTTGCATTTATATGCCTGAAAAGCTACTAAAAATGCTTACTACTCGTCGATAACAAAATATACTTTGGCACTCAACAAATGCATAGTCCAGCAAACGCGCACTAAACCAGTTTTTAATTTTATTGACAAAGCGCACACCATTATAAACAAGGAACGGGCATAATTATGATGTTCATGAATTTATTCGTAAAAATCAATATTTTTTTGGAATGTGAAAATTCAGATGATAAAACGTAAATAAAAAAAACAAAAGATGTTTCCAACATTACATACTTAGCCCCGACGTGACTCGAACACGCAACCTTCTGGAGCATACCAGACGCGCTACCATTGCGCCACGGGGACAGTACTAACATTAGCGAAATTATCAAACCAATGTAACACATAGTCAAAAACTCAATAAGGTCGCATTATATAATTCGTTTTTACAATGCAGAAAAAAATATTAATGAAGAATATACATTAATTATGTACTTCAGTAGTAAATGTAAAACTGAAAATTAGCAAAACTAAAAGATACCATCAAACTATACTTAAGCCACCACAGATAACTTTGTTTTTAATAGTGTTTTGAGATTTTTTTTTGCTATCTATAGAATGATTAATTCCATTGAATACATTTGAATGAATTAATGATGATCTCCGGTGTAGGCTAATATCGTGACTGTGAACCCATCCGGAGCGGGAGTTTCCATTCTACATAGTATTACTTATTTTTATGCCCTAGCTCTAGGCAAGAGCTTAAAGAGCTCCCCTGCACATCCTGCTACTGGTGAAGCTTATATCGGCGTCCAGCTCCACTGCTCGTCTCAGAGCCGACCGGCTAGTAGCGAATGCCGAGCCGCAGGAGGGTTAAAATTACCTTATCCCATATTGGTGCCAATTCTGTTGCACGAAATCATTAAACTAAACATATTGACAGGTCTAAAAATATTGCCCTCCTTATTTACCCCGCACATGAGAAAGGGATAGTAAGTCTTTTTAGACCTGTCAAATTAGTTAAGTTTAGTAATTTTGAACAACAGAATCGACACCAATATCTTGCTTTCTTATTTGTTTTTCTCATTTTGTATGGCATTATTTATTCTTATTGTTTACTAACACATCACACTTAAGTGCTATATTGTACTTTACCATATCCTATAGTATTAAAAGTGCAACGGCAAATTGAATACCTTGTCAGGATTCCTTTGACATCTGAGTTCACAAGCAGAATTGCTTATAAGGCATTTTAAGTCTTCAAATGAGATTTTCTAGAGTAGTTTAAACAATGAAATTCAGTCGTAGTAGTCTTCAAACTTAAATTAAATAGAGCAATACAAGAAGAAGAGCTTATCTATGTATTATTATTTAATTGTTTTTCTTTAACGTATTTTAAATTAAAGCAATGAAAATAGCATATTTATTCCCATTCGCGACTTTTCCCTCATAAAATGTATAAAGTTAAATGTTTGTTTATTTACCACAAGGAAGCCCTTCATTTTAAATGTTTCAATCTTTAGCCACTGTTTTGTAAATTTCATGAGTTTATGCTGTTGTAATGCGGAACTACAATTATTTATACAAAATAAAAGCAGCCTATGTTACGCCTTGTAGCATCTATCAGTAAACCTATCTGCCAGTAAAAGTCCAGATTTTTGGATTTGTACCCAGCTCTGCACTGTCTGACCTTTATTGTAAGACTATATTCATTTTAAGAAGATAAACCTACCGTATTCTTGGAAATAAATTTATTACTACTATAATACTTATCCTTGTAGGTACATCACTCCCATCACTGGTATAACACTAGGTAATGTAACTTGGTTTTGTAGAAGGAATAAATAATTCTTCGTACATTACCAGGTTTTGTACGAAGAATATATTTTGCTTGTACATTGCTGGTTATGGTACTTGTTAATGTACGGGGAACCAGCGGTTTTGTACAGTATTAAAATATAATATGGTCCACAACTAGTACATTATTTTACTAGGCTGTGAGCACTGCGTTATCGTTCTTAGGAAAAATCACGGGTCTTAACAATTTCATAGTAAATAATTGATCATAGGTACTTACATAATTTTCTTTTCATTCTGCCGCCGTCGTGTGTCGTGTTTCCTACTTGACGGGTTTTCCAATACAAAGTTATCTTGTGATGCAAGGGATTCGCAATAAAAACACTACCTCTCTTGTCCCTTCTCTGGTATACTGTTTAAGTTTCTAAATTAGTTTTGTTTCCCAGAGTTGATACAGATGACTTCTTGTTTAAAGGTATCAAAAGGTTGCTGACCAGGGGACTGCGTAACTTTTCTTGCAAACTCCCCTTTTTAATACAGTTTTTTGGTCTTATAAACACTAATATGGTATTGCAGGCGTCCGTAGGGTTACCATCAGGCAAACCGTAAGCATGCGTGCCACAGTTTTAGTAGGTAGGTATTAAAATATTCCTCTTTTAACTGAGAACCTATGTAACACCCACATAAAATGTTATCATGTACGTTGTTACGGAGGTCGCTAATTAGCTATAAATAGAACCTTAAACCCACTTGAATCTTCTTATTTCTGCACGATTGGTTCTTAGGTATATTTTATTATTCTTTATTTTTTTCACCATGCTCTTCGAATTTGTTCGTATAGGTAAATGTTTGAGTAAGACAATAACACTACATTATAATCTAATAAGGGCATAAATAGGACAGGTACCTAGATACAATTAAACACGAATTGATTATTTTAATACTTTATTGTTAAATACCACGTTACACTGATTAATTACTGGTAACATCTATAAGGGAAGCAAATACTTAGTACATTGTATAATACTTCCGAAACGAGATGACAATCTCTTAATTATTGTTAACATCAATATGGTGACTTATATTAGACATTCCGTTACTTTAACGATAACATAGAAAATATATATTAAGCCTAAACTACTTTTCAATGAAACGATTATGTAAATCAGTCATTTGAAGGATAACTTTATTCATTCTACCTAACGTACCTGAATCTTCGATAATAATTTTATATCTAAGATTGAAACTTTAAGTTAGCGTCGATTACAAAATAAATTGGATGGTATAATCGCTTTCAAAAACTAAATATCCATTCGATTTGAAAATATATTATCGTTGTGGCCAATCCGGCCGTCGCTGCTGGAATTATTTTGAATTATATTTTAATTAAAAATATTCTTCATTACGAAGGGAGTAGAGCTCAGCCTTTCACAGACGGACGGATGTAACCGCTCATTCATTTAATTTGCTTTACAATTAAAAGCGTCGTTTCATTACGTTACTCTAAGCCACCCCCAAACTTTGGTATGCAATTTTGGCACATTCTTTTAACAGTTAAAATTGAGTCAATTATTTTTAAGTGCCCTCCCTATAGTGCACGCATCACTATGCGTGCACTATGGGGCTTTCAAAATTAAGTGAGCGTCACTACGCTTACTAACTTTAAAAGCTTCGTACGGTACGGTATATTCTAAATTAAATGATCGAAATAGCGTAAGGACGGAAGCACAATTAATTTGGGAAGTTAGTGAAATTAATTGATATTATGAAATGAACCAATCAAAAGGCAACAAAGCGTACTACACGTTTGATTGATATGGTTAACTTACATCTATGCCTTTGGCAATAATATTACGTTGGGCAACAATATTTACTAATATAAATTATACTCCAATTTGCCAATCGTAAAAGATAAATAAAAATAATGAAGTAACTTTAAATAAAAATGTTGATGAATGAAATGAACTCTAGCCACTGTGAGTCCAAAAATAAATAAAATGATGTAAAAGCAATCGAATTCAATTTCACGTATAACCGTTAACTTAATGATCAAATTATCATAACAACACACATCGGCTTAATCTAACAGTAACATCATTTAAATTGGATAAAAGTTTTATTAACTCTATGAATATGATATTATATGTATGTATAATGCAGATGTCTTGAGTACCACGTTAAAAATTCACACTATGGTAATTATACATCTAAACACTAAAATTTAAGAGTACTTTATGCTTTTTAATAGACTTGTGTACTGGATAAAGCTAGGGCACATCATAGCGTATACCTTAAGAGTGATTTCAAAGCTTTAGTATGCACACAGCGCAGTCAATATCGGGATGTCTGCCTTGTGATGTAAATTAACACACTCATCAGCCGAAAACAGCATTAAAAATTGACGTGAACTTTTCTGCGCATTGCCCTGTATATTCTCAGGCCAGATTCTGTTGCTAAAATACGGTTCCAGATCGAAATGTTGAAATGGAAGGAAGGGCGGGTTTAATCAATTTACTTGGCTCTAGAATAGATAAAATTGAATATTACGGGTAACGACTTCGTCTATTTTTAGCTATCAATAGGTATCACTTTAGAAATTCAGGATTTAAAATTTATTTCGCCTAATTGAAAAGTTTTACTTCCTAAACACGTAATTATAAGACCCTGATATTCTGTACTAGGTATAATGCCAGGTTGCAAATTATATTTTAGGTTTAGTACTTATTATAGACATTAAAGATTACACACCTATTTAAAATTCGGAATAGAATTTTTGTTACCTACTATTTAAATATGTCATACAGAGAGTGTTATAAAAGTAGGGATCAGATAGTTGTTAAAATCAAAACAGAAGATTTTGACCATAGCATAGTCAACTAACTAAACAGGGCATCAAATTAGGTGAAAAAATTGAATAGTTTAGCCAGTTCAATGTTTGTTCCAATCCGTGATGAGTATTCAGAAAACTTGCAGTTGTCAATGTCGAAAGCGGTTCCATTTGCGATTAATTCCTCAGCGGGGTCATCGAACTTAGAGGTGGTAGAGGTCTACGTTGGTGTGCCTGGAATGGGACGGCCGGTGAACAGTGTCGGCGTCCCGGGCCGCGGATCAGACTTGCGTAAAACTGGCATGCAGAGCCGTCTCCTCCTGACCGATCTGGTTGGTCGGCGAGTAGTACTAGGAATGAAATTTGTTTGTATTTTAAGGCTCTTAATGGGAAATGCAGTTTTTATTAATCTATAGAGTCTATACAGTGATTAACATTACTGACAGTGGTGCCAATTTTGTTGCACGAATCATTAATCTAAACTAATTTGACAGGGCTATATACAGTATTGCCATCCTTATTTAACCCTGCACGTGGGAATGGGATAGCAAGACTTTTCAGTTTGTCAAATTAGTTTAGTTTAGTGATTTTGTAAGTCTGTCTAAGCTGGGCAGCTAGTCAAAAATAGTAAAAAACATGTCTACCTAAAACGGTAGGCTATTAGTAATTTCAGTTAAGGCCCACTTCCAGGTTGCATATCAATCGCTCTTAACCGGGTAAATACCGATACCTGGCTATACCTACGGAAAAGATGTATCGATTCGGAATAGAAAATGTTGTTATTAACGAGATGAAAGTTGAAGACTGTTTATTATCTAACGTGATGTAATAATAATGCTTAATACTCACTCCCGAAAACGCTCCTCCATTCCATCCGGGGTGCTCATGATCATGCTGAGGGCTGCGCGGCGGCGGGGTCTTGAGCTCGTCTCGGGCAGCTAAGCACGCGTTGGCTCGCAGAGCTACTCGCAGCGGCACGTTAGCCCGAGCGGCCTCCCGCCGACCATTCTGGCAGAATTCAACCACAGCAACGAACAGAGCAAGTGTCAATCCTCCCATCAGAACATAAAATAAACCAGCAACTTGACTTAGTGTCAGCTCTGAATCTTGGATGTTGGCCTGCTGAAAAAGTTTTAAAATTTAATTTGTATTACTGGTTACAACAGTTGAACCACTTATGTAGTTATTATTTTACTTACCTGATCATTGACACTACATTCATTATTGGCGAACCATTTTCGGATCAGTTTTCGGATCTCGCCCTCATTTTTGAGAGCTTGCAAGGCTAGATTGACGCCATCCCTAAAAAAATACTAGTATATTATTTTTTAATTCTATTGGAACTTGATTCCATGAGATTTATGAAACATCGCAATACATAGATTCGCTGAAGGCTGAATAGTATTCGCATGGCAATATTCGCAAACGCTTTTATATTATTTGCATACATACCGTAGTACGGATCCTTTGGGCAAAGCCACAGCGAACTCCTTGATTCCCGAGCTAGTGATGGATAGCAACATCTCGCAAGATTTGGTAGCTTCTGTCTTTGGATTGTTGGCTATGTAATCAAGCCATCCCTTCTCTTTGCCCTGAGGATCTTGAGGACTTGCAACTTTTATAAGGGGTTCTCCTGTATCCTGTTCGAACAATATGTGAACAATAAGGTCCCCACTTATAAAGACCTACATCAACTAAATGTCAAGCAATACCGATATAAAAATAATAATATTTAGCACTTGTTTTTCACAGTTCCATGATCAAATGCAAAGTAGTTTGCAAGACCGGTAACTTCTAATGCTACCAGTGACTGATTAATTTACTTCAGATGGACTTATGATTGTGAGAAATTTACCTCGGGGCAAGTGGCTATCTGTCCAACCGTCGGGGCTGGTTCATTGATTCGCGTGAGAGTTAGGTACGAAGCAAGATTCGCCGTGTACGACGATATTACGATCAGTGTGAAGAACCACCACACCGAGCCTACAATTCTTCCTGACGTAGACCTGGGGGAAATAACTTAATCTATTGTATTGAGAGAAATTTTCACAAAAATACACATGATGACAAATTTTGTTTATTATACCGGCGTTTTGAACATCTTCGAAGTTTTCTTTACTTTATAATGATTTATAGAAACAAGCTGATGTGTAATTTGCGTAATTAAGATTAGCACGAATCACATCATCCTATTATACTCTTTCACAGGAGAAATAAAGATTTGTTCGTTTACACGGCATTGTTGGAACCGATGTGGGGCTCCACATAAAAATACATAAGGAAACATTACTCACCTAGGTGAAATCTCGCTACCTTGTTGCATAAAAGAGCCAAGAGAGAACCAGATAGAGTTCCAGAAGCTAAAATCGTTGACTATAGCCGGCTGTAAAAATAATATTAGCATATTATCTACTCTGAGTTAGGCGTAGCTACGCCGTAGCATGTATTGCGTAGTAGCACCGTAGCAGCTACGTCAGTGGGCTAAGACGTATCTAATGTTATTTAGGTAAAATTTTTTATACAGAATTACAAAGTTATTTGGCTGCGATCTTCTATAACCTTATAGAAGAAGGATTTTTTTAATACTACTACTGCTAACTCACTGTACTAGCAGCATTAATACTAGTGCAGAGTCTCCTCGTGGAGCACTGGCAACCTTACTTACCGCAGAAACACAACACTACATCAAAATAGCGTCAATTCACTGCGGTCTTCCGTAAGGTGGAGGTATAGTCCCCAGTGTGATTAATCACTGTACTTAAGCTTAGAAAAACTCATTGGTACAGGTTGGAGTTTGAACTTGGGCCCATCAGATGACAGGCCATTGCTTCAACCTCAAGGCCACCACGGCTGTTAAAAAAAGTACCTTCCCACCTACGTAGGATTTCATGATTACGCATCAACATTGATTAAGCGTCAAAAAAAGTATAGTTTGATAAAATTTTACATCATGACATCGTATACTTTACAAATTGTTAAGCTCAATCCCTAGTCCTAAGTCTTTGAGTAGGTAACGCAAAATGTTAGCTTCGTGGGCTAGGGATCACCTAGTTGTTTCTCTACTGATGAAACTTGGTAGAAAGCTTTTAATGGAAGTGTTCTGGTAATGTTTTAGACTCGCTACTATTGAGTAACAGCGGCAACCATGTCACTTGGCGACCGCAATGTCAGCCCTGTAAAATCCTTAAACAACACTCACTAGCTGATAAGACTAACCTTTGGAAGGACCCCTTGATCTGGGGATTGGGAGTCCGGATACGATATAACCTTCCATTCATATGGCGAGAATCGGGATACAAGGAACAAGACCACGCTCACTGCAAAAATGCTACATAGGATGCAAAGCTGAAAGATGAAGTCTTATATTAGAGCTGTTACCCGCGTTTGAAGACAAAAGTAGCCTATGTAAGGAAATAGGCTACTTTTGTCTTCAAGGGATAGATTATATCCTGTGGAAGGCCACAGGATATAATCTATCCCTTGTGAAATTTTATTACGATCCATTCAGCCGTTTAGTCCCCTGAAAAGATAACAAACACACAAAGAAACAAAGTTACTTGCGCGTTTATAATATTATTATTGATAATAATCACAAGTATACTTTGTGAATATATTATGACTTACCGTAATGTATATATTTACCGTAGTGTAAGCCACAATATATTAAGTGAATATGATATAACTTTGACCTCATTGCTTAAAGATATTGTAGGTAAATTTTAAATGTTTTAAATGTATTGCTTGATTAATACAATAACAGCCCATAGTTTGAACAAACCCTGCTCAGTTGCATGTAGAGCGCCGATAATTGGGTTTTATGCACACGATAAGAGATGTTTACGTCAAGCAATAATCAATGTATATGTTTATACTTAAGTGCTAATCTTCTTACCCATATTTCTTTAGAAAGTGGATGGAGAAATGAGAATATCGTCACTGGATCAGTGACAGAGTGCTTCTTGGGTTTACTGACATCGAACGAGAGGAATGGCTTACTGAAGTCCACAACTGTCTCCCGTTCCAAAGTCACAGTTAACGGAGCTATTACAAGATCAACCTCCTGAAAATATATAGTTGTATGGTTCGTACGATTCGTTATATTTGAAGCTGATTATGATGAAGAGTAAAACATGAAGGAAAAGTATATTGACGGTGTTCATTTTTTTCACATCAAATAAATTTCTTGTTCATCAAAGTTATAGCAGTCTACAGGATGTACATTGTACACTCGAGTATAAATCACACGCTATAGATCCATAATATGTTTCAGAAAATTGGTTATTTATGTAAATACCTCGGTACTTATACACAGGGTTAAAGTATTAAAGAAAACCTATCTGTGATATATATATCTGTTTTTATAAGTCATCATTAACGTGCTGCCCTTATCCTTAGCTTTGTCCGAGTCAGCACTAAATCTTCCCTTAAACAAAGATATATGAAATCCATTCCACAATTAAAAATGATTTTGTACCTGGTATATAGTATATACACTGGTATTATAATTCCAAAGACATCAAATCTATCGCGCGTGATTTGGATAAGAAGTACCTATAGAGATTGGATCTATGTCGCTTAGCGTGTAGTCGTGATATACCTCATAATATTTTTTCAAGAGCATTTCATACGTAAGTTATAGATGCGCGCGATAAGGGAACGACATTTGAGATTTATGTGTCCAAGTTCCCCTTGAAACGGAAAACTATTAAGGATGCCATATTACAGGAATGGCCGGAAACTGGCAATATTTTTATGGCCTTACAGCTAACTGTATTTTGAATGGGAGTGAAAAAAAAAACATTACTTGTTATTTTGACCATATACTTAGATTTTTAGGGTTCCGTACCTCAAAAGGGAAAAAGGAACCCTTATAAGATAACTTTGTTGTCCGTCTGTCCGTCTGTCTGTCGAGACCTTTTTTCTCAGGAACGTGTGGAGTTATCAGGTTGTAATTAATATTTAATACCCGAGCCTATGGTCTTTTTAGATGTGAAAATATCAACCCTTTAAGTAGATACGACGAAAAGATGGAGTACACGAATAATTCAAATTATTTTGTTTTCTTCAATTATGGAATAAACATTGATCGCGCAGGACTCCCAAATCAAGAAAAACTTCGAAAAAAATATCAGGCATTGAATTTTATGAAGCTCTCTGCTCAGTTTGTAAGCAAAATTGCAAAGAAAGTTAATTAAAAAGTTTTATGTCAACTAAATACGACAGGAGGGAAGAAGGACGAATGATTGCAATATTAATAATAATAATAATATTACGTCCTGGCTTATAAACAATTTGTAATAAAATTACTTATAAGTATTAGTAAATAGATATTAATTATTGCTACAAAATGTATTTATTTATTGCGTAATGTCGCCGCAGTATTTGGGAACGGTTTCCTTAGTTTCCAATTCAATTTAATTAGTACGATAATAATTTGATTTTTAACACTTCTAAACCTGCTTAAATATACATTTCGTACAATTATTAAAATTTGTATACGTGACGACCTTTACATAAAAGTTGTTTGTAGATGTAATGATTGACCTGTGTAAAATGTTTGTCAAATTCCAATTTACTTTTGGTGCAGGTAATTATGGTAAGGTAAAGAGTTGCAAATAATGTATGAGACGAAGTGAAACACGTGATTTTAGCAAGTCTTTCTAACAAGACAAAGCCGTTATTGACGCAAAGGGGATAAAGCAAGGTCTACAAACAAAATATAATACATAATATATCTTCACGCCTCCCTACAAGGGTCCCTTATAAGGTGGGTAGAGGTGTTACAAGACCTTTTTTCACCGAAGATAACTTGGTGCCAACGTGGTAGATGGTGTCTATAGCCGTTTTTTACGCACTATGTACACCCTTGAATTTCTTCTCAGACGTATTCCTCACAAAGTTTTCCATCACCGTAGGATTCGAACTTTTGCCGCTAGAAAAGCAGCTTCAGGAAGCAGCAGAAATGCTTCTGACCACACGGCCATCGCGGTTTTAAACACAACAAAATAAAATAAATTTAAAATCATCTATTGAATTACATTCTTTGGTTCGTTAGAATGTAGGGTTCCGTAGATTGCTTTACCGCGAAGAAGAATTCAGCATAAAAGTAATTTTATTACTTTAGAAGAAAAATGGATCAATGGATTTTATTATTATGACGCGAATGCTAGTCATTGACCTCCTTCAACTAATGTGGAAGGAAATAGAGAGCTACCGGTCACCCGGGCTTACTAGTCATAAAGTTATATAAAGTGTGTTTTAATGTTATTGAGTGTTACTGAAACCTTATACTGACGTACATAATACACGAGTAAATGTTATTGTTTGTATGTTGACTCCAATTACCCTAATTGATATTTTTTACCAACGTAAAGCTGGCTACGATAAGCGGCCTATCTCTAAAATCTAAACATTATAAAAGTTAAGACATTTAATTTTATTTCCGCGAAGTCGTTAGTAAAAGCTTAACCTTCATAATGGAAATATTCACTAAGATGTGCTTTAATTTAATTTGAAAGGCTTTTGAATATCTTGATAATAAATGTAATTTTCCTGTTAACTTAAGACTACCTCTAAGCCTCCAGTCAAAGCGTGGTCTTAGCTCGTTTTCAACAAACAGCAGGATAAAATGAATTATTAATTAATAAATTGATTCGCGGACTTTATTGTATGTGAACAAATCTTTTAAGGGATGCTTAAAACGTGTTTGAAGCCGTGGTTGAACTTCACTCGCTGAAACCCAAAGGAATTCAACAATATCTTGATGATATTGCTTTTAGTTACCCCTTTACGGTTGGAAATTTCACCTTAAGATTAATATATTTCAAACTAACGACCCGCCCCGGCTTAGCGTTAGCCATATAAATTAAATACCTACAAAACAAATGAATACATATAAACCTCCTCTTGAATCATTATATCTATTAAAAAAATCCGCATTAAAATGCGTTGCGTAGTTTTAAAGAGCTAAACATACATACACAGACAGACAGTGGGAAGCGACTTTTATACTATGTAGTGATTAATGATGATGACATACAATAATGAAGAGAATAATACACTGTAAAAGCTATACCGGCTCTGAAAACAATTTACATGAATTTTAGTTAATATAATTATATGCTCACCTTTCTTACAAGCTCGCCGATCATGCCATCCCAACCACCAACAATTTTCGGATTCTCGTTACCGTATTTGCCATCCTTTACTAGGCGCATTACATCTGGCAAAATAAGTGGTGAAATTAAATTAGTTTGCCATTACCATAACCGGCATTATCACAAATTTTTAGAAACACGGAAAACCTGACAATAATACCTATTAGATAAAATTGTAAAAGTATATTCAATACTACATGGCCCTTGAATTTCTTCTCAAACGTATGCAGGTTTCACCGCGTTACGGCTCTACTAATGTATCATATAATATGCACGTAATTTATATTACTATTTGTATTATCAATTATATATGGGTCGGACTAGAAACTCAATTTTCACATAAGAGTGAACTTACATTTGATTTCTAACTTCTCCGATAA
Source organism: Falcaria lacertinaria (assembly GCA_951449985.1). Taxonomy (NCBI): domain Eukaryota; kingdom Metazoa; phylum Arthropoda; class Insecta; order Lepidoptera; family Drepanidae; genus Falcaria; species Falcaria lacertinaria. Next base: position 8,587,417 of record OX602108.1, read on the forward strand.
CATTTTGGCTAGGTCCGCGCAGAATCCTAGGTATGGGTTTTTAGACGGACGGCCTTCAGGCGTTTTTCTTTTAATGTATGGCGGCTCTTCAATAGTAGACACTATGTAGGTCTTGTTTCGATAGTACTGGCCGGGTACATTCAACGGCGTCACCTTTGGCTCCGTCAGGACCAAGCCCTTATAGTCGTACCATGTCCCTATCTAGACAGACATAATAACGAGTTTCCTTTGAAAAAATATAATATTATAATTAAATACAGTGGAGGGTTACAATGGCTCGCAGTAACCCAAGCACAATTTTATATTTCGAAGAAAATTAAATAACATGATTTTTTATTTATTTACTTAGGTACAATCATGGCTCATGTCATTGTCTTGGACGGAATGGTGGCATATAAACTATAAGTCGTTGCACGTCTCAATTAGAAGACCTCTGGTGAGCATCGTGAACTAATTATGGCCACAAGGTTCAAAATTAATTTAAATTCTGCCATTAAAGCAACTTACCTTTACCATGTCTCCATCAACGGTGAGCTCCATAACTTGGAGAGTGAAATTCTTTCTGTGCCCCGCCTCATTGAACTTAATTGTGCCGGTCAGACCATTTATCTCCGTCTGAAGCAAACGACACTCTTGTCTTTCATTTAATAGCATACATAATTTTCGGTCGCAATTCGCAATGCAGTGGGAACAATGGCCATTCGCGAAGTAGTTTAGTTACCTCAGTATTATTATTATTGTATTGCAAACATCACCGTAATAAAGGGATAAAATAAGCTTGGGTTAGTTAGGTAAAAGTAATTATGAAACATGTATGATGTTTTAATTTCTTTTTTCAATTTTAAATTACTTATTATGATCTATTAAATCATGTGTTTTAACAACAAAAAAATGTTGGATTTAAATGCAGCGAATATTAAATTTCGTCGTCTAAATAAGGTCAACATTAGCAAGAAGAAGTCAATTACGCGTCACCCATCTAAATAAAGGTGGTGCTAAAACATTGGTTTGTGCCCCGACCAATATAAAACACGGTCAGTATTCACCACCTGTTCCTGTAATTCCGTCCAATTTAAATTTGGCACAGACCTTATTACGTGCTTGAGAAATAAACCTATCACCGCACACATACCTACTTGTTAACGATAATGTGGATTGTAACCGGGTTGAAATTAAGAAAACCAATATAAAATAGTTGCTTTATCGCTCGCTACACAAATATTTAATATCATTTTTTTTATTTGATACGAGATTGCGATTGACCACTATCTCACCAGATGGATGAAGATGTGGTCGAAGGTGGAGCTCGCTATTAGCCTAGTCTTACAGAGTCCCAGGTTGTAGGATTCAGGGAACACTGACGAGGTTAAGGAATTCCAGTCCTTTGCTGTGCGCATTATTGAAGTGAAACCTTCTGCTCAATCGATTTTTAGCAGTCCCCGGATTGCTAATATAATTTAATTCTTTTAATATTTGTATATATTACAGGAATTATTGAAATGATTCTTCTTCTGTGAATCGAGCACAGAATGCGCGAGACTATATTAAATGTGAAAAATCATTGGGGAAAAATATTAAAACATCAATTATTTCTTCCGATTATACTTCATTTATCAGTCATTCGATGAAAATATTCTTCTAATGATTAAACACACAAATCGTTTATCTTTTATGAGTCTCTTGTTGTCTTTGTACTTAATGGCATACATTATGATATGAGCTCATGCGGGAAGAAGGCCACGTTCTTGTGAATTACACAAAAGTGAAGCGAACCGTTTTAAAACTAATGGTGTCGCTTGCAAAGGGCGAGAATATATGGCTTGCAAAGAAAAACACGTGACCGTAAAGCTCTCAACACCGACTGCTTGAGATGCGTTGCGTCCACACACTATTAATATGCAACTATATTCCATTGAATATAATATATCAGACAGGTTCAAAGTGAACATATTTTATGAGGTTTACATCACGTTGCTAATATCACTGATACTTTTGAATATTTTCATCGACGTCATTTATAAACCAACGCGCATAAATAACGAAGCATTCGCCGGCACTCGTACTTTAATGTATGAACAATTGGAATCAATCACTCGCATGGCATTAGGGAATTTAAAATGACTCTAGAGAATAAAGGTTTGTTACTGACCTAAAAATTTTATTCAACATATAAGATCGCTGCAAAATGTTATACTAATATTTACCGTTCTCAAAGGCAAGGTGTCTTTTTAACCCCCGACGTAAAACGAGGGGTGTTATAAGTTTTTAATATATATTAATGTGATGGAATTAAACGTTAAGATGGTTGAGTTATATAACGTTTTGCGTGGCTGTCCACGGCGATCATCATCTGAAAGAACATGTCTGGCTTAGTACCTTTTTAATCATCCTTGATATCTTGTCACCGTGTTCGTAGGGCGTAATTTTTTCCTTGGGGTTGCAGTCGATGATGCTGCCATTATTGATGCTCGCGTTGCGGCGCATGGTGCTGCGGACAAAATCCGGCTTCCTGCGCACCAGGCGTGCGAGCGCTTCCAACAACAATTGCACCGAGTCGTACATAAGCGCCGCCTTGGCCTATTAAAAAGTCATATCATTAGTTCACCGAAACTTTCCTTGGGGTTACGAGTTATGCTTTTTGTCTATTCCGTTTTGAGAATCTTATAAACCCATTCTACGATCTTTACATACGAAACGAGAAACTTTTTTGTTTTATCTCTTACCTGAAAGGGTTCTACGTGAATAAATTCACTTACGGGGTTAAAGTTAAGGAAGATAATATATGTAGGTTTATAAGAACAAGAAGTTTCGCGATGAAAATATTTATCGTCTGACCTATTTTAAAAGCATTTGATTTAAGATCTGGTGAAAAGATAAAATAAATATTGTCAAGTTGTTCAATTTATAATTTGCCGTTCGTTATGATAGGCTTGTGCCCTCTTGGCCAAGGAGGAACTTCACGGGAAATTATACAAGTCAGCAATTCATTTCGGTCCAGTGAACATGACAAGATGTTTTTTTAAAGAAAAGGCGAGGTTGCAGGTCCTTCTTGAGGGAATGTATAATTTGGGATTCAAGATGTCTGAAGCGCGGTCCACGCATTGTAGGTATGTAGGTAGGTACATATTATGTCCATTACCATGACATGGTACTGAAATCACGTAATAGTGATGCTAATATACTCCTTTAACCTTCTTCAAAGTAACCTCTTTCAAAAGTCGCAGATAAAATATTGTGGCGAATTTCTAATATATCTTTTTTCTCAATTAATTTAGATTTACTTAACATAAAATTACTAAATGGTTCGTAGCAACAAAGTATGTATCTTACCGATAAAGGGTCCCTTTTCCAAATTCCATTGAAATCACGAACAACCTTTCTGGTAATATCTAGAATTCTGAATCCTGTAATATTAATGGCACCGTATTCCGTCACCTCCTTTTCCCATCTTTCGTCCAAAACCTGAATCAATCAGAATGTCTTATTACATATATTGCAAATTTAAAACAGATTTGAGCTGAGTATAGGAAAAAAAGGCCTCATTTGTATAGTTTTAATTGTAACGCAATGACAGTGTGCAGAATTAACAGCGATCTATCTACAAATTAGAGAACAGGAGTCTGAGTACTAACCAGCCCACTCAAAAAGTAGTGGTAATTCCGCCGTCCGAGTTGCACATGTCGGACGTGTGCGATGAGAGCAGCCTTCGCTAGTTTCGTACTGGAGTCGAGGACCACGTATTTATTACTCCAGCGGTCGAGCCTCTCAATGGCCCCGAGGAAGTTTACTACTTCCGATGCGTTGGCTACCCTCTTCACGTTCGAAATGCGGAATGTTGCGTTGCCGGGCTGAAGGCTCTGATACAACTGTTGCAGTCGGAGCAAACCTACAAATTACATGGTGATTGAAATCTGTCTATTTCACCAGCTACTACACTATTGTATTGAGGTGAACTACATTATCTCAGAATGTACAATATTATTTGAAAAGTATGTTTAAATCTACATGACCATGAAGTTTTTATTAAAATTTATTTTATTCTTACACAATTACATTATAAATCGAGTAACTTAATTCGTAAGAGACCTTCTTTTGAAACACGTAATAAATCATATTAAAAACTGAATCGAAATCCTGCCCAAGTCTCAACTGAACTCGACAAAAACAAGGTATGAATACTAAAACATTATATGCGAAAATACAGCGAACTGTTCAAAATAATTCTGTCATAGTAAATTGTTACTAGTCCGTCCGTTGAGTGTGGTGATGTTAAAGTAGTCTGGGCATGAATCATGATAATTGATAATAATGCACTATTTTTGTTACCGTGATATCTGGAGCACAAAAACATAAGTAATGTGACTGTCTGATCAGTCAATGACACAAGAGGAACAAACTACTTAAATATATGATATTCCCTCATTATGGACATTTTAAAATCACGAGAGAGTATTATTTTCCTTGTCAATATCTCTGGTATTGATTCATTTGTTAAGACCAATGTAAATTTGAATATTTATTATACAAGGTATTTTTTTTTTTTTTTCAATATTCATTACATTTAGCATTTTTCATTTCAATATTCAATATTGATTACATTTTGCACGGATACAGATATTGAAAACATTTCAACTTCAGCTATACAGGCAATTTAAAATCTCTAACGGTGCTTGGAAATTTTATTACAAATATTTTTAATATTACTGAATGTTTTCGGAGTGGTTATAAAAAGAAGCTCGCTATTTGAGGCTTCATAAATAAAATCTTAATGCGATAGCGAATTGAAATATTCATTACTTTAGATAACTAACAATTTACATAATACTATTCAAATATATGTTTAATACAGATATTGATCTATTAATCTGCACCCATTAGCTAACAAACTCATTATTGATGAGTGACATCGGCGGTCCGTGTCGCTTATAAATATTAAATACCATAAAATACACGTTTATTTCCCCACCCATTATACTACCACTAATCAACGTAAAAGCCTATACATTTTTGTTTGGACATAAATTAATACTTAAATTTAATATTGTTGATGGAAGTGAAAGTATTTAAAGGGATGGAACATTTTAATTTATTTTTTTAAACCACTAAGGTGACACACACGCCTACGGCCCACCTATAGCCGCTAACAATTAGGTAACATTGATATCACTCACAAGTTGCCAACCCTGTTGTTGATGAGGACTCACTGTGCTAGCACTAGTCACTCTTTAAAACAACTTTAGTGGCTGTGAAACTAAACTGTAGTTAACGAAACCAATTACTTTCCGTTTTCGGTTTCTCGAATTAACGTATATAGGATACATATGACTAAGCTACAAAGTGCAGTGTAATTTCTCCAGAGATACGAAATTGTACACAAAAGTGGCTACGCAACCCGATCTCTTCGATTTTCCAATGAATGTTTGTGGTAAGAGACCGTCGTTTTTCGACCCTTATTTTTCTTGCCCCGTACCGTCTTTCATATTGAAAAGGTAAATATAAATGTAGACATTCAGAGGTTCAGTAATTACTTATAGTAATCAATAATTTCAGGATTTCCTTACATCCAATTACTGTATAAGAAGACGAAAATTATTAGTAGTTATAATAATTAGTAGGAACAATCTAACGGGAAAATAAATAATAGTCATTGGTTATAAAGATCATATCTCATTGCTCTGTACTTTATCTCAAATAAAGTAAGGTCAGAATCTGATAGAACCCGATATGCTGGGCTGCTATCTAGACACACGGTCGCGGGTCAAGCCAAGTTTAATATTGCCAACCTGGGGATACCAGAAATAGGTAAGGCCATCTATCAAAAGTTTTTGATAGGACCACTGATCTATAATATTTCTATGGATAGGCCTTTACTTATTGCTAATGATGCAACTGGGACCGCGCAGAGTGAGCAAGGTCCCAGTTGCATATGCGAAGCTTCTTTGGTATGAAAAGTAAATTTAAAAAGTTTTAAATACGAAAATAGTAGTCTTTTATAAAATTTTAGATTTTAATTATATTTTGATAAATAAGGATATCAAGAGTGAAAAACTGTCATTGTGCGGCCATAACATTGTAGATTATGATAATAGCAGTTTTAGGGGCCGGAGTAAATATATATTCATAATAAAATAATACTATCCTGTGAGTATGTGTATTGTGTATGTACGTAATATTATGACAAGACACTTTCAAGTACCCCAAGAGTTAGTAGGAGACAATGGCAATAATTCCACTTGTCTGGTCACTGAGGAAGCTACTATAATAATATTTAGGTGAAACTGTCAATGGAAGATGAAACACGTCATTTATCACGTGGATTCATTATGCAGCTTTCGATCTAGCGCTTTTGTCATAATTTAAGGGTAATAGGTAATATCCGCGAAAAGATTGGAGGAATGACGAAGATGTGCCGAGAAGAGGGTTGACGTGTGTGTAATGAAGGCGTTATCGTAGGATTTGTCGAGCCCCGGTCCTGTCTCCGCAGGCCCGGACTCCGCCTCTCATACCTATTTCATGACGTGTCATAAAGCGCCCTTTCTATTTTTCAAACACCTTGGATTCCTAAAATTCCCCTTTTATTTTTATCCAAGATTCTTTTGTGCATTGGTGCTGTCGTTCTAACGGATATTATTTCTCCAAATAGCAGTAAGTACTGTTATGGGTCTCCGAAGGAAAGGTTTTTAAAAAAGATAAAGTTATTTATAAGAAGGGCAGCCATCTAACTCGGATGAAGGGTGGATGGAGACTGAACGACTAGACTGAGCAAATAAGATACTACTGGCTCGGCTAATAGTACCAATTAACATACATATACATCACGAATATCGAAACAACTAATTTGTACATATCAATGGACTCTAGCACATCGATTAAGGCTAAGAGGTATACCCAGGTTTATATAAGTGACTATCTTTAACGACTGGGGTCAGCATATAATGGTAGACGACGTAAAATAAACTCAAAATAAGAGCTATCTTTTGGTATAAACTACATTGGTAGGTACCCACTCTTTATTTCAGGGAAACATACCGCCCACTATGAAATAATTTTAAAAAACGAGTTCTTTAACTAAACATAAAGATATAACGCCCATCGAGTTCTTGCAAATAATAGGAAAAATCAGAAAAAAACTTAACACTTCCAGTAAGCTTATAAGAGCAATAGGAACACCACCCACCGTGAGCACAAGCGAACAAATATTTATGTATAATCAAAACAAGTAGTGTTCACGCGCCATCAACCAGCCAGCATGCTCGGCTAAAAGGACGTCCTCTTCATTTTGCAGGGAAATAATTGCTTACTTTAAATATATTTACTGTTCTTAAAAACATTTTTTTTTCACCAAGACGACATTGTCGCAAATTTTCACGCTATTGTATAAATATTTTCAATTAAAATGTTATTTTCACAATAATAATATAAACGGTTTTATACGTTGTACACAATAATATTTGCACAACACATCACTCCAGGAACAGGATCGTTGCATATATACGAATACGAAATCTGGAATCATCACAACTCTCCACGTTCCCAACATAGAGACACTTCAAGTTAAAAAAAATATTTTCGACGCATACTTATTATTTGCTCCGGCGAATAGGTATTTAATTATTACATTATCCGTTTCCAGACAGCAAACCAACAGTCACAAAATAAGTAAATGCATACATTTACTTTGTTAACGATTTAATCACGGAGGTATTCAGCCCGTCGTTAACAAAATTCGAAGACCGGAATCAAATCAGAGCATTCATTTGAGCGAAGAAATAAGCTCTGGTTAAGAGAGCATCTCCACTTAGAGGGAAATCAAGACTTTCAGGACCCAACTAGAGACATCGGGTTCATTTTGGACTGCACTAACTTTCTTAAGCCTTTTTGCTACAGCTGCCCAATTCGAATCTAAAAGTTTTTCTTTATCTGCAGAAGTCCAGTTCGGTAACGACTTTGTAGCTATCTTTTGCTGATCAGGTCAAAGTTTAAAGTCTCTTTATAAATACGTGTTTCAGCAAAAAAGTACCAAAAGATCGTTTGGAAACCAAATACAAAAAAGTGATTTATTTATCTTTTTTATATGTTGGGTTTGGGGCAGTACCAAAAGGTACTAAAAAGAACCCTACATGTGGACTCGATGCTTTGTCATTCGGTCGACCCTGCTTGTATCGAGAACAACGCGTATAGTCGTACTATATTATCAGTATACTTTTAACTATAAAGTGTAGAAAGCCCAGTCGACGTCCTGCGGTTTAATGACAAACAAAATTACACTAAAATGTATTTGCAGATCAAATAATGTAAAAGCAATAAATTGTTTCAGATTATTACCCTAATTTTAGAGCAAAAACGTATGGAAGTAGTTTTACGTTTCTTTTTGTAAGGAAAATTATCTGAAGGGAACTGCAAAGGGATGTAGTCCGGCGGAATTCCGGCGCTGTCGCTTGTTGGACGTGATTCTCAAGACATGATTACGTCTTTTCTCATTTTGTGTGGTCTGAATGAACCCCGCGGTGGGCAACTCAATTGCTTTCGGTTCGTGACTTTATACGTGAAATACGTCACTGCCATGCTGGTTTTCAATGCACGATGTATTTTAAATGTAGGCTAAAAACATGTCCATTTTGTTTTTTTATGGCTCACTGCCACTTGTCAATTCAGAGTGTGAAAATAATGCAGTTAGAATATCTAAAGGAGATACATTATAACGTTTCCAGATGAAGTATCTTTATTTATTAGTTCGATTAAATTGTACCCTTTCGGGATTTGTTAACTATTACAATCGAAATAGAAATTTATTTATTGTGTAAACATCCGTTATATAATAATTATCCACAACCACTCCACTAACCACTTTAATAATATTTGTATAACGAATAGCGATATTAGTTTCGCAGTTTTAAAATATACAGTTTCTGACGGATAACAATTGATAGGTCAAGTATAAATTTTCTGTAGCGAATCTATTATGGCTTCCAGTGCATGACTTTAATTATGCTTCTCTGACCATGTTCCACTTCCAGAAACATAACTTTTGAAGCTCCTCCCCAAACAGGTATACAGTAAGCTAAAATGGATTGTGCTAGTGCAAAATAAATTTGATTGACAAGTTAGCTTGATGCTACATATCTTAAATGTTTAAAAGTGTAAATTTATTTTCTAATTCTGTTAGTTGTAACTTCAACGTGTGGATGCCAGAGATTTTATGATCTATTGTTACTCGCAGATATTTAATGGTAGTTACTTTTGCAATCTTAGGAAAAGTACAAGAAGTAGTTGGATTGTTACAAGTATATTGTATTCTAAGGTTGAAAATGTAAGGCTGTTGTGTTGTGACTTTGAATAGTAAAGCATATGAAGAAGAGAGAAGGTTGTGTGTTAGCCAAGAAGATACTTTGGCTAGTCCATATTCAGCAGTCATTTTTAATGAATCCCACGAATTGTCTGTATGAAAATATAATGACAGTATCGTCTACGAAAGAAAATATGTTACCAAATAATTATTAATTTTGACACGTCATTCAGATAAATTAAAAACAGTGTGGGACCAAGAATGCTTCCCAGTGGGACACCGTAGGTAATCTCAGGATCATTACTGAAGTACAATATACACTGATAAACGTGGAATAAGCAAAAACATTTGAAGAATGATAATTGCTTTTATTGGAGTATGAAAAAAAAAAAACAAGGCTTTCAACTAAAATGAACGAGTGAACAACCTCAAGAAATTTTATTTTTACGAACTTTTTACATCTGTGAATGGCATGGTATACTCGCAGATATAAAAAGTCAAGCAAAGAGATAATAATTCTTGAGTCGTTACGTGATAGTAAGCCTTCTTTAGTTCGTGGTTGAAAGTAGCTTTAGGGCCTTGACATGTTAGTTTTGTTCACACTTGTGTCGGGGCGACTGAGTCTCGCCCCACACGAGCACTCCGGAACCATTTGTACTAATCGTTTAATCTTATTACGTTACGATTTGCCTTTAAATTTTAAAAGACACTAGTATTTATCCAATAAATTTGAAGCTTAACTTGACGCTTTATTAATTGGCTACGTTTTAGTAATAGCGGTTTGCTTATCTGAATAAGTATAATAATAATGAATTATCTGTATTTATCACAATTTCTGTGTAAGAATTTTGTTATCCCTAAAACATTTATACCATTTTCGGTTTGACTACTAAATATCAAAGCCCGCATCTTATTTAGTCAAGCGTGAGGCGAGAGAAGCCGGTATCACGGGTAGCCGTATCAGTGGGAAACTGTTGACGGTAGAGGACAGAAGTAGGTATGTACAACATGATCTACGACTTGTGTGTAAGGCCGTTTATTAGTTTACGGCTGCTTTCAGTGTCATTTTCGTTCTTCTCTCCTCTCCATTATCATGACATCTAGTAAAATAAGTGACGTTTTTCTATCGCTTAATCACATATACCAACCAACCTCACTATTTATCTTATCATTAAAACTATATGCAGTCTGATTTCAACCGACGCCTTCAGCTCTAACAACACAAAAACATACAGCCTGGTATAATATTAAAAAAGGCAAATTTTAATAAAGACTGATTATTATCAGCAACCAATTGGTGTACTAGTCAAAAACTTATAATGAAAATCGCTTTAAATTGGGGCTGCGGAATGATTCGATTTATTAGAATTTCCATCCCAATTTCCAAATTTCCACACATCAGTACGGAATTAAATTGCGCGGGTATAACTAACTTGGTCCGTTATAATGTAAAAGCAATAAAATTCATTGTGGTTTCAACAAGGATTCCGGAGCAATGTGCGCTTGGGATCGGAAAACCGTGGGTTTTATACATTAAACTCTCCGCACAAATTGGATATGAATAGGTCCGTTCCTATCTAGGATCCACATTGAACTTCGTCTGTAACTTAAAATATCCTTTGCATAAAATTTTATTTCACACGTTATTATTTTAAAATTACGAGAATTCGAGTTCAGGCGCTATTTTTTTTTGTATTTTTTATATCTATAACATATTATTTCGGTTTATCATTTTATATTAGTTTCTTATTGGCTATTCGAACTTTATAATTACATGACTCCACGATTTTTACGTTTATTATCACGCATTACATTTATTTTGTAAGTAGGGATTTTTAAATTATTTCTTCCTTTTTCAATTACTTTTCAACCGTCGTGGGTTTTTTCAAAATTATTATTTTGCTTTATATTTTTACCTTTTTAGAGAGCATAGATATTAAGTACACAACGCGCCGCCCCGGGCGTTCGCCCGAATTACCCTATGGGAGATCGAATCGAACTAGTAATTTTTGAGAAAAATGGCAACATGGATTTGTACAAACAATGTTTGCTGCAGCAGCTCCCATTGAGTTGTCACACCTATGTAAGAACATGCACCAATTAAACCCGAACCCATAACTGAAAACCGCATCAGACTCAGACTACTAGTATTGGAGAAAAAAGGCAACATGAATTTGCACAAACAAACATCCTCTCACCCCATACGCAAAAACCGTCTCCGTTCCGTCGTGGGTAAAAAATATTAACTATAATTATCTTCAATACCTTCAATAAAATAATACCTAAAAATTAACCAACTGTATGGCAATAAAATTTAATACCATGCAAATATATCTTACGTGAGGCGATTCCAAGCAGCTAAAAGTTTATTTCGCGTTTGTGCAATGTGATTACAATGGCCTTTACTCGGCTGAGTCGAGATGTTGGCTTGTTTTATTCAGGGTTTCGGTAAATCCTTCCCATTCTGAAGCGACAATACGGTGGGATCACGTCTCTATTGTTGCCTATATCGAGTGAGACGATTAGGGAATCTCGATTATCCTTCGTTATAGAATACCTACCTGACATATTCTACAAATATACTTTTACACTTTAAATCGATAAAAAATTGATAGCCAAACCATTTATAAAGCGACATGGCAAACAAAAACATAATAATACATATTTAGTAGATACCTTATGCTCTAGAAACATAAATGGATGCAAATCCGTTCACTCGACTCGAAGAAAATGCTCGAGCTTGTATTTCCAGTAATCATGACAAACTGTTTTCTGCCTTTGTAAAGCACAGAGGCAAACAGTTAGTATCGAAGTTTACTTTTTTGACTCTATTAAATGTTGCTTATCCATCGAGGTACAATAAATAATGGATGCCCGTAGAGGCGCCGTTAGTGGGGAAAGGGGAATTCAAAGGACACAATAAATAGGCTGAATGGCTTTGAGGCCAAACGGAGACGGCATTATTACCTTCTGACGAACTAGTACTCCGTCGCTGCCGTCCCATTGCGACTCTATTTAGCATTCCTCTTCAACAAATTACAGAATGCGATTTGCAGTTATTACGACATCCTGTCTTTGTGAAAGGAGTGAACGAGCTTCAAATTGGTCTTATATTGTAATAAGCCATGTCCGGGCAGCTTTGTAATGTGATTACTTCGTATTTAAACGGTGTATATACAGTGCTTAATAGTGTATATACATTGGATAGACTTAAAAGTCGTAAACCAGTTCACCATTCCAATTTTATGAACTGGTTAGAAAATAAACGTGCGAATCGATTGAAGTATTCGATGAAAAGTCTATAATCGACACAGATAACGATGACGTCACTCCAGTAAGCGATGATCTTATAAATTGCTCGTGAATCAAAAGAAGATTTCAATTTTTTAAATTCCTTTGATTCATATTATCTGCTGATGTGTACTTTCTTTCAAATATTTTGATTTCAAGGATAACAACTTATTTTTCGTTAAAGAAAAAATACGTTTTCGAGTTACTGAATGATACAAAATAAAATAAAATTAAAAGAGTTAACACATATTGTTTTATATATATATATATATACGCAGATTGGAATCGATAAGCAAGTGATTATTTCCGAAGGTATTCAAGGAAGTGTGCCGTCTTATAGCTGAGGACTGTCTGTGCTTACAGCTTTACTAGTTCACCATGTCCTTTTCAGTAATATAATCCACAGATAATATATAGAGAGTCATTGCACCCTTGCCTCCTCCAAATAAATACAAATTTAAAATATGGACAAGATTTTGATTGAAAAGATAAAGACCTAGGAGTACGGGCAACACTTTGTAGTCAAGTAGTAAGCTCTTACAGAAGTGATATGGAGTACAAAATTCCCCCGAGACGTGACGTAGGTACATACGGTATCCATATTTGAAGCTTACGTTATCATATAAAGGTAGTAAGCTACTGTATATTCAGGGATCTCGGTGTGAATGGAAAAGCTTGGCTCACATCGGAACGAATATTGTCATTTTGTTTTGACTTACATAGAAAAAATAAAGTTGAGATAAGCGTTCATAAAAATATGCTACATTCGCGCTTTAAAGTAACAGAAACTAGTATCTGGTCTAGACCATCCGAGTCCTCTATCCTCAAATTCAGCATTGCACTTGTAGTTAAAATAAACATAACTCCCATTTAAAGCGTTAAAGAAGATTATAATAAGCCAACTTTTATGAGAAAAGTATTCGCTACTTGAAAAATTATCTGTTTATTATTTTTCCCTTGCACATAGTGTCAACCAATGCAGGAGTTTTGTTTAATATCGTTTGAAGATCGTGGGTTTGTGGGCTTATTACTTTATTAAAACACATTTATAATAGGTCCAATTGTATAAATCATCCAATTAAATCTAAGGTTAGTAAAAGGATAACGAGTTGAATTTTTACATTGCATGCGAGCTTAAAAAGCTTAACCACGTTTGAATACTCAGGAATTCGTCTTTGCTAATACGTAAGCATTGTAAAGAATTAATTGTCACCTATAAACGTACAAAGAGTTTCTTCAAATAAAAAAAATATATTCGGTTGAGCATTCAAATTAGTGTCTCGCACAGATCAACTTTCACAATCATTCTGAAGAGGGTGTTATTTGGGTATCAGTACTGTAAACGATCTGTTTTCCGTTTCCTATAGTGTCAGTTTATTCCTACACTGTTCAATTCGACTTTTTATTTCACTTTTAGTAAAGCTCTCTCCAATTTTCATTTCTACCTCTTTAACATCTGTTTCGTTTCCGCTGCTCGGTGCTCAACTGCCTGCAGCGACATCCGCACTTTGTCTGTAGGTACATTATTTTCATTTTTATTCCTTTCAGCAAGGTTGGCAAAGGCTAGTTGTATTGTTCAATCTGGTCATTATGATTTTATTCTCGCTTGAACTTCCATGTAATCGCTAACGTTTTATGTAACAACAACTTCTTAATATACGGTTTCTTAATATTCGGTTTACGGTTACGGCAAAATACAACACTTCATTAAAGTAGTGTTATTTCACTGCGGTTTTCTGTAAGGTGGAGGTACAGACAGACGTACAGTCTCCTGTTGGGCGGCTCCAATATAATGCGAATACTCACAGGAGATCCCAATTCTCCCTACCTCTCTTTTTATCTTATGGTGTGCTTAATCACTGTACTTAAGTTTAGAAAAACTCATTGGTACAGGCCGGGATTTGAACCTGGGCCCATCGGATGACAAGCCGTTGCTTCAACCACAAGGCCGGTGTGTATGTTATTCACTACAAAATAGAATTATATAAAAGTTTTTTTAATGATGGATCATGATGAATTATTTTTGTCTTCAGCATAAAAGAATAAAACTCCACAAATAACACCAACAATATCATGCTAAAGAAATCGTTTATTCGTTACATATTACATTACATTTAATTGAAAGAAATACCCCTTTAATTACATTAAATTGAATTAATGTAATTAAAGGGGTATTTCTTTTTAACATTGGACGATAGTAATATTTTAAACTCGAATTATTAGATAATAACATCTTTACGTAGTAATCAATATGTTTTACAAGAAACTAAGTGTGTCAATGACGGAGCAAGAATACCGTTTCTGGGACTAAAAAAGTAATTATCGTAAGGCTCAATCAAGAATTCGTGTCATGAATAAGGAATGAAGTCATTATTTTAAGTACTTACTGCATCCATTATTTGAGGAAGGGAGAGGAAATATCGTAGATATCCGAGAATTAACATTCCCAAGCCGGATACTTTCAGCATTCTTTCGTTCAGGGGAGTCAGAAATAAAGTAATTTACCTTGTTTTAATACTTTTTCACAGACACGAATATTAATGAGGCACAAAACGGTTACGCAAACATTGGCTTGTAACGAATTTTGTATTCCCAGTAGATATACCTTGTAATAATTTAATTATTGTAACTCTTCGAGCCGTAATTCGGTTACTGTAGAAGTTAGCCCTAGCCACCTCGATTAGTTTATGGGTGGATGATAAATTATACTTCAATTGGAACCTTGTGTGTTAACGTACTCAATACTCCAGTGTAAGTATATTTGTAAAAAAAGAATTGACACGAAATGTCCTTAAAATTATTAACTCATATTTTCTTTGGCTTCTCTGATTTGGGGTATCCCAATTAACCTATTTTGTAGCCATTAGTAGAGTTTGAAAATAAATGTTTTTGGAATTGAAATTTAATGGAAGATAATACTATCCATTTATAAGCGAGAAAGGTTGGATAGTCTACTATACTAATTGCTCAATTACATCAGTCTGTGACAATTTTGCTACACATTTTACGAGATATACAATACCTAATCGCCAGGATTATTTGTTATATTATAGAATGAAGAGTTAATTGTCTATCTCAGAGAAACTTGTATGAGAAGCCTAATAAAATTCTCCTTAGAAACTCCGAATCACTACTTGTTCGCATCACATCATGATGGTGTAAGTGGCTTAGTAATGCTTCTACATAAATATATTTTTACTAGCTTTTGCCCGCGGCTTCGCAGGTTGTACCTATATCTAAAATTCGAAATGATGGCTTTTGCCCACTGCTACCTATTTTTGCCTTACGGTTGGAATTTCTAATAATCCTCAAATACGTATTTATTTATTTTCAACTGAAAGTCAAATAGCAATTTCCATGCGTTTAACTTAAAAAATGACGGATTTTCATACAAACTTTCATCCCCTATTTTACCCCCTTAGGGGTGGAATTTCCAAAAATCCTGGAAAACGTATTTATTTATTATCAACTGAAAGGTCAAATACCAATTTTCATACGTTTATCATCAAAAATGACGGATTTTAATACAAAACTTTTATCCCCTATTTTACCCTCTTAAGGGTGGAATTTCCAAAAATTCTGAAATATGTATTTAATTATTTTTAACTTAAAGGCCAAATACCAATTATCATGCGCTTTACTTAAAAAACGACGGATTTTCATACAAAATTTCAACCCCTATTTTACCCCTTTAGGGGTGGAATTTCCAAAATACTCTCTTATCGGCCTACGTCATAACATATACCTGCATGCCAAATTTCAGCCCGATCCGTCCAGTGGTTTGGGCTGTACGTTGATAGATCACTATGTCAGTCAGTCAGTCAGTCACCTTTGAGTTATATATATTTAGATTATGCTTGTACATCTTCATCTAAAAAGTATAAATCAGTAATAAGATTAAATATTATCTTATCTTAATAAACTCGTCCTGTTTTCACTTAGGTACTTCATACCTTCCAAGTTTGTCTGAACTGCTTTTTAACTTGTTAACTCTAACCAGAAAATATCTCTATTTAAGTTAATAAATCATTGTTTCATTATCGTTTATTTATTAACGAGAAGACAGCATGGAGCTCTGAGAGAAAATTTAATCTTTGTACTTTAAAGTTACTTGTTTCAGTTAATAAATGAAGCTGTTGATATCATTTCATTATTTGTGTATATAATGGGTCTTAAGTCAACATTACTCACTTTAACATCTTTATAAATAAAAAAATATAATATATACTACCAAATTATTACACCTTTGCGTTAACATTGACTTGCCTAAACGTAACTTGCTTTCAATTCAACTATATAACCAAATTTTTGTGATCTTAAAATCTCAATAGGTACTTACTTTGCTAAGTGTTTCTAATAAGATATTATAAGATCCAATACTATCAGTGTCTACCTAGTTTTAAAAGTGACAAACTTTAGTTGTTTTGGATTTTGAGTATAACGAGCTTAGTATAAATTATTTATATTCCTTTGTTATACCGATAATATGACTTTGGCTAGGTCTTCATCTTATATTAAGGTCAGCCCGAATGTTAGAGACGTCTGGAGTATCAATAGACTATTGTATCAATGATATTGATATTGACAGAATAGTTGTGTGTAATTGATAATATTTTAGTATTGATGTAGATAATACTCTGCGTACAGATTTTATGTACTTACCATCATGCGAATCGTAGATGTAGATCACGTTTTTCCAGCCGTAGTATGTGATGATATCAATAACAGCTTTGTGGTAATCAGGCCTCATGCTCACGGCGTAGTCAACCAGCCCAGAAGATGGCGGTATGACCTGGAATTATGTTCTTTTTTCAATTTCAAAGCATACAATATATTCCAATGTAATGTCAAAAATGACATAGGGTGCGTTACTTAAAAGTTCAACATTAGCCTTCCGAGTTCGTGAAGATAGTATGAAATAGAAAGAAAAGAATATCTTCGTACTTCGTATCCCTGGACAGTGGAATACTGTCATTTCCTTTCGCTTCACGCAAAGCATTGGCAACATGAAATTGCAAAAATAGGTAATATTTTGAAGTAAAACAACGATGGCACTGTAATAACTACCTATATACGAACAAATAACGTGTTCCTTTCATTTATATTTCAAAGAAAGGTATAAGGAACGCTGACAGCTCCTATAAGAGTGTTTAGTGAATTATAAATAGGATTTGCCAATAAAACGCTATGTCCAGAAGTTTTGTATTGTATTTATAGAAGAGGGACATATTACTGTTCTCTGTGCAGATATTGCCGCTTTGGAAAGGTGGCTTTATTCTAATTCTTTTCTTGCAATTTTGAAGTATTTATATTTTGACAAAAAAATATACCTATAACGTGGCACACAAGCATACGGCCCACCGGATGGTAAGCAGTCACCGTAGCCAATAACTGCTAGCAATCCCAGGGACTATCACTAACGAGTTGCACCTGTTAATGAGAACTCACTATGCTAGCAGCATTATTACTAGCACAGTGTATCCTCGTGGAGCACTGGCAACCTTACTTACCGCAGAAACACAACCACTACTTAAAAGTAATATATATTGATAATTTAAAGTGCTTGTCTTTTCAATCTGCAAGATCCAAAAGCTTATTTCAATTAGTTTAGAACGTAATATATTATCTACTCTGAGGTTTAGATTTTTCGGCAACTATTAATGGCAGCCCGATAATATAATCGTCTTAACAGATAAACTTATAGTAACTTTGTAGAGAATACCGATAATGTTTTACCTTTTCAGGGAACCAAGGCGTAACAAACGGCATCTGGAACGTGTTGGTGTAGGAGTGTAAGGTGTCGAAGGAGTCCGGGGTGACAGCTCCCAACATTGCAATTACACCGCGAGCGAATTGATTGCAAACTGAAACAAACACAAACGAAAGTTAGAAACCTTACTTAACATGTGTATCATTGGATACTAATCTAACAATACAATCTATACCCACTGCAAAATGGAATGAATTCCAAAAAATATGACGCAAATGCATTGCACATGCACAGCCCTCTACCATAAATATGTGCATTCTCTTCATTTTTTTCATTATTCTCCATCCTTTGTTTTGAGAATCTGATAAAGGTCGTTAGCTCTATGTTTTAAACAACCGTCGATTCATTACATTACATTATTATTTTGGAGGTCTACTTACAGTAGCCGCATGTATGACACGACAACGGAGCTGTGCTATAAATGTCAATTCAAATGATATAAATCTACAATTATTTTACTTAAGTAGTCGTAAGGCAAATATACAAATGTGAATTTGTCTGGTGACATTTCCACGTGTGATCATCCGATGATACTGCATAATACTGAACAAAATAGCAGACATAAAAAAAGATCTTAGTATTTTATTGAAGGTAAGTCAAGTCCTTTCAGCAATTTAAAGTTAGAAACCTATAGGAAACCTATGTAAAAGATTTCTATAAATATTTATTGACACAAACAGATTAAACTATTTACAAAAACATATCTCAACCTATCTACTTATAGATAAAAGATCTGACCCAAACCGGAATCATGCGGGAGCGTGCCAAGAATGCTGGCAGCATTGCCACGCTGGATAGCAATGCTGATTCTCTGAGCGAGATATGTTCCAGCATGTTATGTGAAACCTA
The DNA here is from genome assembly GCA_951449985.1 of Falcaria lacertinaria. NCBI lineage: Eukaryota > Metazoa > Arthropoda > Insecta > Lepidoptera > Drepanidae > Falcaria > Falcaria lacertinaria. Next base: position 8,606,613 of record OX602108.1, read on the forward strand.
TGTTAATTTAATTCGTGCGAACACGTCACATTTGATACGGTTGGCATACGTGCTATCAGGCCTTTGCGCGGGCTATACGGTTGACAAACGTGCTAGCTAATCCTATGCCTTTACGCGAGCCATACAACCCGTCAATTTGTTATTCAGTTAGGTTTCACGTCTAACGGCGTGACGTAATACAGCGTTCTGCGTACATATCTATTGCAAACAGACGATCAAGGATTGACGTCACGAAGTCAGAGGTATAAAAGGATCAGGATCGCGGTAATATGATTGCAGCCCTTTATACCTTCGACACGGAAATATAAATATTATCGAAGCAATATCTCATTTGAGAACTAAAACACAAAAAGGGGAATAACACTGCAATTGCCAACTTAATTGCATTAAGGTTTCAATTGCAGCGATAATAGGTCACTGGCATAATGTCGTGGTAGCAATTTGTTCGTTCGCCTCATTAATGGATACGCTATAATCGCACTATTTACTTTTTTAATACTATTATGTCCACTAGATTAAAAAACGTAAGTAGGCAAACAAACATTATAATTTTAAAATGTGTAGCAATCAATTTATTATAAAAACTATTAAAAACAGGCTCACGAATTTACTGATTGATTGCCATATCAACGCACTCGGTAAAGAACGTGAGAAGTGAAATTAGGCCTGGGGTTTCTAATTGGAGACTACGAAAACACATAGGTACATACTTGTATATAGAGTTTCAGGCTCTAACAGGCTTAGGTTCTAATATTCGAATAAAGTAACTCATCATTTTAAAGTTAAAAAAGATTCTTATATTTTTTTATAAAATCAGCTATTTTTGCTGGTAATAAAAAAAAATGCTTCACTCACTAAGCCCATCTGAAACTCTTATCATAGGGGTTAGTATTGAAATGATAAATCCCTATATTGTGACGTCCGCCATATTGGATTAAAATTGTTTTAACATTTGGGTAATCGTGCACAAACGTGCATGCTAAGTGGGAAATGCTTCAAATTCGACTTGTAGGATTCACCCATGGACAGGTGAAACTAGATAAAAGCTTGTACAAAATTAATTAATGGTGTCAATATTTTTTAAAACAAGCTAAATTTTAAATTAAAACCTTTAAGTTACCTTGTACATTATACCATTGATATGCCATAAAAGTTTTGTCGAGAGATTTACCTCTGTGTAAAGGTCTGCGTAGATCTTGATCATCGTTACCATTGACATCTCTAAAGGCGGTTGATAATCTTGTATCTGCCCCTAGTGTTACTTATAACAAATAAATTAGCAAAGAATACTCGCTTGCAGTAAATCTGGTACACAAAAGATATACAGTGCATTAAATATTGCATAGGAGCCCATACAATTGTGTCTTGATTCGTTAATTGCTTTAGAAATTCCCGGTTGTAACTAAAAGCGAAACAATTATGGCACTGCGACATCGCTTTACATTCATAATGCAACAGTAACTGGTATATTATTAGCTATTGTTGTTTAGGATTAGTCTAACAAGAACTCCGTGGCATACTAATGTGCCGGCGGCGATGCCGAATATTTAGTACGGAATAGTGCTGTGATAGGGCCACAGATAATAAAACGTTATTAGCAAAACGTTTGTGATTTATTTCCACTGTTCCTTACTGCATACAGATTTTATGACAATGAAAGTCGGTTGCCAAAGGGGAGGTTGGGATTTATTTTATTATATTTACCTTACTAACAATAACATTTTAAGCAGTTATTAAGCAAATGGGGAGAGGAGCAACAGTTGAAAACTGATGAACCTGACCAGATGCCAACTAAGACAATTGACAGAAGGTTTAACGGGCCATTATGGCACGAACGATCATCTCCACAAGATGAATCTTGTATAATATTGTACTTGAATTTATGGATCCCGAATTATTTCAGGTGTTGTTGGCCATTTCCCATCATCAAGGAGACATCATGTAAAAATAACTTTGTCATTTATCACACAACTTTTCTAAGGTTCTCCCAATCGTAATCTTAAATTAGTTTGCCTCAGTATTATTCAACTAAGAGAAACTTCTCGCTACTGTAAATTTCGCCGAAGTTCCGTAGCAATTATATAAGCACTATCATGAGCTTCTCTGGCATGAACAGACGTAAAGGAGGTTACAAGTAACATTGCACAGAAAACTGCATACCGAGATCTCTTTTCTTTAGGATCCTCATCGTTAAATTGATCCATTAGGTTAATATAACGTGTTTTTTTGGTTTGAATATTAAATAAAACGAAAAAAAAAACCAATTAAACAAAATTACGTGTTTTGCTTGCCTGTGACTTTTCAGTGGTTTTTATGGTCACTAGAGTAGTCCCAATGAACTGATGATGAAGCTGGGAGGTTTCCTGTGGCTTAGGTAAGTGGTGTTTACGGTCACCAATAAACTGATGTTGAAGCCGGACGGTAAGTGCCAGAACTCTGTTATAAAACAATGTAAACTATCCGCATTTGGGCTTCGTGGAATTGTCATGACATGCATTCTGGCTATAAGTGACGTATATTCATATACTAGCGAGCCGCCCCGGCTTCGCAAAGCCAGCGTTAGTCATAAAAGTTAAATACATACAAAAAAAAAATGATTTCACATAAAAGTGTTCCTCTCGAATCAATTATCTATTTAAAAAACCGCGTCAAAAACCGTTACATAGTTTTAAAGATCTAAGCATGCACAGGGACAGACAAACAGCGGGAAGCGACTTTTTATACTATGTAGTGAAATAGTGTATAATGGGTGGCTTGGCATGACATAGCGCTTACAGCAATTGTCACATTGGAATTTATATTAATTAATTATTATGCCCTTTTATGTACTTTTTGTTGTTTTTTAAGTCGGTTTTTTTTAATTAAAAAGTATATGTGCCCGTTGGGAAATGTTATTTAAAACTTAGGAAAAAATATATATAACCGTCTATTATCTATTCAATTGTGGGATTTGTATGTCCCGAGAAGAATATTGAGGGACGTTATCATCTTTCCTACCACGCACGCATTAGTGCTCTCAGTACTCCCAAATATTATTGAGGGTGTTGGTGTTGAAATATGGATGCGGTAATAAAAAAAAGCAAATATCGCTTGGTGTGCCCGCAGGGAGAGCGGTCGCATGCCGCTCACGTCTGACCGGCGGCATCAGCCGAGTCTCATATACTAGCGGATACTTTACCGGCTCTAAACAGTTAGTGCTTATGAGTTTTACAGAAATTCCCAAGCTTCCCTTTGTTTGGGAGCGTTTTCTCACCTCAACCGATTACTAATACGGACTTTTTTTACTTTTATACTTTCATATGATGCTTGCTGATAGGTCACTATAGTTGAATTTTAGTCAGTCACAAAGGCTTTATTTTAGCCTGTGATTTTTTTTATAATACACGTAATAGTGATATGTTACATAAAAAATATTCTCATCATATAGCTTTATATTATTCCTGTATTTTATTAAGTCGTCTTCATGGCTTAAGCGGTTGAACGCTTGGCTTGAGATGTGAGCTCCAGATAATATTCCCAAATCTCAGTCATGTATATATTTTCATGATTAAAACTTCCCTTTAATGAATCAGGGAATGGAAAGTGCTCGAAGAACGATAAGTTGGCACCACTTGTCAAGTTGGGTCCTTAAAAATCTTCGGTGAGACATGAGTGAGTGCTGCTTGCCTGGTATAATACCCCCGTCTCACGTGTAGGGACCCTTCCGGGAATGCTTGCATATTATTTCCACACCATTGTTTTACAAAAATATTGTTTAACCTATTATTATTAATTTATCGTCGGTGAAAAGAGGGCGTTCTAACACCATTGCCACTTTCTTAGGGACGCATGTCGGAAGATGCGAAAATGTGTTATTATTATCATAATTAAAATCATTGAGTGAAATACTTTATTTGTTGGTATTTCATCATTAGTCCATCCATTTTAAAATTAGATTATGAAAGAGTTGTTTTGAATAGATGGTTTGAATGCTGAACCATGAATGCATTCATCGCTGGCAGGTGGCATTGGCTGTGAATGGACCTACGTTGGATCCACATGCATACAATGATAGCGACTACATGAATCAGATGCAAAACATGCCTCCCTCCAACTTCAAAGGCTTAAAATACAATTGATCAATCTGCTCATTCTAAGGAAATGACAAGTTTATTAATTCTTAAATTGTATTATTGTGTATGTAGTTAAACGATTTCTTCGTGATAACTTTACAGAACACATATATCAAATAGGTAATAGCAAAAAAAATATAACGCTATAAAAATTTTTTTACACAATAAAACATAATTTATTCAAATATTAATTAAATATGTATATGTTGTAATTTAGACCTAAGTGCCTTATCAGGGCTTATACTGGATAAATGATTTTGATTTTGATGTTGATATGTTTTTGATTTACTGTTATGTTATTATAGATAAAAATGTTGATTACATTTATTGAATTTTACAGAATACAAAGCAACAACAAGAATTACCAAATATACTGATTCTTAATTGTAATGTAAAAAAATAAGATAATGGTAAAGAAACATATTTAATTACAAGCTTTTACAGTGTTTTATGTCAGTGCTGCTAACCTTTAAGGAGTTCCCTACTCATGACCCAACCTTGAGTGCAGCAACTATGTCATGGCAAACTGAAAACCGGCTATTATAATAAAATGCTTTCACAAAATATCGTGTCTATGTTGTTCTTCGTTGAAGAGTTCCGTTATCCTGGTTATAGATTCAGGTCATGCTTACCATAAAAATGCATTGCCATCGAAGCCAAACCAACATGCAAAAATTAAACTCCAAAGGAAAGTGGGAGTGGTTATAGTTAGTAGTTGTACAAGATTAGACCTAAACAAATATGCAATTTAAATAAAAATTGTTCAAGATGAAATATATTATTATCTATGGCAAGTATGGCAACGCATGTGAAAATGAATGTAAGCGCCGTGTCACGCAGTGTTCATCCTCTACGTGACACAGCGTGTACATTTATTTGAGCGGTTTTAGATTTATTTCATTTATTCATTTTATTTATTTACATAATACAAGCGATTAAGAAAATGCAGTTCCGCTTTACGTTACACCGTAAAGCGGAACTGCGTTTTCTATGTATGACAAATTTTAGATTAAGTATAAACCAAATCTTAAAAAGCTTAGACCAGGCCTGACCTCATGAATTGAGACTTGAATTTATGTTTTGATTTGATTTAGATTACAATGGTAAAACATAATTGTTTCTTCATATGACAATGTTTACTTGGTAATATTATTATTAATAACGGACATGTATTATTTAAACTATACGTATATCCATTATCTGTCTCACAAAATCAAAATGCTCATAGTGGTATGTAAGGCTCAAAGAATGCAGCACTGCTAAGTGAATATAAATACAAGGATGGAGCTCTAAACTTCCAAAATTAGTGTTACATACACTTACATAGAATCTGAGTCGAGTTGAAGCATCGTTAGGGTAACTTGCGCATTAATGAAGCTCCGCAGCGGCTTTTCTGCCTGCACTTTATGTTTAGGTGGTTTCTAACTTAAGAAAAGGCCAACGCATTTTATTTACGCATTACGCATTGTATATTCTGTTAGAGCTTGCCCACATGTTTTACTATGGCACCAAAGCTGTAGGACCATTGTAGTTGATTATATTTGCGGTCGAAAATCTGAATTTTCATACATTTTTTTTGTTGAAAATAGGAATTTAAAATAACCCAAACAAATGAAAAGTCCTTTATATGTCCAGCTATGGTGCCATGGTAATAAATGTTCAGACGGACAAGCTCTAACAGATTATACAAAAAATAATACTTGGCCGGCACTTTCAGATGTGGACCAAATCTCTATGAAACATGGATGATGTCCTTACGCTCTAATAATGCACGTAGTGCCGTTTTTTATTTAACGTCGTACTTTACTTTGCCACTGGTTCAGAAAAATCGGAGAATATAGGAACCAATAGAAGCTTCCAGCTATTTTGCTCAGCTTGCAGCTCGATCTTACATGCCAAAAATCGTATTGCATAACCGCAATAAATCCCAAAATGTTCGTGCAGTATGATCTTAGCGATTTCGATGAGGAAATGTATGCTTAATGGACAAATTTAATGATTAACAATTTTACGTAGTAGTTTCATAACTGAATACAGGTGGTTAATTATTGTGTTTATACTACATACAGCTCATGAAAATGATGTGAATATCGTGAAATTGTCTAGCTGACAGCGACCACCGAGCGAGATGCCATTTTTGAACGAAATAAGAGCTTTTAGAGATACGAGAATGGACGCAACCCGCTCCCACTCTATTCGCTTGGGAGTGTCTAGAAAATAATGGGTAACGGTATTGGAAATCGCGATAGTCGTTTCATATAGACAAACATGCCAGAGGTCGTAGTTCTTTGAGAATACTTATCCAGTAAATTCAATGATATTTTGAATTTAGCGGTATACCTACATTTTAAATTGGTACATTTTATTCACAAATTCGAGAAAAAAATACTAAAATGGTATTCGATACCTAATTTGAAGCACTATTTACTTAATTTTAAGTTGTATCATTAGTTTGAGCCGGGGCCCCTAATCTCGTCATTAAAACGTAATGATGCTCTCTAACACGTAAAAGAAATTTACCATATCTTTTGAGAATTAAGATATAGAGTTCTTTCCATGGCGTAGGTTATTAACAGGACCCATTTAAAATTGCGAGTCGAAGATCAAAAGAGGCGGGCTGCACCGTTCCATTAAATATAAAATTTCCTTAGGATTATTACGCCTTGCGCTAGAAAGAGATAGCTTATAAGCGTTGTTATAAGCTTTTTCTTTCTCACACCCCGTAATAACGATAGCGCTAACACTTCATGGTGCGGGCCATGATCAAAACACGTCTGAGACTAATGCTTGCGTCGCGAATTTTTATGGCTCTTCCCGTTCTTCAGGGGCAGTATTTTTTATTTTATTTTATTTAAAATGTTTAAGATAAACTCGCTTAGCTTATGATGACATCGATTCTCGTGTCACAGTGTTTGTAAGAAAGCTCCTCCGAAACGGCTTAGCCAATTTTATGTTTTTTCGTGTGTATCCCTATATACTAGTCTAAGTACAGGTCGTAATCTATTTTTCATACCCCGAAGTAATAAGTGTGGTTAAGCCCAAAAAAATTTTTTTGGACAAAAATAAAATAGAAATAATACACATGGCAAAACAACGTTTGCCGGGTCAGCTAGTAGCTATGTAAAATGTGAACTAATTTTGTATTTACAATCAGCCGTTACGTTCTGTTCTTCATTTTGTTATTTCGGCTTGTGATACCACCTAAGCCTTTTGGTATTTGTTGTCAAATTAATATTTTTCTTATTTATACTGGTTTTAAAGACAAATATTTTATAAACTTAAGACGGCCATTCAGACAGAAAACAAGAACAGGCAGTTAATAAACGAATTATTTGAAATTACATTTTACGAAATTACTCAAAGCCACTATCAAGTTACGAGTATACCAACTAATGTCTACCGTCTACCACCTACGTATACGTAGGGGCTGTTCAATGTATAATATATTTCACAACTATGATTTCTCATGTGAAGTAAAATCACTACGATAATAATTTGCATCTAACCCGAATCTTTTACTTGAACTATAAAATCAGCGTTGTATTTTGTAATTTTGGCTACGGGACAGGCTTGGCAAGTTGCCAGATTCAAATTTAATCTTTATACTACGTTCGCTGTGGTCAGTCGTACCCGAGGCCCGTTTGTTCCCGTTGCTCCTACTCCTGAAATGAAATCCTTATCGTACCAACTTCACAATTCTCTCAAATTAATAAATAATTCCATCATAGCTAGAATGGGACTCAAGTAAAAAAAGTAAATGCGTACTAAAATAGATTCTGATATTCAAATTAAATTTCGTAAATCTACATTTACGAAAGTGGAGCGACCGGGTTCGAAATAGATTTAAAACATTCTTCAAGAGTTTACTAACGAGATAACAAAATATACGGCAAAAGTACAACTAATAATTTGTACAAGAAACAAAATCGATTTTTGTAACCTTAACAACTTTCGACTTCGTATTCGTATCGCTTGCGACTATTTTTGTATGGAAAAATGAACAGCGCTGCGCTTGCGAAAAGTGGAATTAAAAATTTATATGAAAATTTTGAGTTACGTTTTTGAAAGATGTTCATGTTACCAGTCCTGGTCTTGGCGAGATGCAGGTAGGTTCGCGTTAATTTGATAGGTACATTTAAATGATCGTTAAAACACTTTCGTGAAGCAGATGTTACTATTGGTAAATAAATCAGAGCCGCCTAAAACCGTGTGTCTCGCTCGTTAACGCTTACCGTTAGCATCTGTGCTTCAAGTTAGACATAGCCCGTTGACTGAAGCTGTAAGTTTTCGTATACCGGTACGCTTTTTAATTTATAAACACACTAATGTATTATTTTGTAGGTAAACATTAAATTTCTAAGAAAATTCTTCTGGCATTGACAACGATATTATTAAACTAACAATTTCTTAGTCATAATTTTATAATGATGACAAAAAATTACAGCACCGATCTACAGTACCAAAAAGCAAACGTACGCTTTTTAAAGAGGTCTCACTTCGGCTGTTTGAGGCCTCCCGTGACAGGCGTGCTGGAACATATCTCGCTCAGAGAATCAGCATTGCTATCCCGCGTGGCAATGCTGCCAGCATTCTTGGCTTTCTGATTTGGGTCAGATCTTTTATCTATAAGGTGGTAGGTAGTTCTCGTAAGTGCTCGATAAATATGAGTTGACATCATCAGACTGATCCGACCCTGGACATCGGCTGAAACGGGTGATATTAGTTATCTATGATTTGAATAAACATGTTTTTATTAACAGCCTATTTTTACGGTGGAACTGTTAAGTCAATTATCACGGGAACAACGAGAAAGTATTGAGCTTTATATAAAATTATGTAGTAGACAGGCTTATAGATAATTCCAGGTAACTGAAGTCGCTAGTTAATTAATTAACACTAGCCAGAAAAGCTTTGCTACTAAACATGGGTGGTACATTGTTTCAACTCCCAAGCACGTCGGCGCGCAATCCATTGTTATTTGGGGGTACCTATACATCTCTGTGATGGCCATACGTACCCGCAGTAGGCACTTATAGCGTTGGCAATGTATTTTATGACAATTGCTTGTTGCAGCGGCACTGTAGCCACGAACGCAATTCAATTGACGTTGTAAGCCTGTACGTACAGTCGATACCAACACTAAAGTTTGTTGAAACTGCGAATCGACTACGATAAAGTTCGAATGCCTTAGTCTCGAATGCTTTTAGGATTGCTCTCTTGGCTAACTTTCTTTTTATAAACATACTACTCCTCTGTGAATCTGTTACTACATACAATCAAGTTAGACGTACACCAACAGGCACGTCTGGCGTGTAAAGGTTAATTTTATTCTACTAAGTTGGCCATAACCGCACGGCTCACCTGATGGTAAGCAGTCACCGTAGCCTAGTCGCCAGCTAACGCTACCTATTCCATTGTTATTGAGAACTCACAATGCTAGTAGCATACAATACTAGTGCAGCGTTTTCCCGTGGAGCTCTGTCAACCGTACTCACTGCAGAATCCACTACATCAAAGTAGTGTTATTTGACTCTGGTCTTTTGTAAGGTGGAGCTTAAGACCCCAGTTGGGTGACTCAATTTTTTTTATAGGAAGATTTTGTGATATTCTGTCAGGCTTCTGATTCTGCCATAGTGAAATCGTTTTGATTAAATAACACAAGTATATCCCCATATTGTGATTCATTTGAATATAATAAACCCTTGATATATTTTCGGGTTAGCTGTCCATACATTAAACTAAGGGACGAAAATGTTTTTCTCGCGACCCCATAGCGGAGGACATCGCTTTAACGGCATAATATTGTAAATATTTTAATATAACATGTATGCTAATGTTTTTTATGTTGTGTTTATTCGGTGACTAAGGTTTCCAGAGCACCTCGAGGATACCCTTTGCTTGCAGTAAATAAATTATACGGTGTTAGCTAACGCAGCGCTTCCTCTCAACAATAAGGCTGGCTGGCGTCTATAGCCAACGGAGACCGCTTCGCATCATGCGGGTCGAACGCTTGATTAAGTAGTATATTTTTTTTTACCATTAAGGTGACAGACGATTGTCAGCAGTCACCGTAGCCTATAGCCGTTGCCGCTAGCAATACTAGGGGTATTTCTAACATTTTAATCAGCAAGGGTTTTTTAGAATCCGCAAAGTAAATCCAGAGATCCCCAACACACAAAAGAACATATTGTTAATCTGTATAAAATATATTGTAATGAGGATTAATGCCGAGGTCACTAAACACGTCCCGATGAGCTTCGTACCGTACGCGTTGTCGTCGCCTAACTTATTGATATTTGTGCTAATTCTGTTGTACGAAATCATTTTCTGATCTAATTTGACAGGACTTAAAATCCATCCATCCTTATTTAACCCCGCACATAAGACAGAGATAGCAAGACTTTTTAGTCTTGTCGAATTCGTTTAGTTTAGAGCTTTTGTACACACGAGATTATAATTGAGGAACCTTAATTTACACGCGCTTTGTTTATTTACAAGCTTTTGTTTATTTTGACCTGCCCGGTGTGTGTAGTAAATTCTTAATAGTTAAATTTGACCCATTTCCCAGTCTCCAATTGAGCTGACATTTGGCGCACTCTTTTGGTACTCGTGATAATGCAGGATTACTTAAATGCCGCCATTATTAATCTAACATGGCGGCCCCTGCAAGATGGCGATTCATAATATCTACAAGAATCTCAAAACCTGTGTTATGGTAACAAATGAACGGGCTGTGATGATGGATTAAAATGTACGTATAAGTTTGGTGCTAAATTTATTAAAGTATCTTAGCGATCTTTATAATTAAAGCATGTTTAACATTTAAAAGCATGTTTAACGTTTAAACAAAAAAAAAAAAAACCGTCTGTTTCAATGTAATTAGCGTTCTGCAAAGGTAGATTAAATGTAGGACACGTAAATTATATTTTTTTATTAACCTATGTATACGTATATGTATACGCATTAATCTGTTAACTGAAAGTAATCCGTCATAATATTTAATTTACTTTTTCGTATTAAACTTTATGCGTCTAGGTGGGATCGTGAGAGCAATGAATAAATCTTATCGGGGTTGTATCAAGCACGCCACTAAATCTGTCTACTTTGTTACTTTGAGCTAACGTAATTTGTAAGAGGTAAATAACGGACATTCTCGTCTTCCAGTAAAACGAATGTCTCATTGAAAATTCAGCGAATGATGCGGAAAGATGCCTTTCTAGGCTGCAGTGTATAGTTATTGGGTAAGCAATGTCCAAGCCCAAGCGAGTTATGCGGATCCCCAAGAATGTAGGCATGTATTAGAGCAATATAAAATCGAAATCGCCCCTAGCGTGCTGCTATGTGCTAAGGCGTCGCCTTTCATGATAACGGACAAAAAGGTAGGCACTTCAAAAGGTAGACAGGCGTCTTTCGTGATACTCGCCGATTCTTCAATTTTCATCTGGAAACTGTTGGAAAAAATATAATTTTAAGAAAATATAAAGGTATGGTCATGTTTCGCTTAAGGACGCTGTAATATTTAATAAAAATCTTCTTCGGTGTGAAGCTATCTAAGTTCATGTTAAAGTGGATTAAGCTGAGAACAACCTATAGGTACAAACATTTCTAATGGAACAATGAAACGAGAAAAAAATGGGAATATAATAATTATATATTCTTTTTGTGATTTTATATATAGTAACTGTCTAATGTTATGTGACAAATTAAAGTTTGAAGGCCTATCAGGATCATCTATACATGAAATGAACCTACCCTAGTCTACTCACCTCCTTCATCATTAAGTGACAAGACTCAGTTATTTTCAATATATACATACCTACTTACAATGCCATACATTTTTGGTTCATGATTTTTATCGCATGTTGTGATCTACTTGTAAATGGCAGAACAATTACAACGTACCTTAGCACGTAATTCTAATGAATTGTTGTATCTGCTATAAGTGATCCAAATAATTAACCTTAACCACAGTAATCCACTCTATATTAAAATAATCATCGTATTGTAAATCAACATATTATGTTGATTTTTATTAAATATTACAGCTATTATTACTGTTAATTATTACTGTTCGTCTTATATGCTGCTAGCATAATAATATATCTCAAACTAATATTGGTAGCGTACTTGAGACCATGCTGACCTCAGTTATTGTGAGTAATATTATATTTTAGGACCATTTATCTTTTTTCTATGCTACAAATACATTTGAACAACATTTTGTATGATAGACTTGGGCATAAAAGTTATAATTATACTCTGATAAAAACCAAAGGTGCCTAGCTACAGTAAAACGATCTTCAGAATTAGCTGGACTTCTTTATCTTTGGCTTCTATTAGACCTAATTTTCCCACGTAAGCAAAAGAAACAAAGTCCTCAACGACCATGTATAGGGACGTATATTTTCTCAGGTTGACGAGTCAGTGAGAGGTCGTGCGAGCCGGTGCTAAGTAATTAGTATTTCAGACTTCAGACTCTTCTCAGCGTTTAAGATTAACAATGTAGCGACTCAGTATTTTAAATCAGGCCACGTCGTAGTTTTAGACACTAGGTTGGATTTATATAAATAGGTCACGGTTGAGATTAACACAGAGAGTTTTTTAATTAAACTTAAAAGTGTCTTAAAATTATTTAAGAATGGAGGATGTAGAGAAGGACGTTCCTAATCGGTTTGATTTCTTTTGCCTGTTGTTGAAACAGTATATACATACATGTATTCATGAGTTCCACTGGATTAAAATTAAATTCTCTGTCATACAGTACAAACTGTAAGTTTTGCCTGCCTATCATGCTTTGTACACATTTGAAATTTTTTTTGGGACTCAGTCTAGCTTATAACTGTTTAACTTTTCACCTTTTTTGTGTATGACTGTGTTCTGTTTTGTGTGCCTAACAAATAAATAAATATAATACCTATGTAAATCACCAATCAATGAGAATCAATGATCACACATGGTAATATTAGATTGAAACACAACTAATTCAATTTTAATTTCTCTAGTAACGTACTTACATGAAACACACTGATCCCGTTTCTGGGTACTGCGTGACTTTGTGAAGTAGCTTAATCATGCCAAGTTCTTCACACACAACTTGTTATAAAGTATTAAATTACTTAATTGTCAGAATTTGAAAGGATTGTTTTTTATTTAGCAGCGAGGTCTTGAGTGTCGTGGACATCAAAAATATTTTCTGCTTTCTCCCCTTTCATTAAGCAATAACACAATAACTCTGAACTCCCAATGGTAAATAGGTATACCAAATAATATAGTCGTATTTCATTAGAAAAGTTATTTCATCTCTCTGGATTATAATGAAATATATAAAATGGGTCCTTTTCATGAAGATACTTTATGAGATCTTTAATTTCTTTACTTTATAAAGTTATTACCGAGGATTAGCAATGTATTACGTGAGCAATAAATTAATTACTCGTCGATAGTGATTTGTCAGCTAAGTGTATGTTGTACGGCTTACGGTATAAAGTGTGATCCGACTACCCTTCGTATGTGTAGGCTCACGTAATCGAGCCAAGAAAGGCGGATATCATTACCGTCGCATTGGATCTTTTCCGTTATACCTGTCATACCAAGGAAAGGAACATTTTGTTAGTAATAACAATGTGTGTAAAAAACGTACCTTTTTCGTTAATGATGAGAACAGTTGAAGTAGTGAAACGTAGGAGGCAGGCTGGCAAAGACGCATTCATTCAAATTTATTGAGAAAATCGAGTAGCAAACTACAGTGCTTGATATTCGTAGTCTCTTGAATATTTTTCCTAACTGCAAAATCCATAATGTTCTCAAATATCTAGTAACAACTGCTATATATGAGTAGTGTTATTTGACTGCGGTCTTCTGTAAGATGGAGGTACATTCTCCAGTCGGGCGGCTCCAATTTTAATGGGAACACCCACGGGAAACCCAATTCGCCTTACACTCTTTAAACGTCGCTATAAGTGTGCTTCAGTAATACGATTATTATGACTTAGAAAAATGTCGAGTCCAGTTTTCTATAAAAGCTTATAAGCATTTATTATTAAGCTATAAAAGCTTAAAAATAAATGCTTTCCTCCCAAGTTTTAGAAATTTACAAATAAAGCATTTTTTTGTTTTAATAAAGCATACTTTTAGGTGTAGGTACTCAAAGTAATCAAGGTGCGCATTTTCAACACCTAAGTCATCCAAATGTAAAAAAAAGGATTTCTGGTTAATTATTAGACAGAGTACACATAGTATTAATATAGCAGAAAAATAATCTGTCGACAAATTTCAGAAAGAAAGAAATTAAACCCATCTAACAAACGAAAAAAAATCGCGCTGCCGGCTTTAAAGTGTTTTGATCGTCGTAGCGTGCCGAGACAAAATAAAAAGAAAGGCTGGTTCAGCATTCAGAATGAGGACGCGTCAAGAGTCAGCACCACGTACACACTTCTTTTTTTGAACCCAAGCTATTCGGAACGAACGAACCCACAGTTAATCACACAATTTAAGTTTTACGACGCATGTATTAAAACATAAAAGCGAAATAGCACGCTCTCAGTCACAGAATCATGACGAAATCTTAGGAAGTTTATTTATATGGCTCACAAACTTTAAATTACGTAGGTAGTGGTTGCGTAGAGCTGTGAGCATTCACTTAGAAATTACCTACTTTTTGAATTCGATCGCCAAATGGTTAAAAATGGGGTGAGAAGAACCTACGTGCGGGTGAAACAGCAGAGCCAAGCTAGTCGTACTTGAATTTTAGTAATATTTTTAGTGTTTAATTGCTATAATTAATAAAATTTTGTTTAAAGTATCAATTATGTTTGCACTTGTTTGGCCACTTGCTTTTTATACCAATATGGTGACACACAAGCATACGGACCACCTGATGGTAAGCAGTCACCGTTGCCTATAGCCGCTAGTAATACTAGGGGTATCACTAACGAGTTGCAAACCTTGTTGTTGATGAGCACTCACTGTGCTAGCAGCATTACTACGTCTAGCCCAGCGTATCCTCGTGGAGCACTGGCAACCTTACGTTCCGCAGAAACACAACACCACATCAAGTAGTGTTATTTCACTGCGGTCTTCTGTAAGATGGAGGTGGGTACAGTCCTCTTTTGGGCGACTCCAATTTCAATGGGAAAACCCACGGATAATCCCAAATCGCCCTACCTCTCTTTGATTGCATATCATGTCACAAATATCACAACTATTCATAACGTGCTATTGTCTATGCGATTTTCATTCTATTTTTAGTAATAACATTCAGAAGCAATCTCGTTTCAAGAGTGTGCAAAGAGGCTAATGTCCAACACTAACGCTGTTAACAATATTGGATGGAGTAGGACAACGGCTGGACGCCACCGGCATGCTTATGTTCCTAATCGGTATGAACAACCTTTAGGGCCTGCAATGGGATTGGGTCACATCTTACCGTTGCGTTATTACTAGCGGTTAACCAATGCAACTATTATTATAATGATTAATCAATCTCACCCGACTTACCAGAATTATTAATGTTTAAATATTAATAATGTTGAATGTAAAGTAGCGTTGCATTTTTTTGGGCTGTAAAACGTGATTAAAGTGCTTTGTGTAGGTTTAAAATAAATCAATTAGACACAAAAAAATCCTTTCAGTTAATGCTTGTTAAATCATCATTCAAAGGGCTGTTGAGTTTATATCGGTTATCTATTCCTCATAATTCCCCTAGGAAGATGTTGAGGCTTTCATACATAAATATACTATACAAGACTTGATGAAATTTCTTAATAGGAAAGTCAATAACTTAGGATGGCCAAACGGATCGGCATGAGTTTAGCATTTTGTGGGTACTTAAGGTATTTAGATGTAGGTTTATGTATATTTTTTACAAAGGTAATAGTTGAGTGGAGTAAAAAGCTAACCGCGAATGTTTAGGTGTTAAATAAAAAAGAAGATTTATTTCAACTCGAAAACAGGCCGTACTGTCTAATGTACATTCTTTTAAATTATTAAGTGAGAGTTTAAAGAATATTAATATATTTACAAATAAATGTCACATCGTAGTCACGCTGTATGGAAATGTTGATTCGCTGAGCTAAATATTCGTCAGCCATGATGCCACTTATCGAATTGGGTAAAAGATTACAAATAAATACTTACTGAGCCTGGAGAGTTTGAACGCGTCGGCTGTGTTAATGATATCAACGTAGAGCTGGAAGTCGAGGTGGGTCTTGTTCGGGTTAGAATGCTGGACCATGGCGAACTTGAATGCATTCTGGACCTCATCGGTGTTTTGATCGAAGACAACGCCTGTAATAAAAAAAAGAAAATAAAATAACGGTTAAAAAAGTATAAATGCTAACCAACGGGTATTATTGTAAAACAAACCTATCCACTCTTACTCATAAATGCAGACCAAGGGCTATCTACCACTACAACTATGAGTGGGTGAAAGTAGCTAGTTGCGAGAAACAGCTAGACAAACCCACAAACATTTTCCTTTTACATATCGATATTGATGCCACCATTTTCTTATGTAACCATTTAAAAAAAAACTTCTATTTTTTAATTATAAACAGAGCAACAAAGAAAGCAAAGTAGCAATTTATAAAGATAATCATAATATTTCCATCTCTCCACCCGTAAGGATTTTCCGATACCGTTTAGAATCTCGAGTCTGGATAATCGTTTATTGTTCTCTGGAATTCTACCGGATAATCGTTTTTTCTTTTGGAATATATTTTCAAGATCTATTTCGTGTATTATTAAAACCTAAGCTGTATCTCGAATCAAAAACAAAGATTTTATTAGGTTTGAATTAATAATGGAGCAATTAAGTTGTTCATACAAATATAAAAAGCACGTAAGAAATTAATTAATTTTAACTCATTTATCTTGAAATTGTAACAACGGATACTTAAATCTAATAAAAAATGGATTACACGATATTTTGTATCTTAGAAATATACGCTTTGGAATGATATCGATTTCCCAGCGGTGGGTTGGTATAGTAATGATAAAATTGAACATAAATGGTTCATTGGTTCATGAATACAACTTGTATGCTAGTGGCATTCGCAATTTATGGTTTTACAGGCATACGCTGGGCATAGTATTTCGGTATGGAATTTACAGCTTTAGTCAGGCTCGAGAAAAATATGGATTTATCGTCCGAGCTTTGCAACAAATAGTTATTACTGTTGGGATCTCGTGTAACACGCAGTAAATTGGAAGCATAACATTTGTGTGTCTGAAAACTAAATGGTTTTGACAACATTATTGGTAGGTTTTTTGGTTGTAATAAAATTAATCTGAATGAATTATATACGTATTTTTGTATATTTTATAAATTAAATTGATAAATAACCAAGGGGACTAACGTTGGTTATCAAAATGAGTAAAACATTGAAATTACTATTTGTAATATCAAAATATCATCTTTTGACCTAATGCATATGAAAGTATGTACGACATACAAAAAACCAAGACCTAACTTTTTTTGTCTGTATGTCTGTTTATACCGGATAATCTTGGAAACGGCTGGAACAATTTGAACGGGAGTTTCACTAGCACATGGCAGGAGATAAATAATTAGGATCACGCAGAAAATAAAAACCCTATGAGATTGTGAATGCAATCCGTAAAGTGAATAAGTCAACATGTACCCGTATAAAAATGATTATTTTTAACCGATAGACCAAATAATATAATATGTATTGATATGATTCATCTTCGAAAATGACGGATTATCATGCAAACTTTCCTCCCCTATTCTACGCCCTAAGGGGTGTTATATCCAAAAACCCTACCTTAGTGGATGCATACTGTCAAAATTTCAAGTCTCTAACCTCGGCCGCTTAGGCTGTGCGTTGATATGTCAGTCAGGGAGTTGCTTCTTTTATATGTACAGAATATAGAGATATAATATATAGTAGGTAAAGCTAGTTTAAAATAAAGAAGCGTGCTACTTGAGTAGACCAATATATATTTGTAACAAAACCTTTATCATTTATTTGTTAAATGATCCTCCCTTTAATTTTTCTTGCAGTCCAGCACTTCAATTATTGCATGGGCACTTCAACGGGATCACACACGATGATGTAATTACCTAGATATTTTCAGTAAACGCCAAAAATATTGCGAGCATTTAAAATTAATTGCGTTTTGCGTACAATGATAAAGTGTTGTCCGACGATAGTACGTGGCAGGATTTAATACACTCTATTTTTTTTTCTTCTGGATTTTAATTAATGAATTATATAGAAGGAACATGTAACGCCATCGCCTGAATAATCTACTACCTCTTTTTTTTTGTTGTGATACTAATAATTTGTAGTAATACTATATATACCACCTATTTGTTCACCTATCGAATATATTTAGTAGATAGTATAGATAGTATAATAGGTACCAAAAGGAACTACGCTACATCTTCAATCGGCGCAGGGACGGTAACAGCGCTAGTGGTCCGTATAACCAGACATTTATAATGCATTTGCTTAGAATATTGCTTAAAGAAATATGCATGAAAATATTACAGGAGCGGTTTTCGTATCAAAACAAGGAAAGGAACATTATGTTGCTGGGAACATTGTATTCTACTCTCGCAGTGGTCGTCTCACCCTTAGCGCCATAAAGAAGCCTCAATAAAGTGTTTTCCTGTATTAAGTGTATTTGTCTTTCATTACCATCATTATAATTTAAAAGAAGTACTGAAGATGTCTGTTAAGAATAACAAAGTTTGGAACTTTTCAATTCGGAAGATAATAACCGTTTTAATAAGTTGGTCTGTCAGAGATCAGAGTCAACATCTTGTGATAAGGCCGCCAATTGTGCCGATTTATAAAGTATTTTATGTTCCTGACTTATTGATTCTGGTGTACAATAAAGAGTTGAGTATCTAATTGAAGTAATGTGGGTCACGCCCATGAATTCATATAGATACGTTAAAAGTTTAGCACATTATTCGAACCACAAACACATTTCAATTTCCCTCAGAAATAGTCCACTTAGAATAATAGTAAGCCGTGTAACTGAGCCCTATACGTCTTAAAGAAGAACGGTTTCGAATCATTGACTGCGATAAAATTTCTTAATAACGTATTTTACACAATCTTTCTCTTTTTTACAAGCTTTTTTTAGTTACACCTGTCAAGTGTGTGTAATACACACGCCTTGTATATTATGTGTGTTATCAAATCTTGCAAGTTAAATTTGGTCAACTTCCCAGCGTCCGATTGAGCTGAAATTTGAGATACACGTTTGCCTCCCGTGACAATGCATGATGGATTCCTTAAATATCTCCATATGGAGATTTATGATTACCCCAATAACCCCTATGATATGGGTATCAAATGACTGTGTTAATAAATGACTAACAAGATTGTAACATAATGTTAATCAGTATAGCGTTATCATGTCCCAGGCGGACAGAGTGTTAGCGGTATGCACCTGCGCACTTATTAGTGACGCTCGAAGGGTAATAAGTCATATATGTGGTAAAATCCAATCGCAGTACATACATTTTTAGGCTCTGAACAAATAGCCACCCACTAACTATTTTCCAATATAGGAAAGTGTTACTACCTCTCAGGAAAGCCACCTTCACAATGAATTAGGTATAACTCCCTAATATATTACTTTGAGTTTCCCCTTTATCTTTCCGTGCCCAGTCTCTTAATACCATTCAGATTTAGAGGACAGTTACTGCAAGCTAGGATTTTAAAATAGATCCCACTTAGATTTCCACCTTGTCCTTATATTTCAAGCATTGGGAAAAAATTGAAATCGTTGGGGTAGGATCACCATTAACTTTTTTACTAACGGAAAATAAGTTTTATTACACCGGAACAAGGTACAATGGTAATAAGAACCAATTCGATGTGGACTACATTGTTTTCCAAATTTTATTAAGGTATCTTAACATATTTCAATCAATTTATTGCGCGTTCATTAACATACCAGCAAACTATGAACACTTGTCCAAATACTGTATACGTGACGGGCGTATAAGCGTATAAATAACGAGAAACAAAAATATACAAAACAAAACACTTTTACAATCACAAGCTAGCGCGCTTTGCCTGTTTATTTGGCGGCAGTTTGTTCCCAGTTATATTTACAAACTGTAAAAAGCCCTGATGAAGAAAATGCGCGGCTTAGTTGTTGCTGTAACGCGAAATTGTAAGGCGCCAGAGAAACTTTCCTTCTTTTTGCTCAAAGTGACAAATGCCCTTGACGTCACAGGTCGCTTACATTATAAGACCTGAAGACTTTCTCTACATGCGGCGGAAATAATAACAGCCCGTTGATTACTTTGAAGACGCAAAATTTTCGTAAAGAAATGTTTAGCGCAATATTATTTATAGAAATCTCAACAAGATTATTAACACCTACTTGTTTTGAATGTTGGATGAGTTTGTGTGAAAATTGGAGACTGCCTCGTGCAATGATCATAGAATAATGTTTTATAGGTTGATCATAAGGTCCGCTATAGCTGTATTTTACCAGCAATCTGGAGCACTATAAGGTGCTGTTCAAAACCATTACCAGCAGCATTGGTTCGTTAGGCAAATACAGAAATCCTTTACTCAGGCTAGGCTTTAGGCAAGCTAAAGTTTATACTACAAACGTACAAAATGGCTGATTCCGTGAATTTCGCCCGTCGATCCCTCCTGCCGAAGGCAAATAATAATATTAGTGTCTAAATCTATATTGCTACGGCTTTCCTATGGTTAGGATGCGGTACATAGCCATTTGGCTGGCTTAAATCAAATAGCCATAGAGATAATTCTAAGTGATTCATTGGTCAACTCTCGTTGGTATGCTATTTGTAAGCTTTCTATAACCTTTCTGTAATTTGGTAAGGCTAATCACAAGTTTGGTACCATTACTTAGTTTGTATTTAAATTTTTATAACATCACCCACTGCTCATGTTAAATTATCCAATAGCATTAGCAGTGCAATCGTAAACCTGCGACATCGCAGTAGTCGTACAATTTGATATTGCCGCCGTAAAATATTTCATTATAAGTATAACGAATAGAGTGGGTCGAAATGTCTCGGCTTAATAGATATTGCAATAGGTACCAACGAATGAATCTACCTAAGTAATGAAATGACGATGATGGACCTTGATTAACATTTAAAGGACTAATTTATAACCAGAGGAAGTCGGCGCTACTTACTCATGTAGGTTTTTTTTATTAAGTCTAGCGACATTTGTTATTATTACATTTATACTTAAAATGTATATATATAGTATACTAGCTGTTACCCGCGACTTCGTCTGCATTTGTTTAAATACAAAAGTAGCCTATGTCCCTTCCCCAGGATATAATCTATCTCCGTGTCAAATTTTATTACGATCCGTAATCAACAGTCAGGACTGTTGAACGGATCGTAATAAAATCGTAATAAAAAAGGTAGCCAAACTAGCAATCAAACAAAATGAGTTACTTCCGCATTTATAGCATTAGTTTCTGTACTAGATATTCATGACGAAATTGTATGTTAATTTATGAAGTGGAAAACATGCCTAGGATTAAGTTTCAATGATATGTTTCCAGTGCAGTTCATAAAGTTTTAATTTGTTCATCGGTATGTGCACGCGAAGCAGATTTGCTCTCATCTAAAACAGAACAATGTTCTCTCCTAGGACGCTTCAATATTGTTTTAATCATAGGGTTTTTAAAAGAGCATCCGAGCGTAGGTACTATTGAGGTACTATGTTTATTCCCACCACTAAAAATATTCCGCTAATTTGTGATAACTCTTAGGATAGTTTAAGCACACTTTATATAATATTTAGAGATAAAAGGCCTATTGTCCACGACAAGCTTTTGTAGGCTGTGTATAGATCCGTGAACATTTCACGTTAATTAGTAAACAGAGGGAGGACAATTGTTGTAAGGAATTCATCTTGACTGTTTTGTATGACGATGTGATTGAGATCGGCGGTTTTCGCAGTGGATATGTGTCGGATGACGTAGCATTAATCTGCGTCGTGTAAATAAATGTAGGGCGTATTTCAGGAGCGGCGAGGCGGGTGGCGACGTCGCCTCTCACCGGAAGCGCCCGGTCTCAACAGATTGGAGTATATGGGTACTTAGCTGTGTATGCCGCCTAACGCTTGCCAAATTATTCTTTACCCCTAAACAGGAACAAAGCTTTCATCATTCCATGTAATAGACGCCAGTAAATCCACCTTGGAAATTGAAAATTATGGGACGGGTAAGTATACGTTTTAAACGTTAGCGAGTTTCATAAGGCCCGCGTGTAAATAACTAATTTCGTATTTCGTTCGCAAACTCACAATAACTTACTTACTGTATTAAACTTACTTCAGCTTTTCCACGTAACGTGCTGCGTTTCATCTTTTTAATTTTGGTTCATGGGAGAAATTTGGTTCACAGTACCTATGTTTTTGTATCGAATAATGAAATTATCGTTAAAATCTGTTTATTGGATTACTAATTCATTAATACTCGTCGGTAACTTTATAGTGATAAAGTGGCAAATTATAATTACTGTGATAGAACATAATAATAGTGTTTCGGTGAAGAGAATTCAGCAACAGTCACCGGACGAAATGCCTCCGCAAACCATTTGATCGAAGCTGACTTATCAATTAATCGTGCTGAAAGCAGCCTTTAACAGAATCAGCGTTTTGAGAATTGCTATGAAATGTACAACAGTGTATGTCGAGAGCATTAACTAAACGGCAACCGAATCGATTTGCTTCTACTGCAAACAGAATGAGAATACTGACCACTTTGGCGATTAATTCAAGCTATAATTAATTTAATCATCCGTTGTCAATGCAGCTAGCGTTTATTTTACGCATTAAGGGGATTATTTTGCGCTATCGGACCGGCAATGTTATCGCACATGTTGGCCTGCGTGCTCCACAGAGCATATCGCAAATTTTACACTGAAAATACAACCTGCCACGCGTAGTGCACACAACTGTCGCGCAGCCTTATTTGTGCTTCGGTCTCGTACAGTGCAGATTTAAAAAAGGGACATGTTCATGATTAACTTATCATCATAAATAATTGTAGGAGAGCATGCGTACTCGATGATCGTAAAACTGATTAATGTTGCTTATCACTTTGAAAGTTTTTTTAATTATCATTTACACGTCGGCTGGTTGATGCCTCCCGTGACAGTCTTGCTGGAACATAATATCTCGCTCAGAGAATCAGCATTGCTATCCAGCGTGGCAATGCTGATTCTCCCAGCATTCTTGGCACGCTCCCGCATGGTTCCGGTTTGGGTCAGATCTCTTATCTATAAGTAGGTAGGTTAAATTCTGTTCTTTGTAAATAGTTTAAATTATCATTTATAAAATGTTTTGACGATTAAACTGTCTTGGTAACCGAAATTAGTTATTAAGATATGTTTGTGACAAGTTCTTAAATATGCCCTGAATCGAAAAATGTGCACCGCATTACACTAGACTGGGTGACTCGCGCATCTTATTACAAAAAAACCGATTATCCGATGTTATGTATATAAAACGTACCAAAAAATATGACCGCCACTAAGCCTTATGGCCATCGCATTGCATTGCACAGGCTGTGTGTTAGTACGCGTGCCGGTACAGTTTACGTTAACATTCGCAGTGTATAATGATTGCTCTGGTCCGCGCGCCGATGTAGTTCTCGCTTCCTTATTGGATACCAGTTGATGATGTTACACATTACATTTACAATACCAATAATCAATTAGCTTTAATACAATAAAAAAAAATGCTTTCTTATTACAAAAACTAAGTTAAGGAACAAAGTGTGTTGATTTTTTGGAAAGCAAAACATTTTGAATTTTCTGGTAGTAACACACGTTTTGATCTAAGATCCGTTGACGAACTTCTTTCACCAATCTGCTTACCGGATGAAAATTATGTAATTTCAAGTAAAATATGTTACTTACTAAACATAAACTAAACTAAACATCTGGGAGCATGGCAGTGCCCCGCCAAGTCGAGCAAAAAAGCGGCACGGCCGTACCACCCTTTTCTCGAAGCAGTTCAGGCCATTTTCGACCCCCAATAACTTCGTTATGGATATAACTAGAAGCCTGCATTTTCAGTAACCAAGCAGGGATTCTAATATATGAAGCGTTGTACCAGTATTACAGTAGTTGAATATTGTGAAATAGTGGCAGCTATATTTCCACACGCAGTAACGACCTGCGGTCGGGCCCCGACTGCCTGTCTTCAACTTACATTCGCTGCACCGCATTGTATCTATGTTGTAAATTTGTGAGCGGGGTTAGTATAATTTATTGGAGTACCAGATATAATAACTCGGAAAGTTAGAATTATACAATAGTTTATTTATAAAACTTAAAAGGTATTTATAAAACTACTGGATAAAGACGACTAATCACCTTATTAGACGAGAAGACGATTGCTTTTTTTTTTAATCAGTGATGAAATGAGAAAACCGGCTCCCGGCAACTATAGCAATTGTACAGTGTACTGCTTTCCGGCACTAAGACATTATGTAACGTTAACTCGGTGGCACTCGAGCACTCGCACGGCAAACGTCAGCTAGTGACGTACCTTCTCGCCTATATTTGGGAGATTTTTCTTGCCACACGCTGCAAGCTATAATCCTGACAAACCTTTACCTGTTCCACTTTTCACGCAAGGCTGAATATTTATGTTGCAGTAGTTTTAAGCTTACGAGTAATGTTCTGTCGCAAAGTGAACACATGATTTCGACGTCTAATACTAACGTGAAATAAAAATTATATTCCATAATTACCTAGTTGTGGATAAAGTAGCCTTAACAACAACAAATTACGACTACGTATTCGTATCGCTTTGGACTATTATTGTATAGGAAAATGAACGGCTATGTGGCGGCGAAAAGTGTAATAAAAATTCGTATGAAAATTTTGATTTTTTGAGAGTTGTTTTCGAATACGTCGACGGAAGATGGTCTTGCTACCTACACATTCACACAGTTCTCTATAGTAAGTAATCACCTTAGGTAGATAATGGACGCTTCAACCCCAGACGTCATTATTGGGGATAAAAACTCATACTCTTAGTGATATTTTAATCTGTTAATGGGTCATGTGAAATTATAATGTCCTCCTTTAAGTCTAGATATAGTCATTACTGAACAAATGCGGTTCATTCCATTTAACTTAGGCCTCAGGGCGCCAACTGCCGTGAATGTCACTCCTACCTACGTCTCTGACCTAAACGAGGGTGCTTATGAATTTAATTAATCCTCAACGTAGATATAAGCAGAAGTGAATAACACGTTACCCTTATTGAATTTGAAATCTTCGTGTGAAATTGTCTTCCGACCTAACTACAGAACTATGAATTTCATTGCAGATTGAAAGATAGATTTCAGATCATGAGGTATTTTAACCACAGTGACATTAAGCTTTCATACCGTTCCTTACATGGTACCATCAAACACATATTTTAATCAAATATGAATAGCTATTTTTGGCCGGTAGCATAGTATAGTAGGCTTTTAAAATGATAAAAGGCTATAACCGTAATACGTATAGGAAAAACATATTTGCAATAGAAGGAAATGGAGATACTCTTTTTTACTTCTAACAAATCAATAGTATCTAATCTATGTTTAATTTAGGTTAATACGTAAACAAAAAACTTGTATTATGTTTCTTATGTTCGCTGTCAAAAAGGTGCCAAGTAGCAACAGCGCATATTGAAAAAAATGTTAACAGGAAGCAGGTACTGCAATATTCCTTCACAAAGTGAAACGATCTGCTTTTGTGACATAGGTGCTCATGCATATCACTGGTAGGTATTCTGTTATATACGAGTATTAGATTCAAAAGACATTTTAAACACTTTGAATGAAAAACCCCTTACTATGTAGTCTCGTGACTCTATTTCATAGCTTTTAGCTAGAGTCTAGTTCAAAAAGTTATTAAATTAATAGACCGACCAAGTTTCTAAAATTCAAGTGCAATGCAATGAATCTTTTCGTCTACCCATTCGACAGTAGGTAGCACTTATCATCTATAGATGTTTGCAACACTGGAGTATCACTTTTACTATTGACAATATTAATCCCCATATTAGTCATAGAGTGAGACTTTTTTAAATACCAAATCCCGCTTAGCCCTTCCTTCTTAAGATAATTGAGTATTGTATTTTAATTGCGTAATAAAAGTGGAGATTTAATGCTAAACAACATTGTCATCGGTAACTAAAAAACACACTGTTTATTACTTATTTAAAAAATGCAAATTTTAGCTCTATTTCGTTTTGCGAACAACAGAATTCAGAAGTATGCAGCTCGGGTCACAACCATAAATCTCTATCAAATATGGTTGGAGAAAGATATATAGCGCATCAACGTGTTAAAGTGTACATAGTGCCATTTATACCTACTGAAATTTTAAAAAAAGAAATATTGTTTATCAAGAAATTACCAGACCAGTTCAATTTATAGCTTCTAATAAACAAACTTTTTGTAGGCTTTGATTGTATACGTTACCTATATAATCAAAGGTTTTAGGCAACACCTCCAAATGGTATCATAGTTAGGCTATGTGAAGGGCTACAAAAGTTGACACATGTCTTATTTATAATCTTACTATTGGCAAAGTTTTGCTACTGAATGTTAAGCAAACCTGTGCTAGCGCTCTGCGTGATAAATTAGAACACGTCTCATGCAATAGGTTATTGAATTATATATTACCATAGCGTGACATATCTAACGTAGAATCAGTTGCACATGGGAGTAGTCGGTATGATCTGACAGCGGTCACGGCTGACAGCCAGGCGGCCACATTGAATAAAATTAATTATACAGAGATGTATAAAGTGTTCTTCAAGAAGGGTTTGTGGGATTTTTGAAACGCTTCATTTCAATAAATTCATTGTGTATAATTAAATGTTGCTCTTTTTTCATTGTACCTATTTATATTGAAATGACTCAGTTTCAGGCGTATATGTATGTTACTAGGTAATTCTAATAATTTTATTTATTTCTTGAAATAAAACCTGTTCTGCACTGAGAATTACGAAAACTTTCCGAATATGTAACAATGTTATCTCACTGGAAACAAAATCACCCTCGCAAGCACAGCTAGCGACAGTTATGTTTTTAAAATGTAATAAAACGTTGGGAATGAGTACAAGTCCGATTTCCGCGACAATGGCATGCGAAACACTTTCGAGTTGAACTTGTAATTTATTTCGCTTTGTGATTTTTCATCGCTCGTCTCGGCTCTACCATTTGTACAGTGACATTTCATCTGATCTCTGCGTCTCTTTCCACTGGGTTTTACGCGATGATCGCACTGCTCTCTTAGCATGCTTATCACAAACGTTATCCGTTAATGTAGCCAACCCGCATCGAGGGCGCGCGAGTTAAGCTAGAATTTGTCAATCTGTAACGAGTGTTTTATCCCTTGGCCATTTGTACAGCAGAAATAACGCACAGGGTTTAATCGCGCAGCTCTTGATAAATATATCGCTATTACACCACACAAAGTAATAAACGCTATCCTGTTGCTAGTTACACAGGCGGATTGATGCCCGTTCGCTGGAATATCCCATGGGTTTGAAAACATCAAAGCAATTTGATTTTAAAATTGTGTAGATCGGTTATCCATTTGACGACATTTATAAGATATGAAAGGACAAAAAATATTATATTTCATTTTCTAAATGAAATTAGGGAAATGAAGAATAATATTGCAAAATACCGGGTAATATGAATGAGAACTGGAAAAACAGCTTTTATTTCTTCTTTCAAGTAGGTTTATCCATCGTATACGGTGTTCAAGCAAAATTCTGGGTGATGACGATTATAATACAAAAAGTATCAATAACGAACAAAGACGATACCAAACCTATTTGCTTCAGATTCATTGTCATTACAGAATTATTTTTTTCTACATCAGAGGTAATAGTTCGTGTAGAGTCAAGTCTGGTTCTTGCCTTATTTCATACTTTGCTTTTTCTTCGCCGTAAAATAAAAAAGTCCGACTTAATTACACATTAATAAGAGTGTTTCTTATTCAAAAGTCAAGAATTGTACAATATTTTGTGTGAATAGCGAGTGGAAAGTGAAGTCGGTCCACTCACAATGGGAGGCGTTTTAATTGAATTGCCCGTCTACTTTCTCAATTTCTCGGAAACTGTGATATTAATAAACGTTAATTGAACTGCAAATGAGCGTAAGCTCACATTAAAACTGCAGAGTTACACATAAAAAACGGGCAAAACGTTCATCCTATTTTAAATAAACCTCTCTTTCAAATGTCAGCATACACTTAATCAAGCTCGAAGAAATAAAAAAAAAGTTTATATTTTTTAAATTTTAAAATCAGAAATATAAAACATGTTTTGGTTATCTATCTACCTATAACTTTATGAATTATTTCTAAAAATGTCGGTATATATATTTATGTTTTCCGTATAAGATAATGTTACATCAGTCACAATATGAAATAGTTTTATAAGATAACATCACACATTTTGTTGTGATGTATGTTTCCTAAAACGATTTATTTTTATTAATTATGATTTTCCATAATAGCTGCATTCTTATCATAAATAACTGTCTTTAAGCCCTTACACACATAGTATCAGCACATACTGGATGCAATAGTTTCTTAAAAACTAATTACTTATAGTATTTACCGTGAAACGTCACAAGATTTTCGATAAAAGATTTTGAAATAATAAATTGACATTTGCGTAATCTTAAACGTGGTTTTCATCAGTCTGAGAAGTTACGATCATGGATGTTACGTCGATGTCTGCGAATTTTGCAAAGTCGTGGCTCTAACTCTCTTCAAGATTACCTGTCTCATGCATGCACTAATAAAATCTACACGTACTCGGAAATAGGGAATATTTTATTTTGCACAAGCGCTTATTCTTTTGATGTAAGGAAAATATATTCAACTTCATAATATTGGCGCACATTTCCTCTCCTGCTTGAAATTTAAGCGAATTATTATTTACATTACTTTCATTCACCTGAGGTTTTTCGTCAGGCAAACTGCTATATTAGTTTTTAGTTTACCTTAAGTATATATTTTGTGGTGCGACTCATTCGTAGACAGTGAACTAAGAAGATCGTAATAGAACAGGAAATGAGATAGCTTTCCGCATTCTGAATTTATTGGAAGTAATTTGCGATAATGTCTTTTGCTCAGTGGTTGGTATACTGCACGGTTTGAATTTTATGTTAACCAAGTAATCATCAGTGGGTAATTTGTTTAGAAGTATGTATTTTTTCTTACTTCCTTTATGTTATGAGTAACAATGCGGTACATTTTAAAGTTCCAATCTATTTCAATATGTTTCAACTTGCAAATTTTGTTCTGTGAATTAGCATGTTAGGATAACTAATAACCGGTCTAAAGAGTAGTATATTTCAAAGAATTAATCAAAGATTTATAATAACAGAGGCTCTACCAGGCACTCCCGATTTAGATGGAGAGCGGCAATTGAGACCCAGGTAGGATATTTTTGTTTCAGTTGGGTAATTTCACGAATGTCTGTAGAGTGTAGGTATGGTACCTACAATGTTCTGGACTGTTAAACTACGTGACAATATTTTGTCACCGCTATCTCGGGTATTCTAACCTCGAATAATAAATTGCCCGTCAATGCCATTCACACTCTCGCGAGTGCGGTGATTATGTTAGAAGTTGAATCGTGATTCACCAACTGGCATCCCTCAGTAGCGTTACACAGCAGTTTTATCCGGCAATCATTGCTTAAAGCAAATAATATTGGATTCAAAAAGTTCTCTGTTGATATTTTAGGTCGAAGAGATACCCAAATATTTGTTAATTTTTAATTTATTATTTTTTGTTAAACGTTTTTTTAATGAATAAGAATAAAAAAAAAGTTATACCAAAATTTTTCTCCAGTAATGTTCGGTAATTCACATAAATATTATCAGTTAACTATAATCGACGACGTTACATATATCTAAGATACCGTATAATATTATTAAAGAGCGTCTCAGCGTACATACAAGAGTCACAAGTTATAATTACTTGACAATTTTAATTGTATAAAAGATCAAAGTCTCGCCGGTCCTTTGTCTTATTAATTTACTTAGTGAAATTAGGAAAAAGAATGTCAATTGTTTCAGTGTTACGCATTACGTTTCGCATCAAATTAACTTAATATTTTTTCGTGTAACCTGATTCAGCTGAAATTACAGGAATAATTTAAACTGAATCAGGTTACACGAAAAAATACATAATAATAATTTATAAACATGTATTAAAAAATCGATCACTATTTGATGCAAAATACCTTCTCAATCTAAAGAACATACATAAAGAAATAACAAAAGATATGCCAACGCTAATATTTTAGCTGATTTAAAAAGAAGGAGGTTCTATTTTATGTAGGTTTTTCATGCTACATATTTTACTTTAGGGTCCAAATTCCTTTTTACGTTATTTATACAATTTTACATAATAATAATATCATAAGGTCCAAATAAGGACAAAATTGAAATGGAGCTAATTAATTCACTCTTACTTAAATAGAACAGCTACCTGTTTGCACGAAGCTTGGCTATTGTTGATGCAATCAATTGATTCTCTGCTCCAGACTCTAAATTGGCACTTTCAATTATTAAGCTAAAATCATAGAGACGTCACGCCCCATTCTCTGGAAAATAAACCGTATTTATACAATGGTTGCACAGATTAGTATTAAGTTAAGGTTCCACTCCGAATAATTCCCAAATTCTTCATCTTAGCTAAAAGGGATTTTTTTTTGTTGTGTATGTTTTTATTCGATTACGGAAAAAAGAGCGGATTTGAATGTAATAAAGGGTTTCAAATAGATTAACGTATTTTTTGTGCTACATGGATGAAGTCGTGGAAAAAGTCTAGTACAGTGATTCCCAAAGTGGTCCAAGTGGACCCCCAGGGGTCCACGGGAGTCTATATGGGGTAGACCTCGTTGGTGTGAAAAATAAACGAGTGTGTTCACAAGTCGTAAATGAGGGTCCACGAAAATGTATCTGGTTTCTATGGTGAAGAACATAACTTTCCATCGTTACATATAATCTTCACATTTATTACGAGTTCTGGGAATATGGTAACAAAGTAAGCAACAGGGGTCCACTGATTTCAGTAAACTTTTGAAAGGGGGTCTACAAGAAAAAAAGGTTTGGGTACGTCTGGTCTAGTAGGTAAATTTATTAAAAAGATCCATCCAGACATAGTTTTGGGCTTCAGATAAATTGTAAATATTGCATTCACCCGTCTTAATAGAGCTAATTATATTTTTCTGATATTTTGTGAATTATTTTCAGTTTTTTTTTTTTGAGATTGTAAAATAACACATTTAAGAAGTTTGAAAACATTACGTTTGTAGGCACATTCTTACTGGTAGGTATTATTAGTTCCACGTATTTAACACATTTACAAACTTGTACCACCTACGTGAAACAATACAGATGAAATATTTGAAAATTTCATGCAATAACGCATCAAGCTTCCATATTTTATTAAACATATACCTAAGCTTAATATTATAAAGATTTTATTTAATTTCACGGCTACGTCTGCAATTTTTAATAACTCGATGTATTCATATTAAACCGTAAAATATTTAACTGATGTTAATAATTTCTAGTTCTAAGTTATTTATTTTATGTATTCAATATATTTGTGCTCCGACTAGTTTCTCGTTGTATGTGTGTGCGTGTGTGTATGTACACTGCAAGGCGTAGTTTTAACCGGTGTCACTTCGTTGCTCGCAAAGATCCATCTACCCTTTTTATTTGATCTGAGGTATCAGTAAACTAATTAATTTAATCTTAAGGGTAATTATTTTTTAAATTTTGAAAGATGCATATCATCACTACTTTAAGTATTTAAAAGAGGAAGTATCGAGCGCCATTACACACCTACAATACTCATATTTTAATAAAATTAGAATTTTACATAATTTATCTATGTGGTTTAAATTGATTCAATGCCACACCGAGTCAATACAAATGATTATAAAAGTTTATCTATTCATTCTTACTTTCAACTCAGCTTCATATTGTACGATTATTGGCGCCTTCATACATAAAACTGATTCGAAACACTTATTGCGTTTACGTAAAACAAAAACGGATGTTTGGATGCTCTTAATTTTCAGTTGCTCTTTTTCTCCACTTGATCACAGTATCTTATGATCACTCACTGTGGTTGTAACTCGAAATGGTGCATAAAGTATCTTGCTTCCTTTTATTATCACTGTTGTTTGTGGAAATCGTAAAGGTAAGTAGGTTTACTACATCATCAAAGAAAGTAAAAAAGTATCTTTTGAAGTAACTTTAGGATGATATAAAATATCTATGTACAAATGAATATTACTAAGGTGTCTGTGATTTCGAAATGAAAGCATTTCGTCAGTTCCTTGTAATTTATCAATAACCGAAACAAGCGTTTTTTGTCTATCAATCTCTGTTAGTTTCATTTAATTTATTTATTTGTTTGTTGCACATATTTTGTTTGATTTTTCATTGAAGATGAGAGGATTTTTCAGATTATAACTATTTAGTTTCATATCCCGGAGAAAACCCGGATTCTAGGAAACACAAAACTTACTCCTTACGGAATCTAAAGCAGTATAAGGCCTCCAAATTTTAAATTTAGAACGGTGGTAGGGGACATTGGACTTCAAGTCCCAAATGAGTTAGGTATAAATATCAACATATTGTATTACTCACCAACTAAACAATTTTTCAGGTTCATTCAACCACTCTTGACAAAAAAACAATAGAAGGTATGGTGCTAAAAACTCTTTGGACAAAAACTTATGCGGGATATAATGTCAAAATGCGGGAGGAAGCGATCAAAGCTTTGAGGAAGACCAGGGACTACGAGAAACTTGTCAAACAATTATTAAAAGTGAAGAAGGAAAAGGTCCAGCATATTTTAAACTTGATGTCTGAAATAATTCTTGCTTATGCTACTTAGTTGATGAATTAAAATATATTTTATAATTACTTTTGATGTTTTAAATAAATCTCCATAGTAATAATATCTGATGTAAAAATACGTTTTATGGTAAGCTGACAGAAGGATGTAAACTTTTATAAATTGCGGAGGAAATAGCGGTCATGTCATAATTATATTAAAATGGTAAAATATTAAGAACGTTAAATAAAGCCTCTGCCTCGTGGAATCGTTCCAAGATGGTCGTCAGCTCCATGAAAATGGACGACAGTTTGTGCGCACAATGCTAATTTGTGTTGACTTATTTCAAGAAACATTAGCTACCGCTTTCATTTTAGACGCATCTCTGAACCCGAAGCAAGTTTGTGTATTTGTGAGTGGGTAAGAATAAATAATTGCATACTGTGACTTTAGAAAACTGCTTTTGTCTTCAGGGATATAGGGTGCTCTATAATCCGAGAGTCTTTAATTACGAGGTCGACGCTCAAATATGTTTTTATCTCGGTATTTTCTTTGTCTAATATTATCCGAAGGCTTAGTTGGTTTCGGTGGCATTTGAAATCTGAATGGAGCTATCGAACTCTTCCGCAAACGGCTTTAAGATGTGATACACCACTAAGGCGGTCTGCAATAAAACGGAATTGTCTTGGCTTGTTCTTAGACTCCCAAATCGGTCAACTTTTCTCAGTTTCAAATAGAAATTAGCAGTATTTGGAGTTATATTCCACCAAAGCGAATAGTTGGCTAAATTGCTACAAAAAATAAAGTTCAGGATTCATTGTTAACTTCCTCTATTAGCTTTTCAAGTCCGTTAATGGTTTTTTCAAGTATGTTATGCTATTCTAACGACTGATAGCTAGTGTTTTATGACTAATCAATCTTACAGCTCGGGTAGCTTTAAGGGAACGAGGTTTTTTTATAACCTAATATTTTTGTATCGATCTAATCGTTATGTTCCTATTGGTATTTTCTATTACTATAAAACTGTCAATGGCATAAAAATCAAAATCATTTCATCATTGATGAAAATATTAGTATTGAAAGATTATGTAATATAAATAATTAGATTTCAATTATGCCACAACGTATAATATATTCGCTTATTTAAATGAAATGGTTCATATTTTTCATTAATCTAGTCCATTGTCTGAAAACATACATTGTTCTAAGCAATCTGAATCGCTCGATTTGCGTTCATTGTTAGACATGCAAACAATCTTAGATTTGTATTGTAATTGAGCCAATCTTAGTTTATATATTTGCATGCATGTTTCATGATAGATTCAAATCCCCAACATGTTTGAATTTGATTACATTCGATACATAGTAGCATTGGACATGCGGTTTGAATAGTATTATTATCATATTATGTTCAGGAATTTTAACCATGACTCATGACACGTAAAAACAATAATATAGAATATCAAATTCAGAAAAGATTTTATTGGAACCTACTGTTGAACTTTGGTGATTATGGCTTTTTTCTCTTCTATCACTATCACTGTGATAGCACTAAACATGTATAATATATATGTTTGTGGAATCACTGGGCATGAAAGACAACGAGCGCTATCTGAAGCCACGGAGACAACTATAAGGCTGAACTAGTAGCCATCTCTATTGCATCTCTTGATAATAATATTAGCATATGTAAATATATTGGCTAATAGATAGATTATGCACGTGAATGAAGTGCGGTGGTATCGCATTATTGAGCACAGGTAACGCACGAAACCTTTGTTGGTTTACCTGCATGCAAGCCGCGTACCAATCAAGCGGGCCAACTATCGAGTCAAGTGGACGTGATCCGTGAACCCGTGACGCAAATTGTGTTCATGAGGCCATAAAACATTCCAAACTTCAGGGATATTAATTTTGGCATCGAGTACTTCCTTTTTATAACATTTTTCGCCATTCCATCGGCGTGGATCATTCCACTCCTTTCTAAAAATGATATTTTCTTTCATATGAAAAAATCTCTATGTTTAAATCGTAGTCTATCAGTGTGCCAGTTTTCATTATAATCTACGACTATATATCTCGGGAGGTTATTTTTTTTTAACCATCCGTTCGCATTATTTTAAGATATATTCTTTAAACCGCCAGGATCCTAACGGGGTAGACAGAGAATATACAATGCCCTGAAAGTTAGATTTTGCCCTTTATCTGGTCATAATATGTTTGATCGAGTTACACAAAAACCACTGAACTGATTTGAATGCAGTTTTCTCTGTTGGAAAGATTACAGCCCAACTTAAATACACTTCGTTCCGGTTCTAATACGTCTTGCAACACGGTTTCAAGAATCTGACGAACAGTTTTTTTAAGACTCAAAAGACTTGAACGGTATGCTGCAGTGAAGCATCAGGCAGAGTCAGATCTTCTATGTGATTAGCAGAAAATAATGTGAGGTTGAAGAAATTTGAGTAATACAATACATCGCTAAAATATTACCTATGAAGTGTGGTATGTTGTTTCCCTTCTTGATCCTAATAAAATAAATTATGATGTATTCAAGAAATCACAATATGGTATAGAATAAAATAAGCAAAGAAACTTTTTCTTCAAGAATAGTTTTTATAGCTATGTATGTAGGTTCCTAAGTTGATCCTCACTGGAATACAAACCAGAGATTTTACAATTCTAATGTAACGAAATGAATAACTTAAACACATCATGCCAGCTGCTTAGAATTATCCTTAGCAATATTACTAGCCATTTTGCTTTTTTCTCAGTATATTATCTACTAGCGGCCCGCCCCGGCTTCGCACGGGTAGACATTTATCAAATATTGTGTCTACCCGTGCGAACCCGGGGCGGGCAGCTAGTTTAATATATAGCCTATGTTACTCAGTGATAATTTAGCTTTCTAACGGTGAAAGAAATCTTTCCTATTTATAATATTAGTGTAGATTTATATGCAAAACAAAAAATAAAAAATATTGAAACATTTTTCTCAAATTATAACCAACACAGATTGTTTGAATTCTCTTTCAAATGTATCAATTGCCATTTCTGTGAAACATATTAATTAAAATTTTAATACTATAACGTAATCAAAATTCACCCTGAGCCCTCTAACAAACTTTCACATTATTAACACACATGTGTCCATTACACACAGCCGGTATATGTTACAGTAGTGTCTGGAAAATTAGTTAATATCCCAAAATAGAAGCAAATATTTCGCATTACAACCATTTCCACGAATAATATGAAATATTATATCCAATGAAATGAATGATCTTTATCATTCATTATTACGATATTCACACATGTACAAACACATTCACGATTATTTTACATTATAACAGATAATACTGTTGGTCTAGTGGTTAGTTAGCCTTACTGCTATGGCAATGCTCGGCGTCGTAGGTTCCATTCTCGCCAGGGCAAACATATCCGTGGTAATATTTATGTTTGCCTTGTGTCGGGATTTTGGTATGTATTATAAGTGTATGTAAGTAATAACATATTTATTTATTTTATCAGTTCTCTGGTAGTTCCAGCTTTGCTAGACTTCGGACCAGATGGAGGGCGACACCCTCCATCTGTAAGGAGTACACTTAAAGTATTACTTGTTAATAATACAGTAAATAATAGTAATAGCCTCTACTTATCAAGGACACTTATTAGACCTGTATTGTATTTTAAAATTCAATTCAATCCTTTATCAAGTCAGTCGAAATAGTTTCTTCTTGCGAGTGAGTAAATACTTACTCACCCATGGGTACCCATACACCCATTAAAACTATCACCGAAAATGCGATTAAACAACCAATAACGGCCAAATCAACGTAATATTGAGGAGGGAACATCTCTAATATTATTATACTTAAATGAAATGAAAAAACAGTTATAGTTTGAAACTACGAAACTAACATAGATATCATTGAAAATAATAATAAAGTCATTGAATAAATTGATGTTAAAGTGACGATTTACGAGGGCGAAATAAAATATTATCAATTCGTATTTTATCAGTGGGCTTATTCTGTATGGCGGTTCCACGAATTTTGCTAAAATTCTGACGTCATTTTTACGTAGCAGCAACATAAAAAATTGCGCATGCGAAAATTGTTTTTTTTTTTAAATGCTATCACAATTTTGCATCCGTCATACTGAGTAAGTTCTCAGTTTTATCAAAATACAATTATTCACGGGTATTTGTAAATCAGCGTGTTTTAAATCGTGTATACGCTTAATATCCTACCAGTACGCTAAAGTGTACCAATAGGTATCTTAAGTTTTTAGGAGGTATCCACAATAACAAGGATGAAGACAAGGGAACACATTGTTACTGTCTGCCCAGAGATTTATGGATTTTGGGTTCATTCGACCCGACTGTGTTTTCGACCCTTG
The DNA here is from genome assembly GCA_951449985.1 of Falcaria lacertinaria. Lineage (NCBI taxonomy): Eukaryota > Metazoa > Arthropoda > Insecta > Lepidoptera > Drepanidae > Falcaria > Falcaria lacertinaria. The sequence continues at coordinate 8,644,011 of OX602108.1, forward strand.
CAAAAGTTAAAGACAGTTAAACTCAACCCTACACGAGATCTATCCCATTTCGAGTGTTTTCTTTCAATATCAGATGCGAACGTACTTAACGACGCGTTACGAGGGCGACCTAAAGGCGTTGTAATAATTTTTGGTATGAAAGGTTTTTGCAATATGTCGCTCACTTAACGTAATTTCTTACTGGATTTATATTATAATGATGATTTTATATTGTAATGAACGAGAATTATTTTTTCGATGTAAGAATAAAATGTATACCCAGAATATTTTTCGTGTGTATAAATCAACGATACATTTTTCACGCTGAATAAACTTAATAATCTATGAAAACCTGGATTTTGTTACAATATTATGGTGTAGCTGAAACTTTGAGTTTGTGTTAAGCGTCTCGTCTTCAGATGATCAATTGACGAGCTGGTAAGTAGAATTGCAATACCGAGAAACTAAGTACTACCAACATCAGCCAATTTGGGTGAGAGACCAAGGTCTGAAAAAAAAAAAAAACAGTCTATGGTGACCAGTTACCAGTTTGTCAGGGTGGTAATAAGCTTGACAGTGCAGCTCCCGCATGATTCTGGTTCTATTTTTTAATAGTTTAATATTATTTTTTATAATAAACATAAAATATATACTAAGATATTATGGAAAATAATAAACCATATAATAATCAAGGCCAACAATAACTATGCATAAGTTATACATTACTTGTTCCAAAAAATGTGTTTTATTAAACCAAGGAGACTTCGTTAATCTTTAAGTATTAATTAAAATGAATCACTTTAGGATGTTCCAACAAAATTTTAATGAGAACAAGCAATTGAAATATAAAAATTCGACGACGTGCTTACCGTCAAGTGTTCTCAAATATATGTTTTTACTGATACACGACTTGGAGTTTATCACTGAGCTAAATTATTATGATAATGAAGTATTTTTCATAATTAATTGTGAACCTTTTAATTTCATAAAAAAGTATTTACAACTATGGAATTACAAAACTAATAACTAAAGCCACAATGGAAGAATCTTAAACGATAAAAGTCTTAGGAATCTTCATCATATTTTACGCTTCTGATTTTAATGAAGATTTAATTATTCAAAAGATTAAAACTGCATGTTTATGGGAATTAAAAGGAATTTACGAGAAACAGGATTATTTATATCTTCTTTCCACGATAATTTTAAACGAATCTAACGGGTATCCATCCAAAAAATGTACCCGAGTAATCCTACTCGGGTACATTTATTACTTTATCATCAAATTTCAAGATTCGAACATTATCATCTAAAAGTTGTAACGTATCATAGTTACCGAGGCTCATATTAGTACTTGGGGTGGTTAACATTCTTTCCTACTTACTAACGTGTCTAGATGACGTTAGATTTAAAACATGATCACGGTCCATTAGTTTCACGCCGTCGAGGCGACGACCATACTATCGATCGTGCCAAGCTCTAGCTTTTAGCAGAACATGTAAAAATAATGTAAAATCCTAGAGTGCTCTTGAATTTAACCTAAATTTTGATAATATGATGTGATATTTTTAAAGTATGATAAAATAATTCATTCCAATGAAAAATATTCTATTTGGGCCCTGATAAAACACATGAATTTCGTATTTTACTTTACCGGTTTGCAAAAGAAACATCTGTTAAGAACTAGAAATTAGTAATCGGGGGGCACGGGAGTGCCCCCGCCGAGTCGAGCGCGAAGCAAACACTGCCGTACCATCCTTTACCCGAACCATTTCGCCGCATTTTCAGGCCCCTATTTGAGAACCTCCGGATAAGACCAGAACGTAGAAATTTTCGTCATCCAGTAAGCTATACAATCATACTTAAAATTAAAAATTTCAAATCTGTAGGGCATTTAATGCCGAAGTTTAGCGAAAGCAAAGTTTCGCATTTATGACACACACTCACTCATGATCATCAAAATAGAACTAGTACTTTCCATAAACTCAGAGAGCTGAAATTTGGTACAGAGTTAGGGTTTAATGGCCACATAAAGAGAAAACTATAAAAACTAGGATAATCGAAGATCTGGAGTACCTGGTGTCCCTTATTTGAAATTTGAAAACATATGTCATCCAAGTAAGCAAAATTACGTATTTTGCTTCGCCGTGACTTTTCAGTGGTGTTTACGATAGTTCCAATGAACTTATGATGAAGCTGGAAGATTTCCTGTGACTTTAGTGGTATTTACGGTCACCAATGAACTGATGTTGTAGCCGGACGGAAACTGCTGGAACTCTCTTATAAAACAAATGTAACCGAGCCGCATTTGGGCTTCGTGGAATTGACATGACCATGCATTCTGGCTATAAGTGCCGTATATACATATTAATGGTGTATTACGTGTTACCTTGATTGATAAAAGACAGATTTTATAGTCTCGTAAACGAAAATTACTACTCAGTTTAAATAATCTTGGTTGAAGGAGCCACTGTGATTAGACACGCAATTACCGCTGTAATGTTAAACGCTACTGATAAAAAAAATCTGTCTGTCTGTTGTCTGTATGTTACGGGTAATCTCCGAAACGGCTGAACCGATTTTAACGGGAATTTCACTGGCAGATAGCAGATTTTACTGGGCGTTACCTGTATTGTAGAAAAATAATTAGGGTTCCACACTACAAATTAAAATCCCTTGAAATTCTTAACAAAATACGAACGGCTGAACGGATTTGAACAGGGCTTACACTGGCAAGTCGCTTTTGTTATAAGGCGTAAATCGGGCTTAATTTATTTTGTAAAAGTAATTAGTGTACGGCGCAACAAATAAAAACATTAACTAGCCGTGGTGGCCTTGTGCTTATAGCAACGGCCTGTCTCCTGATGGGCCCAGATTCAAATCCCGGCTAAGTCATTGGTAAAAATGAGATTTCTAAGCTTACGTATTAGCTTTAGATTAAGCACACCATGAGCTAAAAAGAGAGGTAGTGCAAATTGGGATCTCACTTTGGTTTTCCCATTAATATTGGAGCCGCCCAACTGGGGGCTGTACCTCCATCTTAAAGAAGACCTCAGTGAAATAACACTACTTTGATGTAGTGTTGTGTTTCTGCGGTGAGTAAGGTTGCCAGTGCTCCACGAGGATACTCTGGGCTAGTAGTAATGCTGCTAGCAAAGCGACTCCTCTCTCGTTAGTGATACCCCTGGTATTGCTAGCGGCTATAGGCTACGGTGACTGTTTACCATTAGGTGGGCCGTATGCTTGTGTGCCACCATAGTGGTATAAAAAAATAAAAAAAACGACTGACATTGCAAAAATCCAGCGTAGTGGGACACATCTTCTAATTTAATCTAGCCTATTGCTTCCCTCTGCTGGGCGAATGCCTCCCCTTCTGCTTTTGATACGCATATAAATAAAATTAAAGGAACTCTCTGGATAAGAATAGACTGGCTTTTATACTTACAAGAAGAAATGGTCGAACGATTAGCTTTATTGTACTCGAACATTACACAAATTAAATAAACACATTACACTATAATATTAATTCATTGTATATATTAATTATGTTATAGCCAATGTTAAAAAAAAGATAGTTGTAAGCCCATATTTTACAAATACAATATCCTCACTTTCCCAAGCATATACATTTTAGAAGTCTGCCAATTTGTAAGAAAACACACACATTTCTTTACCAAATGTGAAGATGTACCGACTAAATACACATTACGACATAAATATAAATTAAAGCTGCCCACTTCCCGACTAACACTACATTCAACCAGCTCCTTTACAATGGCAACAAAAATATACAATAAAATGCCCGAAACTATAAGACAAGAATATAATACCATAAAATATAAAAAAACCGAATAAAAGATTTATTACGTAAGAAATGCTACTACACTTTACAAGAATATATAAATGACAAACATAAATAAAACACCGTCCACACACATACATACATAATTATATACATACATATAAGAAACTGTGATATACTAACCATTTTTATTCCTTAAGTTAAAAATTAATATATGTATAATTATAATAATAGATAGAATATTTATTATTACGTAAGTAAGATAGTGCCTCTCTACATTGCTGTGACCTAACCGGGTTTCTTGTTATAACATCAATAGCTATTAGTACCATTGTAAGTAATTGTAAATAAATAAATAATATAATTCATTGGACTTGTACGTAGTATATTATCTACTCTGAGATTGGACTAAGAGTGGCGGACACGTCGCTAGATGGCGCTGACTGTATTTTTACGCGCTTATGTTTGTTTTTCCGATAACCTTATATGGCGAAGTGGCAACCGGCTACGTTACAGTCGTTTGCGACGTTCCTCTATTGCGCTTGAAAACGTTTGCTAGGGAGCAGGTGGGATTATTTGCATTTCGTTGATTTCGCTTATTATTTCGTTAGGTTTGCTAAGGTTCATTAGCAGGTTTGTTGTTATAACAATTCGAAGATTTAAATAGGTTAGGAATTTTATGACTAGTGACGGATTACTGATTATTACTTAATTATTACATTAAAAAGTACTTTTAATTTTATTGTATACTTTAATTATCGGTATTGCTGTTTTGTTGTCCATATACTAAAGGTCGTTGAGCTTACTTTCTTTATTATTATAGTTAATGTTGTGCGACTTGGCCGTTGAACATTCTTTATACGTTAGTAAATAGGTAGTTACAACAGATATATATAACATTACGTGTAAACAAAATTGACTTGTACCCACTACTCGCACAACATTAACTATAATAATAAAGAAATCGCAGTAAGGAATCTTAGACTTGGCACGACTTTGTCTAGATTTCATTACTTTTGAGAGATAAACAAGCAGCTCCATCGAGACTAGGCTAGTTTTTTACAGAATGTTTTTGGTGGGATTGTTCTGTCTTGTTTTCATTTAAAAATTAAAATTCAAGAAAGAACGTTAACCTTTAGTAATTTCACTAGGTTCAATATGGCAAATTGAAAGAAGTTTGTTACGAAATGTTTGTTTGTCCAAATTGTACTCTTAAGTCTCATGATGTTTAACTATAGAAATGTGTCAGTTGGTATTTAATTAGGGATAAAGTAAGCACGCTACTTAACACAATTTAATCTTATCAGCAATTTTCGATACTATTAAAGGTCTAGTTTATCAATTAAACAAATGTACGTGAATACAACACACTACAGAAAAACTCATTTGCTTAACTACACAACATAATAGTAATAAGTCGGGAGCGCCATTGCAACTTATTTGTCTTACATATTATGTATATGTTATAACAATAGCAAAAATTTTGCTAGTATGATCATCTAAAAGGTCCACTACTATTGGCACACTACAGTCCCGTAATGGTGCCGTGGGGGAGCTATTGGTAATTATACTGTATTGTTGTTAAATAATGTAAGAGTCAAAGTCATAGAACTTAATTGTAATGTATGAAGGTACTATAACATAACTATAAACTTTAAATTGTGATTATATCGGCGCTAAGCCCCAGTCATATAAACATTTAGCTATCTTGCTGACACGAAGTTGACTTTTTAATGGTCAATTTATCTGTCAAGCACTATTACAGGTTATGGCAATCATAAATATTTTATTTGAAGCATATTGTAATTGTATTATAATACTAAAGTCGTGTTTAGGTGTATTTTATACCACCAGCCAACTAGAAATCATTATGATATTAACGATTAAGGTCGCGTTGTTAAAGTTTCTCCAGCCAACTTAGTTTCCGATTTGTTTTTCGTTTCAATAAGCAAATTGAATAATAGCTTCCAACTTTATAATCGCGAGTTATTTTAATGAGCTGTGTCAATTTAAAACTTTATTATTCATCTCTGCTATATACTGCTCTATTCATATTAACGTGTATAACGTATTTGAAAACAGCTCGCCCTTGTTCTTGGAAAATAAACAGTTCCGGGTACCTAGATTATCACTCAAAAGCGCGCAGCGTGAGCTATAAACTGCACGAAACACCAGTAATCGTGCTGAGAACGTAAGCTTGGCAAAAATTTACGAGACAATATAAGTATTCAATATAAGCTCAGAGTAGATAATATACTATAAGGAGACTTAATTTTATCTCCACGGGCATCGGTTTTCTTGCTGTCCGCCGGCGCCGGGGCAACCGCATCTGCGGGATTCTTATGCAAAATCGATGTTTTTATTGCGCTTTTATGGGCTCTACAGTCTTTCAACCGAAGTGAGAGCTAGAAGAGGCGTGAGAAAATTCATTTCGAAGCCAAAGCGTTTCCTTAATTAAGTTCCTATCTTTTATTTTTCAGTTAACGACCGAGAATGTCCCATCTATTGCATTGTTCCAATTCGCAACAAATGCTTATTTCATTGTATTAGGTCTTCGATAAAAAGATAGATTATCAAATTTTAACTGATAAATTCAGTTCAATATCGTACTATAAATGTGAGTTTGTAAGAATGGATGTATGTAAGTTGCTCAATCACGTAAAATTGGCTCAACGGATTTGTATAAAATTTGGTACTCGTAGAGTTTATAACCTGGATTAATATAAATTATACTTTTTATCCCGGTTTTTTTCCGGTAATATCTTAGGTTCCTCTGGGATTTCAAGCTCAACGCGAAAAAGTTGCGGGCCGAAGCTAGTAACTTATATAATTGTATGGCAAAGTCCAGCGCAGTATACAAATAAAATTAAGGACCACAGGTTTTTCGTAAGGATGATACAAATCATCCGTAATGGTAGTTTCATATTTCAGTGCCAAAATGTTTCTAAACTAGGAGAATTACATTATAAAACTAGTAAAAATATGATACATTAAATATAAAGCGACAATTTTATCTAGAACATTACAATGGAAATGTGAGCGTTAGAATCTAGCTAAATTTAAAACAATATTATATAATGCCTCAAGCGCCGGAAATATGCATGTCTTGGTCCAGGGCACATATTTTATGCATTTGCGGTTGAAACTCTGGTTCCCTGGGGTCCGGATGCTCTTCAGCTTTTCAAGGAGGTCTCACGTCGGCTGGTTGAGGCCGCCCGTGACAGGCGTGCTGGAACATATCTCGCTCAGAGAATCAGCATTGCTATCCAGCGTGGCAATGCTGCCAGCATTCTTGGCACGCTCCCGCATGATTCCGGTTTGGGTCAGATCTTTTATCTATAAGTAGGTAGGCTAAGATATGTTTTTGTAAATACTTTAATCTGTTTTGTGCCAATAAATATGGAAAAAACAATATATTATACTTATAATACATATTATTATAAAAGAAAAATAAAAAGTACCAACTGACTTATCACGAAAACTTAGGAAGTCAAAGTAGAAACCAGAGATAAGATTCCTTGAGCAGTTGTTTTAATTCGATCCAAGGAACGTTAATAGTAGATAGAGTCTTGTAACCGTCCGTATACCAATATATTTGTCGATCATTCTTTGTCACAGCCTATATTCTCGTTTAAGATGTAAAGAGATTAGAATGATACAATGAGTTTCTCTTAATATAACGACAGCTGTAACAGCTTATTTTATAACCCCTTAAAAGTTATGAAATAACATTGGTAAAAATATTTTTTTTGGGTACACAAAGTGGTGGTAATTTTAAATAATTCGCATGGATAAAACTTTATTTTTGGGCAATTATTATTTAATATACTATACATATTTGTATTATTATTTATAATAAATAAACTGGGCCAATATTATTGGAGATCCCTATCTCCATGTTCCCCTGAACATGGAGGGAATTGGGGGAGACTTTTGCCCAGCAGTGGGACATTATAAGCCAGAAATAATAATATTAGATTATTAGCAATAATAATTAGGTTTTGTACAATTTAGTATAGATTTTTATTTAAACTTAAATTGTCAATATGCCTATGTTTTAAATACATTAAAATTTAATTATCTATTAAGGAAAAAAAAATGTATGTTTTTGATACTGAAATAATTTAAAAGCGGCCCAGTTAGTATCTTTATACTAATTCAACATCAGTTTTTACATTATTATTGCATTTGCATTTACGCAAACCATTTTCAAATATAATAAACGATAAATTCCAAAAAATATGGATAGCTAATAAAAATCACGGTTCTGCAGCTTTCTTATTATAGAATAAACTTAGTGCTTCAGCATTACTGTAAAAAGCTTATTGGAAAAGGCAGACCCTACGTTAATCTACTTTACATGTAATAAACATCTCACATAAATGAAATATAAAGGTGGATATACACTGGAGCATTTTCGTGATGATTTCGCATGTGATGTTCTTACGAATGGTACAATACAGGTAAAAGCTCAGTTTCTTAAGCAAGGGTCGACTTTTGGTTCGTGAAAGGGTGACACTAGAACACAGTATTATTATATAATATAGAACGGAACGTTGTTCTGTTACAAGTAAATGTTCTAGTCTATACTCACCTTTATATTAATTTCTAGACTAGAGATAGAATCTTCATGTTGTTCAAATATAATCATTTACTTAAGTGAGGATCAGTGAGTACCATAGTAATAAATGCTGAGACGGACAAGCTCAATCAGAATATACAAAAAAAAAACGTCGGCCGGCACTTTCAGATTTGGACCAAAACTCTATGATACTTGGATGACGTCCTTTAATATACAAGTAATGTTATGTGTCCAAGCTCTACAGTTGACTATAATTTTAATGTTTACTAGGTTCATAAGTAGCTGTGAGAAACATACACTGGATGTGCGAATAGACACGTGATGAAAACCTTTCCGATGAGTTAGACATGTTCAATTTCCTTTGAAAATACATGGCTCGGTTGTAATGCTTCAACTGCTGTTCGTAAGTTTTATTTTGAAAAGTACACATTCAAACTGCGCAAGGCTTAGAGAATAAAGTATTAAAGCTAGTTTTATAAAGATATCCAAATGCAATATACGATAGCATGTTAAAGCTTTATAATAATCTATGGATTTGTCAGTATTATTTTGGGTAGGTACAACATCTGACATTGCGAATGTTGTTATTGTAAATGGGGTCCGATCTAGGGAAAATATTTTACAGTTAAGTCTATTAAAAACTGTATTATAAAGCGGTTTTTTTACGGCGGAGCCATCGGACCATATTTACCAACATAACAAAAAGAGCTTGATTGAAATATTAATATTGCAGGTATAATATTTATCGAACTTTGAGACCTTAATTGGTTGTGATAGCATTATATTAAACGATTTCTATATTAATCCTGTATGACGGCTAATTGCCATATTTTAATGGCATGAGGCATGAGCTTGGGCCGGCCCCCGTCACGATATGAAAAAAATACTAGTATCACAGCACAAACTCGCCACTTCAAGTAAATTGTCTAATTTAGCTTCTATTTACTAGTAGGCTTGTAAATTCTGTATTTCGTATCGCCGTGTCCTATAAAGCAGAGGCACTTTCAGAAAATATCTCCATTATAAATATCTGCTGAAGTAATTGAAGTACTTCTCGCCGTCTGTTTTATATTACATCACATTTTCAGTCATTCAAGCTAAGTCTAGCTTGACGCTATAAGACAATACTATCCATGTCATACTGAAATTACAGTTAATCGTTGTACGGAGTAGAATATTAGAAAGTGTAACATGAGTGGCAGATATATTGATATCAAAGTTGGGCTGGACAAACTTCGCACAGTGTGAATGAAAGATTGTAATTGTGTTAAGTGCCACTTGAAATTTATCTGAAAAAGAGTGAACATAGTTTTTAATCTTGATAATAAATAACGAACGTAAGTTACAGGGTACAACTAGCAAGTCCGTGTTCACTACAAATACAATCTAAATCTAAATACAAATATTTATCTAATCTTTTTTCCTGCATTATAATTCTAACGAAACTAAATGTAGTATTCATACTTAATATTGATATACCTATAACAAAAACAAATTCGAATTTTGTGACGTAATGCATTTCAACTAAACAAGACTTCGTTTTTTCAAAAGGAAAATTAAGGGCCGCCCTATATGAGAGGAAGTTAATACAATTTCGACTACCTTCCGGTCAAAGGTCTCTGTTGCCAAAGAAAAAAAGATGTACGTTATTTGTATATACAACAGTATATTATGAGGATATCCCAATAATTTCAATGTATTTCTTACACAACTGCATATATTCTAAGTTAAATAGAAAACGATGTCTGAGATAACACCCAAAATAGATTATATCTCATTCTACAGCTAATTTATTTATTATCAAGATGAATATTGAAATAATATTATGCGTAACAAAATGTTCGAAGTAAAAAAACAAACTTTAGTAATTTAGTATTTTAATTTAGTCATTTTAATTTGATTGGTAGTACTGTGAAGTTTCCCATTTATAATATTATTTATATGGACACAAAACAGATTAAACTATTTACAAAAACATATCTTAACCTACCTACTTATAGATAAAAGATCTGACCCAAACCGGAATCATGCGGTAGCGTGCCAAGAATGCTGGCAGCATTGCCACGCTGGATAGCAATGCTGATTCTCTGAGCGAGATATGTTCCAGCACGCCTGTCACGGGAGGCCTCAACCAGCCGACGTGAGACCTCCTTGAAAAGCTGAAGAGCATCCGGGCCCCAGGGACCCAGAGTTTCAACCGCAAATGCAGAAAATACGTGCCCTGGACCAAGACATGCATATTTCCGGCGCTTGAGGCACTCCTGCTGAGCAGCAGCGGCGCCGGCCGCCACCGAGGTGCCAGGGAGATGAGACGGAGCCAGGGTATCGACACAAGTTGCATCCCACACCAGGGGCTGACCCAATCTCCATGGTACCAACGACATGCCATCCGGCCTCCGGCCATCGCCTCGCGCCAAGCCGACTGGTTCCAGTACAGCAGGTACTCCGGCTGTGACCAGAGCCCGGCGTAGCAGGTCATTTAGGGTCGAATGACGTGACAGACGACCGGCGCTACCGATACATGAAAGGCCATGGTGCCCAAACACGTCAACATTATCCCCGCAATGACACCGATACTGTAAATATGAAGTTTTTCGAACTCAACTAAAATCAACGACTATGGTCCTACAACAGGTGCGATAGCTACTGCCATAGTAATAAATGTTCAGACGGGAAGCTCTAACAGAATATACAATCATATTGCGATGGCCGGCACTATCAGATTTGGATCAACATGGGTGATGTCCTTTTCAGCTGATAAATTAATTACTAACAAATCTAACAGTCCATCATTAAAACAAACTTGACGACTGGAAATCGAACCGAAATTGACGTAGACAGTAGTACCGAAGTCCTTTTTCCTTCAAGTTACAAATTTAATTATTGTTCCTCGTAAATTTTGTTACTTCGTACCCAAGTCGTATTCTATCTGTATTGACAGTGTAGAAAGGTAATGATAAATTATATAAAAAGTCCTTTGGAGTTTAGTGAACCGTACTGAACTATTGCAGTGTGCAAACGCAGCTTAGGTAGTTAAATGAAGCATTGTGTGACGAGCGACGAGACCGCTGGTCTAGTGGTTAGTACACCCGACTGCTACGCTAGAGGTCGCGGGTTCGATTCCCGCCGGGGCAAACAATTATGTGACAAAATATGTCTGACTTGCGTCTGGGCGTTTGGTATGTATTATAAGTATCGATTTACGAAAAAAAAGTATATAAGTATTATATCGGCTACTGGTTCCCTGGTTAGTACAATCTTTGCTTAGTTTGGGGCCCAGGTGGCACTGTGTGATAATGTCCAAACATATTAAAAAAAATATTATTAAAAAAATTAGGTGTGGCACTCGGAGACTGCCGCGGTAAAGCTATTGCATAGCATTTTTTATCAACTTATGCAATTATAATTATTTATTTATTTTATTAATGCAGTATTTTTTATATACCTATATACTTTCTCACAAACAGCTGATTACGGTAGTTTTCCAATACAACCAATGCCACCTAAAGGCGGGTTGCTGAACTAAGGAGACAAGCGTGATATTTCAAAAAGTCATTAAAAGTTCTGGTATTTATCGATAGATGGCAGAGTGGGGGGTGTTAGGTTTTTTCGTTACGGAATTTCTGGATTCGGTCCCCACGCTCAAGGCCCGCGATAAAAGCTATGCAATAGCTTAAAATTGTGAAATACTCGGAAGGATAAAAATAGAAAACACATAATCAAAATATTGAAGAAACCGGTGGCCGCTTGGCATACTAGCTTGAAAAGGTTAAATTACTTCGATATTATATTTTCAATCTTAGTTCATATGTAATTAAATATACTAGATAACTATTTAAATCAGTTACGTCTATTTAATCAATTTGTTAGCCACAGATTGCTCCTAAACAAGCGCGGCCATCATTGGAAAATCTTTATTTTAAAAGCAACGACGCTTTAATCTCGACTACCAACTTATTAGGCTGGCATGTAAATAGTAGTTAAATAATGTCGTTTTTTATTTCACCATATGTTTTAAGTTCAAAAACTATTTCTGTGTTCAATAAACTTAAAGTAACCTACAACCGAAAACATCCCTGAACAAAAATTACAGCTAAATTAGTACCTACATTACCCTTTTTTTCGAAAATAATACATACAACATTTTGCATCATCAAAACATAAACCAAATATTTATAACTTAAGAAAGGCAATACATAATACTTGATTATGTACTTTAAAATATTGTTTATTCCTACTAGTTCAGATGACTAGATACTATTTCAGTGGACTGATCTTGTGAGATTTTCTCATTTATCAGCCAGTGCAGAGTAAGTTATTACTAGTTGGAAAAAATATTTGTATCATCGGTAATTACCTTGGCAATCCTTTTATAATTGGCGAATCTAACGTTACCTAATAATTGCCAAGTGCTTATAAGTCACGTAGGAGATGTACTCCTGTGGGCGTTAAATAGAATAATCCAGTTGGATTCTGGTCATACGTAAGGGATCAGTGCCGGTAGCAGGAACATTGTCGACAACGTTTTCGTATCGCCTTCGACTATTTTTGTATTGGAAAATGAGCAGCGCTGCGGCGGTGAAAAGTGGAACTAAAAGTAAGTATGTCAATTTTGACATTTCTCGAATTCCGTTTTCGAATACGTTGTCGAGAATGTTCCTGCTACCGGCATTACAGCGACGTAGACCCAGAAAGACACTTTTAACTATTAAGTAAATGAGAAAACGCGCCATCTGACGCTGATGATGCAAGGATGAGCCGATAACTCAAGCCTGTATTCTATGAAAGTAGGTACATCTTACAGTAATTTAATAGTGACATCTCTAGAATTTACTATGAGGTATGCTGTAAGCTTATTGAACTAAATATTATAAATATTGTTTTGTTTCCTTCCTTCATTGCATACGCACATGACGACAGATCCTAAATAATGAAGTATTATATAAGTACTATAACTTGCTCATCTAGTCTCGGAAATCACCTGATTTCTCATTCTTACCGTGTCCAAAGTTCTAGCAGGCGTCGCATACTAACAAGCAATACGTCACATATTGAAATAATATCTTGTTTATGAAGGGAGAAATATAGTTGCGCCATTTTGAAATGTTGTAGTTAAATAAAAAAATATTGAGGCCTCCGGTGACAAGACGGCTGGAACATATTTTGCGCAAAGGATCAGCATTGCCATACAGCGGGGCAATGCTGCCAGCCTTCTTGGCACCCTCCCGCGTGACAGCGATTTGGGACAAGTGTTTTATTTATTTTAATTATTTTTATTGTTTATATTAGGTTAGATTTTTATTCTTTTTAAAATTAAGTGTTAACAAATAAGTATAATAAAAATTGTTTCTCGCACACTCCTCAAAGCTTTCGACAATGAGTCGAGGATCTAAAAATGTATAAATACAGCAGAATAGTTACAGCTTTCTGAGCGAATACGCATAATACAGAGATAAGATTGTTCACGTTATTCTGTAGGTTTAAGTAATTTAGAGGCCGTATGCCATTATTGTGATTTAGAATGCGGCTGCTACAGAATACGAGCCAATAAATTTGATCTCAATCAGCCCAAAACCGTCATTATTCGTGCTTCAACTGTACTGCATACAAGATTTTGACTCTAATACTAAGCACAATACTTAATATAATATAAGTTCAGTAGGTTTATACATAGTATTTGTAAACAGTATACAATATGCGTGCCGGAAATGTGAATTAAATAATTTGACTCTAAATTACGATGTATTTGCACCAAGTTACTTAAATCTTTATTCCATTCTCAGAACACAAGTGTATATAATATTCGTACCGCTTAATTGGCATCATCACTGCCCAGGTTACGTTACCGTGTCTACCGAGAGCAGTAACCAGTGTTACCACTCGGTAATGACGGTAACACGACGCTATCACTACCGCCTTAATGCTGCAGTGTGCAAGCCCCATATATGTAAGTTTAGATAATTGGATTGTTATTTTATTCCTCAAATGGAAAGCAATTCTACAGGACTTTATTGTTGACTCTACTTATTTGACACTATTATAGATAATGTGTTCTAATAACATTTACACTAATAATATAATAAAGAGGAAAGATTTGTATTATTGTATGTAACGAATTAACTTAAAAACTATTTGACCGATTTTAAAAATTATTTCACTAACTGAAAGCTATATTAGTACTGAGTAACAAAGTTTGTATATTATGTTGAACGCGGGAAAATGCTAGCAATAAATAAAAAAAACTTCATTTGGTTATATGTATTTCTTAGTTTCATAATTAACTACCCAATATTTTTTGGTAGCCTAGCTACGGTGCCTTATTATCATCAGGTGGGATGCTTGCTTGGCATTATCGTAAAAAGCAAACATACACAAAAAAGACAAAAAGATTGAAAAAGAAGCTAAATACAATAAAAATGCAAATATTTTCATGTACTGACAATAAAAACTGTGTATATAAAAATGTAGTTTCCATATTTGGTGTTTATGTGTTAGAGATTACGAATGGCTGTCGTTGTTGAAGGCGAAGGAGTCGGGGGCTAGGAGATGGCTTTCATTGTTTATGCATGAAGTTATTATTTACGAGCATCGCTTCGCCTTACCGATGGAAGCCGGCCGATCTCGTGCGAAACTATTACCACAACATACATTAACAGTACCTACAATATAAGCGTAATATGTACACATTTTGCTATAAGTAACTACGTGCTTCATTAAATTCCCGCATACCGTCAGTGGCTAAGCATACAATAGCTATACAGTGCTGTGGAGATGACAAAAGACGAATTTGGTTTCACTTTATCTGCACTAAATTACCGACATGAAATTGCTGGCTGCATGACCGAAAATTAAAGTGTATGTTATATTATATCTGTAGCTGCGCTGTATGCGTACGTTTATGCTTTTCATTCATACATATATTTATTTAATTGAAATATTACATGTGTCTTTAGACGCTTCTGTTGAGATAAATATTAGGGGAAATAAAAGATGTATAATTATTGATACATACTTATACCAGTAAATTCCCAGCTTTTGCATAAACATTAATTCGTTCTAAAACTGTACACACTGTTTTTATCAGGTTTTACTTACAGCAGGTTTCGGCCTTCGGCGGTAGGGACACGTAGTGCTAGCAACAATTCACACTATGAATTTTGTTAAAAGGTATGTACATAATTATTTCCTAAACGAAATAATGTGTAAAATAAATTGTTATTAATCTTACCCTCAACATTTGAACACGCTGTTAATATTATACCCGAACCTGTATATATGTGTATCAATATAACGGAATCTTCAACGTAAGTTTCAAGCCTTCAAGAAGACTGAATTATTGTTTTCTTCCCCTAAAACAATGGAGTTAAGAAATCGTTGTCGATTTGGCAATTTGTCTAATAGCTATACAAACATGCTCACTTTAGCATATACATTTATAATTACCGTAACCGTAAGAATAACTGTAATGAAAGCCCTTAGCTCAAATTGCGTGTCATAAAATGACAGAACCACGACGCGTCACCCGTTTTACATTTATTTTATATCGACTTCCAACTGTTCAGTAAAGTGAATTGCCACTTCGTAATTGAACGAGGCTTAGATAAAAAGCCCACAAAGCGCTCGAGTAATTTTGATGTGATTTATAGACATAATCAAGAAAACTACTACTATTAGTTCCATTATACGCACTATTAAGAAGTAGCAGTCTCAGATTAACGAAATCAAGGGAAAAAAATGACCTGTATCATCTAAAGCAAAAACAACCCTCATTGTAAGACCTAATTCAGTCGAAATATGTACAGAACCAAACAATAACTTTTGCTTCCACGTTTGGCTGATGCCCAAGAGTCTTGTGTAAATATTATCTTTATTTTGGTCTTTTATCCCACTATTACCATACAGATAAAGTATCGTTGCATTTGACGATAGACACTTTTTCACGAGAACGCCCAATTCAATAGGTTTTCTTAATTTATTTACATCTAAACATGTGATTAGTATGATCTTTTCATTCGCTGAGAATGGCTCCTGTAGTGTCTTCATTGTTTTTGATAGAATTTTTCATACCTAGCGAAATAATTTTAGTCGATAATGTTTTTTTAAAGATATGTTAACATTAAACCGAGTTCAAGCAATGAAGACTGAAAAATATCTGAAATATCTTTTGTTTCTAACGTTGGTGCCTTATATCCACTTTTTGGCGCCAACTATAAAAACGGGTTATCATAATATAAAATAAACCTTTTTCACTTTTTAATTTAAGCCTTTTTTTATTTCTTCGATATTTTTGTTGTTCTATTTGTGTAGTTCTTATAGATAATTTACCAACTGTAAATTATCTATAAGAACTCTGATACATTTATCTCCTAACTGTGTTCCCTATTTCATATACTGCTGGAAACTGCTGCTTGTGGAATCTATTATTTTTGGCTAGAACACAGAACTAGGCACAGTACACTAAGTAATAAGCAGAATGTTTCATATTAAACATTAAAAAAAATCAGCGTTTCAAAAAAAGTTACGATCCCCCTAATTTTAAAAAATGCTGGCTTTATCAATCATTTCGTTTCATTCTCTTTCCTTAATCTTAAAATTTACCGTATTGTGAAACAAAAAACAATTTCGTTTACCAAGGCCTTTGTCTCAAAATCCTGACACGAACTGTTAAGCCTATTATTTCTTTAATATTATTACTTAATCTCAAGTTACATTATTACCCTGGAACTTAATCCGGAACGTGATGAAAACCTAAAACGAGGTATAAGATTGAAAGCGCCCAAAGGCAACGTACTCACAACATTTCCTAAGACAATATTTTTGGATATATCTAGAAACGTAAATAGTTATTACTATTTCGGGAACAATAGATCACGTCAGGAGTACGTGACAAAGTCCTGTTTGGCGGGTTATGTAGATTATTTTTCATTATTTTGCTGTTATTATCTTAGTTGTCCTCAGTTTTCAGCATGAATTGCTGAAGTGAAGTGGATAAAACAATTGTACTTAGTTTGCATGTGCATACTTTCAACCAACGACGGCTATGTGGTTTTCACTCTTGTAAGCCATAACTCTGAAGCCTTTTGTGCGCGCTGTCATTGTGTACGATGAAACCAGGCGCTTCAATTTCCATACGTAAGCATTGAAACGTAAATTGAGATACTTTCGTTAGTCCTATTTTCGCACTTGATAATATTATACACCAAAAAATTAACCAAATAATGATTAATGATTTTAACAAAACTATAGTGGCCATTTTAATGCCGATATGTTTTATACTCAGTCACAAACTCTTATTTAAAGATAAAAGCAAAGCTCATCTACGACTAGCCCACCAAGCAAAACCTGTGGGCTGTTCTTTTATCAGTCTTAAGAGGCTCAGGATGTAATCTGAAGTTAATCGTAACTTAATAGCTTTCAAATATACTTAAAATAGATAATTTTGCTTGAAAACACAAGAAAGATGCCTAATTATCTCGATTTTTTATGTGAAGATTAAAACTCTATAAAGATTTATTAAAAAATACGATTAAAGCCAATTTATTTTATACGTTTGGATTTATTTTATATTAGAACATAAAATTGTCAGTGAAGTTATTTGCATAAAAGTATTGTAGTCCACATTTTTCAGGTTAAGAGTAAAAAAAGTGAATTCAAAAGTGAGCACACTAACAGTTAGGTCGTAAAAACCAAAGAGAGGCAGAAAAAAATGTGAAAATGTGTGCTGGCAACTAGATGAGGAGCTCAAGAGGCTGCCACACTGCACGTTACAGAATAAAAAAACCTGCGTGGAAAAATATGGTTAAGAGCGCTAAGCTTTACGAATCCATCTACTATCTAAAAAAAAACTCCATCCATAGCCAATGGACTAGTTAATTATTATTAGGCGAAAACAGACCTCATAGTCAATTATTTATTTTCCCATTCTAAAATGGTCTCCGAAGCTTCACACTCACACACATTATTCACTTTATGTCTCCATTAGACAACACTCACATCTGATCGAAGATACATAGGCCAACGCGGTAACAATACTTACTCTTATTTGTAGGAGTATAGATAACATATTTATAAACTAAATATATATGAGAATTTCCATACATCCTTAAATGCCTTTAGAAATTAACAAGAAACTATATTACAATTTATATAGTGTTTATTCTCATCGGAGATCAAAACCTATGTTGCATAAGCCTATAGTCCCATGGGATATATCGCACGTAAAAGCAAAGAGGGTCGCGGAGTTCGAGAGTAGATTATCAAACGGATTGAGATCTTAAAAGCCGCACCTATGCTATAGAGGGTGATCCCCTCATTAACATGAAAACAACATTGCTTTGTTAACCTGTATTTTTAAACTTAATAGGAGCTTTTACGAAGAATTAACTTCTTTACAGACCAGCGGTCTCTTCGAGTCCACTGGTCTAGTGGTTAATATACCTGACTAAGTTGGAGGTGTGATGTGACAAATTCCGCTTGATGGCAGAATATCGGGCACTGTTTAAATGTATTACTATTTTAATTAAGGCACATCATTTGTTGCTTACGATGAAAACAATACTGTGACCTTTTTTACACCTATAGCTTCGGTCTTTCGCCTTTTTAGTAAACAGCAGAATGCTCGAACAGTAAGGGAGTCCATTAAAAATATCCACATGAACAAAAACACGAACAATGTGTACTATCAATGCATTCTAAAATAGTATACTATATATATAATACGCAATAGTAACATGAAATGAACAGTGATGTTTTAAGTGAAATTCTATGGGGTGGGGGACTTATTTCTGACAGACGAGGTAGTTCCAGTATTCTGCCGTCTACCGATAACATTCTACCTACATATTTATTTAAAATTTTACGCCTGAGGCCCTATTGGATATGAGGTTCGTAAATTGTTATTACGAGATGAAGGGTAGAAGCATTGTCTACTGATGTAGTAGTTAGAGATAATGATTGGTGCTATAAACTTGGCTCGTCACGGACGAATTGTTGTGGACTTTTGGTTCTAGATTCTAGATTTAGGGTCGGCTATAGGCTACGGTAACCGCTTACCGTCAGGCGGGCCGTAATATTGTTTGCCACATTAGTGATATAAAAAAAAACGATGATACTGTAATCTATAATACTGTAATCTACGCACTGATGCTGCAAGAGAATGTTTTCATTAATTTTATTAGACAAAGGAATTGATTAACATAGTATGTTGTATCGTGACAAGTTTACAGTGTGGTACAATTATTATGTTTACAATATTAATCATTCAAATTCAAATTTATCGAACAGTATGTAACCCTACGCAATGAAATAAAAAAACAATCGATTATCTAATTTTATATATTTTATTATTTCTGCTTTTAATACTAAGTAATTAATATGGCAAATACATTTTTATTTGGTTGTTAGCACTCCTAAGATATTTTAAAACATAACATCCAAATAAAAGCCCTTTGACTTAAAATCCTCTAAAAATAATAGATAAATACTCTCAAATAATTAACTTAAGAAACAAAGAAAAAAAAAACAAATTGGTGCAGCATTTCTCTTTTTGTATCGCATAATGCCTAGAGCATTAATAGTAAATTTCAAAGGCTCAACGCATTTGTACGAAATTTGGTACACGTATAGTTTATAATCTGGATTAATATATAGGATACTTTTTTTTGCTCGCGACTTTATTTTTTATGCCGGGAAAATATTAGGTTCCCCTGGGGTTTTAAGCTCAACACAGATGATGTCGCGGGCTTCTGCTAGTAGGCATATATTTATGACATACGCTTCTTAGACTGTCTGTTTCCAGTAATTGTTTTCAAGTTTCGCATTATACCATCCACAGAACTGACTAACAAATTCAACAGATTCCGATCTTCAACTAATAAGGAAACTTGTTCAGTTACGATGTATGACTCATTAAAACAAGATTATTTCATTGGAGGAGATTCTAAAGAAGGAAGTATTCTAAGGGAGAAAATATTAAGGAGTAGGAGTAGCAGATGACGCATGCGTATTATATTATCAAATTATGCTTTTTATAAGACTATTTATTAAATGGTCTATTTTTGTATTATAATGTCGCACAATAATACGGCAAATAATCGTACGCCCCCCTACATAGTAAGCGGTGAACAAAGCCTTAGAATGCAATCATTGTGCTACTAGCAAAAGTATACTTATGTCAACATATGGTTGATCATCAAACTATCGATTGGTCATATATTATACTAGCAGATAAAATGCAATCAGTCCTTTATGGCATTAACAACTGGCAATGTATTGTTACTACAAGTAACGTCAAAAAGGATCAAAGGGCTCCTAGTTTATATAACGTAATAATATAAATCAACTCATCATCATCAGCCTATAGACGTCCACTGCTGAACAAAGGCCTACCCCATAGATTTCCACAATGACCGATTCAATGCGGCTCGCATCCAACGCTTGCCAGCGACCTTAATCAGGTCATCCGTCCATCTAGTGGGTGGTCTCCACTCTAGAACTTTACAGCCCCATCGGCCATCCGTTCTACGAGCTATGTGCCCTGCCCATTGCCACTTCAACTGGCTAATCCGTTGAGCTATGTCGGTAACTTTAGTTCTTATGCGAATCTCCTCATTTCTGATCTCGCAGAGAAAAACCCAGCATAGCCCTCTCCATAGCTCGTTGAGTGACTCTGAGCTTTCTTATGAGACCCATAGTGAGTGACCACGTTTCTGTTCCGTATGTCATCACTGGTAACACACACTGATCAAAGACATTGCGAAGCTTCCCGAACGCTGCCCAGCCGAGACGGATTCGACGGTTGACCTCTTTCTCAAAATTGGACTTGCCTAATTGGACTGCTTGTCCTAGGTAGACATATTCGTCAACAACCTCAAGAACAAAGTTCCCAACGGATATCGAGGTGGGCGTGACATGGGCGTTCAACATGATTTTAGTTTTGGCCATGTTCATTTTAAGGCCTACGTGTTGGGAAACTCTGTTAAGGTCGTTGAGAATTGTGCCGAGCTCTTCCAGCGATTCTGCCATGACTACGATGTCGTCGGCAAATCGAAGGTGATATTGAAGCCGAATCCTTTCCACTCTAAAAGCTTAAAAACATCCTCCATTGTAGCGGTAAACAGTTTCGGGGAGATAATGTCGCCCTGCCTCACGCCTCTTTGCAATGGAATCGCCTTTGTGCTCAATTCCTGTAGTCGGACCGACATCGTGGCGTTTTTGTATAAGCACTTCAGCACTTCAATGTACCGATAGTCAATATGGCACAGCTGAAGAGACTGCAGCACAGCCCATGTCTCGATCGAATCGAAGGCTTTCTCATAGTCCACAAACGCCAAGCATAGTGGCTGGTTATACTCCTCGGACTTCTGTATTACTTGCCGCAGCGTATGGATGTGGTCTATGGTACTAAAGCCTTTTCGGAAACCGGCTTGTTCGGGAGGCTGGAAGTCATCAAACCTGCGCTCGAAACGATTCGCTATGACTCTGGAAAATTGCTTATAAACATGGCTCAGTTAAGCGAGGTGGGTCTATAGTTCTTCAGCAGTGTTTTGTCGCCTTTTTTTGGAAAATAGCACCACCACGCTTCTGTTCCACGCTTCTGGCTTTTGCCCTCGAGTAAGACGGAGTTGAATAGCTTCTGGAGGACTTTAAGTACTGGTGTTGAACCCGCTTTCAGAAGCTCCGAAGTAATTCCGTCATCACCCGGTGCCTTGTTATTTTTAAGCCGTTTCAGAGCCATCCTAATCTCGTACAGACTGATGTCCGGGATATCTTCGGTATAGTGTCGGGTTAATTTTCGGGTTAATTCTCGCGGGTCTTGGCGTAAGCCGATGGTAGGATTGGTTACTGACGTGTACAGATCTTCGTAGAACTTCTCGACCTATTCCAGAAGGTCAGGCCCGGTCGACAACACTCTGCCATTCTCTGTTTTCAGCTTCATTATCCGACTTTGCCCAATAGATGCGTCTCTTGCGAAAACTTTGGAGCCTTTATTTCGCTCTATCGTTTCTTTAACACTTTTGATACTAAAGGTACGAATATCGTGCCGCAGTGACTTCCATATCTGTCTATTGAGAAGCCGGTATGATTCAGCATCATCAGAGAGCTATAGCCTCATTGAACGTCGCTGAGCCATGAGGCTTAGGGTGTGGTCAGAGAGTTTTTTTGGTCTACCTTTACGCTGTGTCTTAAAGTACTTAGACCCCACCGTGTGGACAGTTTCTACCAACCGACCATTTATTTCGTCCACTGAAACACAATCATCCAGGCACGCGAAGCGGTTGTGTAGTTCAAGTTGAAAGCCTTCGAGGTTTTGGATTTGCATTTTAGAGGGTCGGAGCGTAGACTTCATCAGACGAGATCTTTCAATTTTGAGGTTAATATTCAATGTGCCCCTTACCATTCGGTGGTCGCTTCCAGTTTTCACCCTGTGTATCACGGAGACATCGTGTAATATTTGTCTTTTATTGGTGATAATGATGTCTATCTCATTTCTCGTGGAACCATCGGGACTCATCGAGCGATTTTTTAAATTGTGCTCTCATTGGGGGGGTTTTGCTAGTACTCACCACGCTTGGCAGGCGGGTTGGTGAGCGCAGTATGTATACTGTTCCGCAGAGAGGACGCTGCTGCCCATCCTTCTGGTTTATGTCCCTTAGTCGGCTTTTACGACATCACGGGCAGAAATGGAGTGGTGCTATTCTTTGAGGCGGGACACCACACGGCAAATAAGGCAATAAATCAACTATAATACACGAATCAAGTAAAATATGGAAAATACGTAATTATAAAAAAAACATACCAAATTTCTAATTAAAAACTTAATAATATGTGAATTCAGTTTCATAAAAATATCATAAGTATCATCTTTCCTTAAATATTATGTAAGGCACGTAATGATCACTTCTCAAAATCATTAACATAAGTAATAAATTATGTTTGTCATACTTCTACGACTTGTATTATCAATTATCTGAATGATGAAAAATATATATATAACGCTTTTCAATTATGCATCTTTTATACATGAACCTCACTATCCTGTTTCTGCTAAACGGTTATTTGGATTCGGCGCAGTATGGTTTTCCATTACATTCCTTTCTATCCATATCACATTCAAAAAGACTTTTTAATGGGTATTCTACCTTTGTATACATTCATAGACATTAATAGTTTTCAGTATTTCCTTATTTATTCCGTACCGTGTTTTAAAGAGAGGTAGGGCGATTTGTGAATTCCCGTGGGCTTTCCCATTTAAATTGGAGCCGCCCGATTGGGGACTGTACCTCCACCTTACAGAAGACCGCAGTGAAAAAACACTACTTTATGTAGTGTTGTGTTTCTGCGGTAAGTAAGGTTGCCAGTGCTCCCCGATGATACGCTGGGCTAGTAGTAATGCTGCTAGCATAGTGAGTCCTCATCAAAAACATGGTTGGCAACCCATTAGTGATACCCCTGGTATTGCTAGCGGCTATAGGCTACGGTGACTGCTTACCATCGGGTGGGCCGTATGCTTGTGTGACACCTTAGTGGTAGAAAAAAATTTGTAAAATATATACTTTTATACTCATTCCTTACCGTATCCATTATTGTTAACACCACACACCCGTCTCGACTGCATTCGGTGCAAACCAACGAAACGTATTAAATGTATTTTAAATCGGTGTAAAGGTATTCCTTTGGGAAATTTTATAGGAGCTCCGTCTGAACCAATGATTATTGACTAAGATTGGAAATGGCCAACGTCGACTATTGTTTCAAATACTAGTGAAATATGTGAAGGTAGGTAGTATATGAAGGTAGGTGCGTATAATGTTTTGAAAGTTCAGACTAATAGCCGATATAATATAATACATTTTCGAAGCGAAAAATACCTGTTAAGGTCATATAACGTCCATTTTCTACCGATTATAATTTGGTAACAATCGACAGATGAGAGATCGCGAGTCACTCGCCGACTCTTAGGCACTGCAAACGTCCTTGAATTTCCTTCCGATGTTTTCCTTCATCGTCAGGCTCGTGTGTGACTAATCACTGCACTTAAGTTAGAAAGACTTATTGGTAGACCGGCAGGATTCGAACTTGCGTCGCTAGAATAGCAAGTTTCGCTCAATAACACAAGGCCACCAAGGCTCTTGAAACAAGCTGAAATTTAGCTTAGTATGTAAATTTAGAGATTTAGCTGTGGGCATGTGAAAATGCTGTTGATTTCTCAAGTTTTTATTCAACCACGAAACCTCGTTTTACCGAATAACCACCGAGAATGCCGACGAAAAATAGCTTTAAACGGAAAACGAAACTATAAACAAATTGTCGCTTATGTTTTCGTTGTAGCCTAAACTGAAACTTTGTTAGCCATCTAATATTTGCAAATTTTAGCATACTTTCAAATGAGTATAGTGCGAAGATTGATTTCTATTTAAATTAATAAAAACAAAACATTTTTTTTTACAATTAGCTTACTATTCGTGTTTGCTATGAACATAATTACTACCGTAGTATGACGTTAACTAAGGCTGCATTTTATTGCCCGAAAAGGGTGTGACATAAAGGCGAGAACCAAAAAAAAAATTTGGAGGAGCCCTCTATATTAGATGTATTTAATAAATTTTTGTCTGTCTGTTTCTCGGCTGCGCATCACGCCGAAACTACTGAACTACTGGATTAAAATGAATCTTGGGACAATTTGAGTTCATACTACGAGGTATAATACTCGTATAGGATTTTTTTATCCTGAAAATCAGCACGGCTTCCTTGGGGTAGGGTATAAAATTTAAAATGTGTACTTGGCGGTAATTCCAAAACGACTGGACCGATTTTCACTGTCAGATAGCTTATTTTACTAGGAGTAACTTCGGCTACTTTTGTTTTGGAAAAAAATATTAGGGTTCCGCGCAACAAATAAAAAACTAATGAAATTTTTGAACAAAATCCAAAAGGTTGGCATTAACCGAACTGCTGGACTAACATAAACAGGACTTACACTGGAAGATAACTAATAAGACGTAACTAAGACGATTGTAAAGGACAATACTTGATGCGCGAATTAGGGTTGCACGTATAAGATATTTTATATCAGATATTTCATTTAGTTAATTTACTCAAAATACATAATATTAACTAGGCAACATCTAGAACAAGTTTATGAATTGAATAATATCTTGGTAGCTATATACAAGAGATGGGTAGTATGACAAATTTTACGAAAGAAGGTAACTGCCGGTAAAAAGGAGAATGATGGCATTTCTGCGTTAGAAGGCAACAAGAATATATCTGCAGAGGCACGTTTAGCTGTGAATAAAAGTAATGAGACATTTGAGCCGATCTTATAATACGGCATTGAGTCCTGGGTATCGCAGAAGAAGTATGAGAGTAAAGTAAATGCAGTTGAGGTGCTGCCGCTTTGAAAAATGTGCGGCGTGACGATTATCGATCGAATCCACAAAGAAGAGACTCGTAAAAAAACTGGAGCGAAAGAAGGTGTAATTCTAATAATTAAAAACTGTATGAACGTTGGTTTTGACATATAGAACGAATGAGTGAAGAAAGACTGACAAAAAATATATACAATGCGAATGAGAATAGAAGAAAAGGCTGTGGAAGGCCAAGGTCTAACTTTTTTATAGCAATATAGCACCAACAAACATGACCCACAAATAAGAGTTAAAAGTTTGAAGCGCTGGTGAAACCGCGGTTAGCTGCCGGTGAATAAAATTTCAACATGGTGAATAATATTACCAAAGTACTCAATTATGGAAAGGTAAAGTGTACTCGGAATCGACGAGCATGTATCAAGATATTGATGCATGTAAAAGAAGCAAAGAGATGTAAAGCAAGAGTGAAATGGCGCTCTATGCTTACCCCGTGAGGGACTTTGCATGATGATATGTATGATTTTTTTTTCTAATCCATGATACCTAGTCAGTTTTAAACTCAATTTGTGTATTGGTGTAATTCCTTAAAGGAAATATAAATAACAACAAGTGATTTAATTCTTAAGAGGATTAAAGATGATCAAACAAAAAGATATAATAAAACATAATAGATTTCATATAATAATCTAGATAAAGTTATAATAACTCTAGTATCTAGAGCAAAGCAAATAAAATAGACAGTTACTTAGCTCGAAATCAATTTTTTAAATGAAGTAAGTAAAGAATAAGCAAGAAACTTTTAACATTACTGTAAACAAAAATATAAACACATACTTAAACGACAAAAAAGCAAACTTACCAATTGGAAACTTGTCAGTCTGCCCATGTCCTTGCACTATTATATTAAAGTACATTATAATAAGAGTCAAAATCACAATTTGGACAATTTTATAAATTATTCTTAGCGGCATCATTTTTCCGGATTTTATTGCAAACTCCTCGAATAAATAATATCACATACTGTCCGCACTTATGATAATATTTGCGCGGTCACAGTTGAGGGTAAAAGTTTGTCGGAGGATGCACGGGAAACACGACCGGTGTGCCGACAGACTCCCAACCACTGGGCGGGCGCGAGCCGAGCTGAGTGAGCCGCCCTCCCGCTCTCCCGCAAGATCCCCTGACATCCTCTTTTCTACACGATACGCACGACTGCTTTATCACTTTTATTTTTCTTTAATAATCTTGCTTAATGGTGTATTTTGTTGCTGGCAGGAACTTTTTTATCGCAGGTTTTCGCCTTAAGGATTCCTCCAATATAAGCCCGGTGACCGGCCATGCCGAAATCACATTCCAATGTATCTTTGCGACCCTCATTGTAATGTTTTTGGGACTTATTTAAAAATCACAACACCAGATACCTTCCTCCAAACAAACAGTACTAATATAATATATTGAAGATTTTTGAAAAGTTGCTTAGAATCGGTTTACGAGCATGTAGGTAGGTATGAAAAGTTGACAACAGATGTTGGAATTTCACTCGATGTCAAAATTGCTCTATAAGATGAAAGTTAGGAGCTTAGGACGCAGGTAATTCATATGAACGGCTATATTATATACAAAAGTGTAGTTGAATTAAGAAACAAATACGGAAAAAAATGCAACCCCAGTTGGTTTTGCAACACCGCGTCTATAGTCTACGGTAACTTACCATGGCAGGCTGTATGCTTGTTTGCCACCTAAGAGGTATAAAAAAAGGTTACGGTTAATCAATCATTTTTTTCCGAGGATCTTGTAATCAATTAACACATTACCTCTTCTGCTTCATTTACTAAACGTTGCGCACAAGGCTTATTTTTCGTAAGTTATACACTATTCATTGAATGATTAATCACACCACCAGCCTAGAAGAGAGAAAGGCCGCAATGGGATTTCCATTAATAAAAATTAAAGAAGAACGTTTCCAAATAGCATTACTCTGATTAGTGTTGTGTTTCGGCGGTTTGTAAAGGCCCACGAGGATACGGACATGTGCTGACAGTAGGATACTTAAATTTAGTAACACAGTGAGTCTCCGCATCAGTAACGTAGGGAACGCGCTAGTGATAAATTTCCCCCGGTATTACTAGCGTCTATAGTCAATGGTGAACATTACCCATTATCCTGGGGATACGTTTGGCTGCCATCTTTGTTGTACCTATAATAAAATTACAAAACCGGCACGATTTAATCTGGCCACTGTTATAGACTTAATAACTACGACATTTTTACATCGAGTCTCGTAAGTCTATAATACGCTTAAGCTAATACGACGACGCAAAGCTGTTAAGGGAAGTATATTTTCTTTGTCACTAGCAGCCTGTAGTATGGTTCTAGGTCAACGAGACGTACCCTATAGGTTTTGATTCCCTTGTGAAATCGCAAAATATGCGTAATTTTCGACATATTATTATACGGTCATATCTTCTCTTAATATTGAGTTACAGGTTTGATTATTTTACTTAACTAATCAATACAAAACTTCCCTTGAAAAACTTGCAGTTTTAAATATTTTAATTCATTACATAATTAGTACCAATAAATTAAAATACGCTGTTTTCCCTATCGCTTCCGAAAATCCTCTTTATTGTTTGTTCCGCTATATTTTGAAAGCTTGCAATTAGCCGATGTTTTCCGATAGTCAAATTTGAGAGCCAGACGTCAACTAGATATTGAAAAATTTACGCCCAATTGATGTTTTCAATATTATGCGTAGAATATGCTTTACGTAGTATTTATGTTATTGAGTTTTCGTATTTTAATAATATACATAGTAAGCAGCATTGATAATTCGATAGTATTACTAGTTTACCTTACTTACCGTTTGTACCGTTGTAGTTTTTTGAAGACTCAAAATTCATCAGATCCACACAATGTAAATAAATATGGGATCAGACATATTGTGCTTAGATATTTTTCACTAAGATAATTGTAAATAGACAGAGTCATATTACTATAAACCGTATGAGTAAATAAATATGAAAACATATTACGAAATATTAATATATGATGTATAAAGATCCGGTAGGTACTTTGAATGAGCCGGGTCTGTGCCAAGATTCAGTAATCAGCATTCACTAAAGCTGTGTTTACATCGGCGATAAACGTAAACCTGCCTGAGCCTCTAGGAACTTGTTACATGAAGGTCAGATGTAAGCTGTTTTACTGAATAATTAACGATAACTTTCTACGTTCAATCCAGAATCGTCACATTAACGTACTTTTATTATTCACGCAATGTATTTACGAGGACAATTTACGCGCGCTTTGTCTTTGGCCCGCAAATAAAGTTGGTATTAGTCATTGAAATCTAAACCAATTTTTTGCATTTTATGTTTTCGTGCAGTATCCATACTTGTTTGTGGTGAGCGAGGTGACGCATACAGCTGCCATAAGGGGAAGATCTTTCAATCTGGTATTGTACTGGGCTGGGTACACTGTTTATACGTACCATTCCATCTTCTTGGTTCGCTCTAGTTTGCCGAAAATTTTGATTAAAATAATCTTATTTTAATCAAAATTTTGCATGCATCTGCATCAAAAATAAATTCACACTTTTAATAGGTAAAACTAACATACATATAATGTACCTAAATATTACGTCGTAATAGATTTTGCTGTAATACCTACGTCCAGCAACAATAATTTATGAGCAGATATTTGGCAAGCATTGTCTCCCGGAAATGCGTGATAATTCCTAGAGTATGTGCATCATTTGAGGCGCCTTTTTTATAAGAAAATTGTGTTTATACTATACTGCAAGAAATGCTTTTAAATCGCCAGAATCACAGGCTATCTAATTTTTATTTATATTTTTCTCCTGTCCGATAAAAAATAAGAAGAAATATTTGTTTGCTGTTATAAAAACACGTAGAAACATAAAAGCCCTTGGATTTGCAGATTTGCATTGCTTGTCCCCTATGTAGACCACACGACGGTTATCATACCATACCGAGTACGTCCCCTCCAGGCCGTCGTACTAAACCGTCGGTTCTGATGTCCAATTAATATCTTTGGTAATAGCGAGAGGTCTGTCGGAAGCAAAAAAGAACTAATTTAATCCAGGTAACCGATAAAATAAATTATAAACCTCAGATGGCAGACACTTTTAAATTGCAATCCAGTCTGCAATTCAATATTAATATTTTTTGCAAAGAATAATATGAAGTTTACATACATAATTTTACCTGATACAGATTTGAAGCGTGTATGTATGCAAATATTGAATACCATAGATTTTAGTAATTATATCCTTCTTTTATCATAGATTACGTGGCGCCAGCAAACATTAAAGTTAGTTTTGTAATATCCTAAAATATATTTTAACTGCGCTACGTTATTCCGCTTATACTGTCGTGACACACACGAGTATGTTGATTTAAGTTCCGCACAAACTAAATTGTTAAACTTTTAAATTGAAATTATGATCGCAGGACGAAAGTTTGGGGTCCACAGCTCATCCGATCCCTTGTGTGATGAAGGCATACTTATGTATAATCCTTGTTTCAGAACTCCTAATTCTTTTTGCTGTGACCTTACATTTTTATGTGAGTTTTATTTCTTTACTTATATGGACTTTTTGTTTATAAGGAGTCATTCCAAAGGTTAGATAATATAAATAGTTAAAGTAGGACTTTACAATTTAACATATTAGAGCTAAGATTAGTTAAAATGATAAACAATTATAGTACATAGGGAGCATATATGAACATAGGCAATAACTGTTCATATTATACAACTTCCAAAAATTGGAACGTTAAAATTATCCTAAGAGATAATTCAAGACATGTGCAAGTCAACAGTGAAATAGAATTAAGGCAGAATTACCTACCCCTTAAAAGGCCCCGGTGTGATTTTACATGAAGGTATGTATTTCGTTCTCGTCAGTACAATTATTTTTTGTCTGTTATGTTAGTATCAGGTAGATAATAATCTACTCTGAGGTATTAGTCAATACTATAATAGAAAGATCCGTATAGATATATCTTACTGATATTATGTATTTAAATAATATTATCTGCTAAGTTGCAAATTTGTTTATGATGGAGTTCATTTGCCCGTTGAAAAGAGCCGAAGATATAAAATTCTAGAACAGAGAAAAGAGTAGAGAACCTCAAGTCCGATAGCTAGTACTTAGCTATGCATATAAAGAAAGAAGACGCAGAGTTCAAAATAATCTCCATGATTAGATCACGAAAAAAAAAGAACTAGCTCGTGAAACTAAACCTTTCCTAGAAAACACTGAAACTCACGTGAAAGTAAAATGCAAATGGTTTGGGCACCTCCGGAAAAGTGCTAGTCTGAATCGCGTACCAAGGATTCCGTGCCTTTCAATCGCTAGCAATTCATTAAGTTTATTTTACGAACTGAGAAACTGCGTTTGTTGCAGTTTAGCTTTTTATTTTTTGTGTAACATCACTATTAAATTAATTCAGATTTATTACTGCACTTCAAAGATAAACTTGTGAATTATTTGTGATTTTGGTTTTTTGGGGTATATAACCAAAATCACAAAAATAAATCTATTTCTAAACACGGTATCGAAATCGTGAACTTGGGGCTTGACGGGTGTCCATATGCGTAAAATCGAATTATGCTCACAATTTAATTGGTAGATTTACACGAACCGTAGTTCTGTTTCGAAAATAGCCGTTCCTATAATTATCTAACAAAAAATAGACAGTCAGAGTGACAAAATATCCAGACCTTATTTGTCATAATAATGACAGCATTTAATTTTCATCGTAAATAATGTAGGTTTTAGCAGGGAGGTGATATTCAGTTCATATTCCATCTTTTGATGGAACATGGACTGAATATCGCTTCTCTATTGTTTGAAATAATGCAATTTGTCAGACTTTTACACTCTTAGAACCATCTCACTTCGTTGGTACACACTAAGCCCTGATGACGAGTGATGCCGATCCCGGGACGGTAGGTTTAACATTAACGCTTCCTACATTATATTCCGACATGCCTATGTCATATATATACCATACTGGTAATATATTACTATTATAAAGTATAGCAATGATAGTTCGGAAAAAAAATATCTCCCGTTGAGCCGAGAAAATATTATAAAATAAAAAAAATATATATATACGACTGAATTCTGAATTTCGAAGATTATACAATATGAACTTATCTGAGCTAACAGAATAAAAAACTACCAAGTGCGTGCCAAACACGCATATTCCGGCGCTAGCTTAACATCCTCATGTATTTAAATGAATCAATCATTCTATCGATGGCAAAAAAGGATACATTACTCAAAACACTATCTATACATAAAAATAGTAGTAGTAATAACCCTATTACCCATAAAATATACCCATCTTTTAGTTCTATAATGTTTCCGTTTTAGAGTTACAACTAAGTACATAATTAGTTTATATTATTCATTAATTAATTTTTCTGCATTGAAAAAACGAATTATGTGACAACTTATTGATTGTTTGATGATCTGTCTGACGTCATTGGATTGATAATTTCGCCAGAGTTTGAACCGTCCCCGTGGCGCATAGGTAGCGCGTCTGATAAAGAATCAGAAGGTTGCGTGTTCGATTCACGTCGGGGCCATCTTAATATCGGAAACATGTTTTGTTTTTATTTATGTTTTATCGTTAAATTCATGAACATCATATTTTTTTCCCTATTTTGTATATAATGCTGTGTGCTTTGTCAATAAAATTTAAAACTGGCTTAGTGCGCATTTGCTATGCATTTGTTTAGTTCCAAACTATTATATATTATTTTGTTATCGATTTTTGTAGCTTTTTAGGCATATAAAATGGAAAGCTATCTTTGCGGTTCACACACCACATCTTGATAATACAATGTTAGCAAACAAGCCCGCTTGAGGGTAGTCTGCTGTAGACGTCTAACACGAACGAACAGGTTTCTTGGATGCCAGCGTTATGCTTCTTCTAACACTATGAGAATGCAGTTTTTAGTAAGGCGGAGATACTATCCCAGAAAAACTGCTCCTATTAACGCAATATACCGCTGTTATCTGTCTCCCTGTAAGGGTTCTGAAGGATTATACAATACTTATTATATACTAGCCGTGCCCGCGACTTTGCACGCGTGGAATTAATTTTGTGAAATAAAAGTAGCCTAAGTTAAGCCTAAAAAAATCAGCTATTTAACAGGGAAATAACGGTTATAGTATGACCTACCTGCCAGTTAAAGTCCTGTTCAAATCGGTCCAGCCGTTTCGGAGATTACACCAAACAAAGAAACAACCAGATAGACAAAAATAAATTGGTAATGAACACCTTTGCATGACCAATAAAATTGTCCAGCATCACGCTTAATTGTAGGGAAATATATTCCATCGTTGATAGGCATTTAGCTCCACAAAATTAGACCACTGCAAATTGTGTTATATCGATTCCCAGCTACTACTGTATCTGCTATCCAGTATTCTGTGCTCTCAGTGCTTGAGTGATTGAATACGGTTCGAACACTAATATGTTTCACCGCAATTGAATTTTGCGGCATAGTTCCAAGTGATAGGCGTCGAATTTATTCGCGCAACATGTTTTTATTTTACCTATCAAATACAAAATGATAATTCATTCAAAATTTTACTGTTTAATTTTATTGAGCGGAGCTTAGTTTAAGCTAGCTGTAATGTTATTCTAGGAACCCTAATATAAGCGACAAGCCTGTCGCTACTTGTTATGTAATACTTTTTAGTTGTCTATTAAATGACAGTTAACTTTTCATCTTGCTCAAATATGTAGTTTTATTTTCCATTAAGATTTTATTTAAATTAATCAGCCTAACTGAAGGCAACACCTAATAAATACCAGTAAAACAATGTTTTAATTCGATTAACTGTCAAGTTCGAGACACGTCAAGTTCTGTGATAATAATCCTTTGTTTTCTGCCATTAATTTGGGTGTTTAGTAAACATTATTCTTGTGTGCCTAACAAACAATATCTAGTTTTCTATCAATTATCTGACACCCAGAGTTCAAGCTTTCCCTAGTTTGGGATCATACCAGATAATATTCGATCATTATAAGTTAATTACTCATTCAATTACTCTTCTGACATACATTATTTTACTGCATATTTGCAAATAGGTTTTGCGTGCAATTCACCCGCATAAAAGTAGGATAACAAATAGCCTGTGTTTATCAGAAATGTTGCAGCTTTTCATTTGTAAAGGTTATCTTAAGCAGTCATGTTCTGTAAATATAAATATGAAGCTTATTCTACTAAAATAATTTATAATTGACAAGTATCGGCACATTTTAGCTATAGATAAATGTACTTTAAAAGAAAAAAGCAATTTCGAATCGCGGTCGAGATCTCAATGTTGCAGCTGTGTCATGCTTGAAATTTGATTTCAATTAAGGAATCAAAAGCTAAAAGTTTTATTAAAACGGAGCCGTCTTGGTCGTTCCGTATATTATCTTTTGATATTTAATACATTCACAAGACAAGGGAAAGTTTTGGTATTAAAATTTATATCATGACGATTGTTAAGTATTGTTTATATGTTATTATACTTAGCTACGTAGCATGCAATTTGTGTTATCAATGACATGAAAACGGGTTTTAAACATTTCATTAAAGTTCATTTAATCCTGTAAGTTTTTTTTTTATTAATATAATGGTAAAATTTCCTTAAAATGGAAAAAAATCTGTTGCTACGATTTTTGTAAGAAACTGACCGCTACGCCGCGTAGCGATGTGTTGACCAAATTCGTAGCAGGCGTAGAAGCTGGCCAAAACGACTTATATTTATTTTGTTCGCATTATTATCAGTCCTTTACATATTAACTAAAAAATATGTGGTACGGAAAAGTATTTATATATTTTTTTGTTACGAAACGAGCCTACATAGTGGTCTCAATCATGGCCCAATGAACCTTATTCAATATCTTAGCTAAATGAGTTTCTCATGTGCTCTATGCGGATTGACCACTGTGGAACTTCGCCTAGCCCTTGGGAACCCCTAGCAGCTTAAGGATTCATTTTCGTAAGTAACAAAACTGCTGAATATCATCAGTTGCTATGTACCTACATATTTATATGGTAATGTGTAACACAAGAATAAAATATGGCTACTTTGCAACACATGCTGGGCGATAATAATTTGGTTGCAATATTCTGTAAGGTATAAGGGAGGTACTATTCCATTTGCTTTACACCCCTTGTGTCTATATGCTGTGATTCCATAAATACATTACCTAGTTAATCTACCTTTGAGCGATATCATAATTTATCCATGGCGAATATAGTGCAGTATAAAGGTCAATATCCAGATGATAGGCTGCCTAGTACCTGTCGAAAGCTGAGAAATGAGTTGAATGAGTGAGTGAGAAGAATTAGTTACAGAAGGGTCTACGTGCTGTCGTGGCGTCTCACGCCACCATCATGCTGTGACGCTGCTCCAGCATCCTGTGACGCTGCTCCAGCATCCTGCGACGCTGGTCCAGCATCCTGTGACGCTGCTCCAGCGTCCGACCATCGTGCTGCGGCGCTGCTCCAGCATCCAGACCTCGATGTGACATCACGCTGCTCGACCAACGCGGCGGCACCCTGATGATGGGACGTGGAAGTCCTGAAACACGTGTCGGAAGAAACCACTTCTGAGCTCACACCTGGGCGCAGGCCGTTCGACCGTATCACACTCATTAAGCGGAAAAAGCAAATTATAATATATTTTGTATTCTATAAATATGAATTTCCGCAAAGTAAAACCTGAATCAATTCAATTTGACAGGTCTAAAAAGTCTTGCTATCCCTTTCTCATGTGCGGGTTAAATAAGGTTGGCAATATTTTTAGACCTGTCAAATTAGTTAAGTTTAGTAATTTTGAACAACAGAATTGGCACCAATAGCTTAGTAATTTGGTGTCATGCTTATTATGCAGGTATTAAAACTATTATATCCTCAAAATTGTATGTTAGAGTAAACGTATTTAGTTGAACACAGTTACTATATTGTGAATGTGAAGGTATTGCAAGCAGAATTCACAACAATATACTGAAAACTTATTTCTACGGAGCATTCGCATGCGGAATAACATTATTACACTATTTTAGTGACAAATAAGCTATTCAGACTACGCTGGAGTCTCGTCTATTAAAATATCTATTGTATACTCATTCCACTAGTATAATGTCGAAAATTAGAAATGTAAACACACTTTTACATGATATTTAGTATGACTTGTTTTAAATGCACTGTTGTGTGTTAAAGGTATGGCAGTGTGCGTAATGCTTTTTTATTAATTAAATATATTTCTGAGGCATTTTTCAGGCCATAGACTTCGACTGTGCCAAATGACACAACCCTCCGTCCAAGCCAAGGAAAAAGGGATACAAAGTTTTTGCTTCACGTGTTAATATTATGATGTTTTATGACATAAATATAAAAACACGTTTTAAAAATATGATTTGTAAACGAGCAAAAAACTACTTTTTGTCAACAAAACCACCCTGAAATCATGCAGTGTAAACGGTTAGTTAATACCGAATACTTGGTAGAATAACAAAATAATGTGAGGAATTTTATTTTCGATATAACTGTTCCCAGCTTCCAATTGCTTTTGAAAGCCTTTTGTAGAACGTCACAGAAGAATGGGTAGATAAAAGAAAATGTTACAGTGTCATCGACTTCATCGTATCGACCCCAATTACTGAAGCTTCCTCCACGCTCTATTAACCGTTCTAGCGGTAAAATAGTGACGGTACTTTAGTCCGAGGAGGAAATGTTCTAGTCATAGATTTAGATCTAAGTTCAGACGGTTGTTTTTGCTAGTACAATATTTTGTTCTAACGGTGGCTTTAGAATTGTATTTAGAGACAGGGAGTTGACATGACTCCTGTCATGGATAAAAATGTTACTTATATTCTAAGCTTGGTGGTTTAGAAATATTTTCTAGTATCCCATAGTAAAAACTTGGTAAAATGTTCAATAATAAATTAAGTAGTGACCCCGGGCTCTTTAAAATAGATAACGTATTAGATGTTCTTAGTAGACAATAGAGAAATGTATGCTTTAGTTAGGTAATTCGTTCGTGACAAGCGCGACGTCTGAGCGAGCGTTCGCTTGTAGCCGCTTCATTATCACATTTAAACACTGAGATTTCTCACTATACGCTCGCGAGCAACGTATAAGATGCCAGGCGCATGGTTTGGTTAAGTTCAACTAAACGATTCTACTTTATTTAAATTTTATCAAGAATCTAACAAAGGAATCCATTTTGGTCCAAATTTCAAAGTGCCGGCCAACGGATTTTTTTGTATATTTTGTTAGAGCTTGCCCGTCTGAACATTTATAACCGTGGCACGAAACCTGTAGGACCATTGTAGTTTATTTTATTTTATCTGAAATTCATAAATTTTTGTTGAAAATGGGAATTCAAAATAACCAAAACAATTGAAATATCATGTAATGTCAAACTTTAGGGCTTTCGGGACTGGGACAGCGGTCCCAAAAGCCCGTTTGTATGTAATAAATGCTCAGACGGACAAGCTCTAATAGCATATACAAAAAAATGCGTTGGCCGGCACTTTCAGATTTGGACCAAATCTCTATGAAACATGGATGATGTCCTTTTTCCATAATTTGCAATGCAATAAACCACCGAGCCATTTTACTTAGGAAATCTTAATTTTTCCATTTAAACTCTTGCCACTAAGTGACTTTTTAAGCCTTCAAACTAAGAAAATAATAAATGCCAGTAATGTTAAATGGCAACCGAACCGACAGCCTAATATAAAGCATGGAGGAATTCGTTTTGGAATGGATCTTATGAACTATTGATCATGAAAAATGTTGCTTATCTTCTCAGAACCTTTGGTATGCGCATTCAGAACTGGCTACAAACCATCGTTTTAATTACTTAAGCAAACAATCAACAGAACGAAATGCAACTTCTCGTAATACTCGCAAGACGTGCTTTCCAGTTTCATCCGTCTCTCACAAGTGACTAATCCAATCCTTGTAATCATCTTACTTAAAACTCTTCTCACAACTCAACCTCATTCCACATTACGAGTACCTATATCCATTCCTCGAATGCTCTCGCTTCTCAACGGAAGTTTGTTTATTGTTTGAACGTTCCTGTGAAAAGAAAGTCTGAAAACATATATTAGTTCCTAAGACTAGCTTTAAGTATTAAATACGGAAAACTCTCGTTTCATTGTAAACTGTTTGTAACAATAAAATTCAAAGGAAACGTGTTTACTCGGAGTTGCAATAAGGCTACATAAGACAGATGTCTAATAAAATTTGATCGCATTAAAAGTTGACTGATAAGTAGATGCATTATTAAATTCATGAAATACTTGGAATATTTGCGAAATTGTATATGAAAACATAAACCTACGGCAAAGTAGTTGGATTAAAACGAAATTACACATATGCATATAGGTTTATTTATCGTTTTTATTTATAGTACAAAGGGGTGAAACTGCGACTGGCTACTCTGATGGTAAACGGTTACTATTGCTTATAAATTCTTGCAATACCACATGTATCACAAGCGCGCTGCCAATAATTACTGCAGGAGCACTACGCCATTAATAAGAAGCGTTATATAGCTGCAATATGATGTAAGGTACTATGCTAGTTGGACTCCTTATTGTCAAGGCAAACACCGCACCACACCGCTCTTTCATACAGAATTTTGAGTCCGTTACTCGCCGCAAAGATTACGTTAGAGTTATTTTGATACGACCTTCTATACTATTTTGAAGAGGTATTTCCTGCTGTAGTCGTAGTAGTAGGTAGCTCTCTATTGAACTCCCACTTCGCCCTGTCTGTTTATATAGTGGTTAGTGTCCTTGAATGTATACAAGTATTTCTACGAGTTATCTATAATAATAATAATAATCGTTTATTGAGTGATAAAGATTGCAGTGTATCTGGTTCTTATAGTACCTACAAGCTTTATTTAGTTTAAGACTAGATAGCGCTGTTATGTAAAAAATACTGGTTTCTTAGCACCAACCAGGATCCCGTATCATGCCTCAGGGGTAAGACCTATGGACATGAGTTACGTCAACACCCTGATTGTGCAATACTTACCACCATAGTATTTGGGTTCAATATGATAAGTAATTACTGAACAAGACCAATTATAATCTGTATAGAATAAATAATCGCTAGTCTCACCAGATTAACAATCATTGGCCTAATCTAACCTCTGATATCTTCTAATTGACTTTGTACAATAACCATGTTAAATTGCATTAATAATTACGTTGCATTGTTCGATGTATAGACTCAATATACATTCTAGGCGGAGTTTAATGTATACTGTATACAAGATGTTACAAAACTAACCGTATAGCCGAATGGAGGTTAAATGGGGCCTTATAACGAGTCCATTCACAATATATAAGAACCGTAGTAACACTGTATAACATAACCCAAAAAAATATTATTATTTTCACTGATGTGCAAACCCAATTTCAGTAAAATTAAAGAGTATACTACGCAGAATGTACCTACATTTCTACCTAATTCGCGGAACGACATTTTTTTTTAACTTAAAGTTTTTTTATAATTATAATTTTTGAGTATAATGACATACTTGTATTAAGGTAGCAAACATTTATAAATGAAAAATAGAAAAACTATTAAAGTAGACAATTATTAGGAAAAATAGGTACGTAGGCATTTCTGTTAAGTTAAATAATCTGGTTCCCTGGCATGATAGCTTACTTGGGTTGACTATTTTTTGGCTTTGATAATGAATTATGTTTTAACGGGGTATTTTGTAACACGTTGTATAATGATCGGCAATATAAATACATATATCTGGAATTGGGTACGTCTTTTTTATGATTATTATTAGGTAATAATAATCATAAAAAAGACGAACCCAATGTGAAACCTGTTAAGTCGGAGCCATAGACATAATTATTACGTATAGGTATACGTAATAATTATGTCTATGGCTCCGACTTAACTAGTTGTGATGTGTTAAAGGTTTTTTTTATGAAAATGAATTTTTTGCAAACATCTTGGCTCTATAAGCTGCATTTGGAAAAATATACACTGTACAGAATATTGTTTTACTTTTATTTTGATGTAATTACTTTTAGAGAGTCCGAGGTCAATTAAATTTACTGAGTCCACGGCATAGAACACGGAGCGGGACACGGAGAACAAGGATCTTTAAATAGAGTTCCGCGTACATTTCTGCTTGGTTTACTATTTTATGTATTAAAACTTTTTAGGGCCAGCGAACAAATACCCGTTATAAAAGGTCGATATTATATTCTACTTTTTTTTGCGTAGCTATATACATATATATTGTAGGAGTATTCCGTCTTATAACGATATCCATAGTGCCCAAATCAGGTGAAATATTTCAATATCCTGTAATGAGCAGTGTATACAATATATACAATATAATAAAAAATATAAAACACGCTCAGCCTATAAATAGGATTACTAAACGTGCCTTTACAATTACTCAGTATAAGTTACCTTGCTTCACTACCTGTATATATCTTTCGTAAACTTACGATAAAAATAAACATACACTCCATTTTTAAAATCATAACTTATAGTTTCAAATGGTTCTTTCAAACGATGGGCGGGACTGTTCTATCCTCATTTTCCTATGTAAATCAAGACCCCGCTACATAAAATTTTACCTCGCCAGTACTCTCCGCTCGGTAGAAAAGTTATCGTTGCTAGCCCATGGGACTACATTACCCTGCACGTAATAACGACCGACTTTATATCTGCGTGGGCCTCTACAACACCTTGCTATTATCTCTTCTTCCTCGATATCTGAGCCCGCGATTACAATTGCTCTCGCCGGACTCAGTCTGTAACTCTCACAAAAATCCAACGTGATTTAATGTACCCAAGAAGTTAAGGATTTAAAACGATTTCAGAAAAGCCGGGGTGCGGACATAGCCCATGATTTCTCTTGAAAAGTAATTTTGAACATTATAGCCGAATTAGTTTATGCTCAAAAACAAGAATACCGCAATTGTAATACTCAATCACCATTATTAAGAGCCAATACTGTACATATTTCAGGTTTAAACACCACCATAAAATGCTTAGAGGCTATAACGTCATATACTGAGCGTAAATTATAAATAACAGAGTAATTTTTAAAGTATTCTAACATTATTACTTTGCGAGTGGCTTTAATGAGTATAGAAACAGTATCTACGCTTGGCTGATGAACGTAGGGCCTCTAGGGATTGCCCAGCGCCGGGGTAGTGGTGGCTGGCAAAATTAGAGTCGTAAAATTTAACTTTAAAATAGGTATACGATTTTTGTATACAGTTTTAAATTAACAAAAATTATGCTATAACATGTCATAACTACCGAATATATGTTAAGCTTTGTAATCGATACAGCTGGTAATTTGAGGTTAGTATGGATGCAAGTATAGTCTTCATAGGTTTGAATGAATTTTATCTTTGCACGGTAGTTGTAATCATACATGGAAGCTATCTTAGATCATATTGTTTAGAACAATCATGATATTATGCTAATATGGTACTACAAAGAAAGATGGAAATCACACAGCCAACTATAAAGGGCGCGATTTTTTTTTTAAATGTCACAAAATGTGTTCGAATCACAATATATCTTCATGGTTTTTAATATTGTATTAAAATGCTGGTTATTAGACCCGCTGAATTCAAAATATCGTAATTTGTACTCTTGTTGAAATATGCTATTAAATAATATTTTTTGTTATCCGTCAAATACGAAACCAAGAACAGAAAATGGTTTATTCTTTGATTGAAACTTCAAAGTTTAAAGGAAAACTTCGTCAGTTGGGGCTTTTTCCTGCTAAATTGTTTCTCCGTAGGAATAAAGAAAGTCAAACAAGGACTAATACAATTCTAGCCAAGATAATACTTGCAGTTTTTATTTCAATGCAACGATATAATTTCATGATATATCCGTTATTAAATTTTGCCCGTGGATTCGTCCACGTAGATTTAGGAGAAATGGTCCTCAAAAAAACCATTACATGTACCCAATTTCATGCTCGGCAAAATATTCATTTGTATTTAAATAGATCAATACATTAGTAATAGATATATTTATAACTAGCGATCCACCCTGACATCGCACGGAAAGCAGAGCATATAGAATACGCCTACATTTTTCGTCGTAGAGTCGTACCTACCTAACCTGGTAGGTTAGGTAGGTACGACGACGCCCGATTAGTCGAGCATGCGGTTTAGATTAATTTGTAATATAGATATATAATATACTATAGATACATACGCAAACAAACTAGGTCGCGTTCCACGTGTTGGTGTAGGACTGCTTGGTCGCCCAGTATTATACACGCGGCATAATTTTTTCCACCATCTACAAATATCATCGTTAGATTTCAGCCAATTTATAGCTTTGATGAATTATACACTAAAACCTTTCTAATTAATCATTCCGTCGCTTAGTGTAAGCTCTATGGAAATGTGTTTTGTAGTTATTGAGTTAATCAAGTTCAGACAGACAAGCAGTCGCGACCGGGGGTTTTATTTTATAATATTTAGAGATAAGGTCAGCTTAACAAAAACGACAGGAGCCCAGATTTTATCAGAAAAATATAAAAAAACCAAAATAGTTTATAATACACAATATATGTTTTTACCAAACAAAAAAAGAACTATTAGCAAAAATATCAAGCCGAAAAGTTATTTCAAGTGTTTTCTACTCAATCTCTATTGTATAAACATAATAAATTTACCTATTCTTGCGATTGGATAAAGTGAGACTTGGACCAAATAATATAGTACAATATTTTTCGACGATTTTAACGTAGACAATTTTAGTGTCCACCGAGCACAAGCAGAATGCTGTAAAGTTTCAAACTAGTATCTTTACGGCGAGACATGTAACAGAACGATTGCGAGTCGTGAATCTCTACTATAATGCAATAAGTTAAAACTGAACCCTCATCACATGAATACACCCACAAGCGTGAAAAACTATATTCATAGCATTCCTGGCCAAGAAATAAGTTGAAAAAGAATACTTTTTCAGTATATTGTGAGTTCACATGTTAAAGGGCTTAGCTGCATTGATGTCATATTATATTATGTGGCAAGATAACGTAGTAGACAAGTTGGTTTACTGGCCTCCCGCCAAACGGTGTGTAGAATGAAATGTCAAGAGTATACTGGGTGTATTTAAATTCTTGACATTTCTATCTTTATAATATTGACCAATAGTCACGCTAGACCTCCTAAGGATGATGTTTCCCTACTTGTATTATGACTAACACAAATTTTGATGACCGGCTCTCAAAAATGAACTTAATTTTAACCTTTACCAAAAACCAGTATTGGTTGCCTTTGTTCTATGGACCTTTATTTAAGCTTTAACACAATATTATTAGGCGATTTGCTCAGCTGAAGTTTAATTAAAAACCCTTAAAGCTTCAGGGAGCACGTGTTCTAGGTTTAGTTACCGACCAGCGGCCCTTATACGTAAAAAGGGGAACAAACAAAGCCTTTTCCTCAATTAAGCAATTTGTGTAGACATACATTCAACGACTATATTGCGCACACAGGTTGCTGCTCACATTTTTATTACACACATGTTGTTCACGGCCAATTACTTTCAGGACAACTTTACATTTATACAAAACTATAGATAGCTGTTCTTGCCAGTGGGCTATGTTCATATTCATTGTCTCTGATTAATATTAGCTGATTTCCATGATTTCCAAGGTAATGTTTATCGAGGGTCCTATATCCTCTGCGATATTAATTAAAATTTTGCGTATTTTTTCTTTGTTAATTCGCTATACCTATTTTTTTGCGACTTTCGGTTATTCTTATAATGAGTTTCAATTTCTGTGTCTAAGGTTAGAAATTTGAAATTTGTATAATATGTACATACCTACACACTTTTTAAGTCTGAACCTTGCTTAGTTCATCTTAATTTATAAATTAACTTATTATATATTATCCACGAGGATAATGTACCCCTAAAGAAACTAAATTAACCTCGGCTTTCTACCGTACTTACTACTTTAACTTTACTTTAACTGTAAAAAATATATAAATAAAATAGTGGTAGTTTTCACTAATCACTAACGTTGCTGTGTTTGAGTTCAGTATTATTAGAATGCAAATTAAAATTAAAAATATTGGTACCGCTCGTTAGCTTAGAAGTACAAGCAGGAATTCATGAATGCAATAAATGGGACTTTTAATTAAAGCGGCGCACTAGCATCATTTTATTAATATTATTCATCACCCCACGATAATTAGAATCAGCACTATTCTGTGATAGTGCTGATTCTAATTCTTATGGGATTGAAATAATAATATTCTTCATCTCTTTCTCATCTATATTCGCAACTCGACAGAGAAGATTGTCTGTATTTACATCCCTTCTAAGCATAATTCATCCATGTTTATTGTTTTTCTATCTTTCAATACTCGTAAAACTATATTTACTTATACACAAACTTCTGTTAGTATTGTTATGAAATGTATATTTTTGTATTCCTGTGAATACGCCCTGATGTAACTTATAATGAGTGAACAGACTCTTATGTCTTGACTCTTGAAGACCCCAATTGCCTATGGAAATATTGCTAAGTAGTTAGAATTTCCATGGCATGCATAATTGGGTGCATGTTTGAAAAGACAGTTATCGAATACCATTACGGATAACAAAGGTGGTGCTGAGTTAATGAGTTTCCATAATTTATTCAAACTTAAACTTTGAGGTAAACTATCAAAGCCGGGGGACATCGTCGATGAAA
This sequence comes from Falcaria lacertinaria, assembly GCA_951449985.1. Taxonomy (NCBI): domain Eukaryota; kingdom Metazoa; phylum Arthropoda; class Insecta; order Lepidoptera; family Drepanidae; genus Falcaria; species Falcaria lacertinaria. The sequence goes on from OX602108.1 coordinate 8,688,521, forward strand.
TCAATCTTGAACGGTGACTTTTCATCTTAGTACGCAAATAATGAGACTGAATTTCGAATGAATTTCTTCACCTCTAGCCAAGTTCTTCGACTCAAATAATTTGAGTGGGGCTCCCGCGTCAAGGCTTCTGTGCAATTATGTGCTTCGCCTTTCATTGCGCGGCTCTTTGAATGCTTATTTGAATACACTTTAATTTGCGTGTCAGTTCAAATATTGTCTCGACGGCTGATTTATTATTGAAATAATATCTTCCCCTCCCCAGTTTCGCATGTGAAGAAAAAATAAACATTAAAACTATAACCATAGAGCCGCAATTGTAGCTGGAATCTAGTATTTTTAATCGTTTACTTTTTGTGTGATATGAAACACTGTTTTTGTCATTGCGGCGACGGGCCTGGGCGAGGAGATTGATGAATGTAGAAGCAAAGGAGGTGTCAAAATCAAGAGTTCTTTATGCTCTCTGCCTATCAAAAGGGACTTGGTGAAATATTAAAAAATATACATACATATTATATTTGCTTAAGAAATACTGATGTAAGAAATGTTAACGTTTCATTTCTTCTGGTTTAATCACAATAATTGAATGTCTTTGAAATGAGTTTGGTTAAGATCTATATATATTATATAGATTGTAACTTCAAAAAATGATCCGTAAATGGGGGGTCCTACTTTGAAAAATGAAACGGCGTGGAATTATTCTTTGCTGCGGGGCACGGATAGTACATAAAAGTACATAGACATTATAAAACAATCAGAATAATGTTTTTTTATATCCTTAAATCGGATGAGTTCAAGTACCTTTGACAACATCAAACCAACTCATAATAAAGCATAGCTTCAATGCTTTTTGGTTCATAAATATTATCAAAAGAGTTGTCAAAGAACTATATTAAATCTATCTAAATGAGAGTCATCGAGCGTGGCGTATACGCTACGAGAGTCATGGAGTACCGACACAGCGTCTCACCTCGAGGGATATCAACATCCAGACGCACTCATTCCCAACAAAAGTACCTAATAATAAATCATACCATTAACAATTAAATGGGTTTAAAGTTTAACTGAATACTTAAGGAATAAGGCCAGTTCGATGGTAAAGTAGATCTGCATTTTTGCCTTTCTGGGCACAAACCAAAAATTGTTTTATTAGATTTAATTTGATGGTCATAATTTTTGATCTTCTTAAATTGCTTATACAGTGTCTTTTTGACGTTGCATAATATTATAAATATATTAATGTTGGCGACGTTCGACCTATTTAGTGTGTTTTTATACTTCTTTGTATTTTTATAAGAAGATAATATTTTATAAAAAAAATATAAGAATATATTTGTATAGGAGAAAATAAATGACTGGTTCAACGTATGTCTGTCAGAGAGTTTTGATCTGGTATTTTTTACGCTGTCCTAAAAATCGGTTCTGGCGGCTACACTTGCCTTAATAAAATGATCCTCTAATAGTATTACTTCGTAGTATATTATATACTCTGAGGTATTACTATACATTCGTGGACCTTTCTGAGATATCCAACTATATATTTTAAGATATTCATATTTCTTTGAAAATGGTACTCAGATTTGTGAACTTTCTATCCAAATTCTTTATTTGCATTTCACAAATGTAACATATTATTATTATGTAAATTTGAAAATTGTTTAATGTGTTTTATGTTTACTTCAAAAATATCGAAGCAAATCACTTCAGTCTGTAGTGTTTTGCTTTTTGATATTTTGTACTAGACTCGTACCGCACGTAAGTAGGCAGGTATAGGTCGCGGCACGAAACTCTAGCGCTGACCGTTATTGCGCAGAAGTAAAAAATAAGGTGTCTTGGCGGGGTACAGGGGTGAAGGGCGAGCGTGCGTTGCGCCGATTGGCTCTCCAGTCGTACTCCGTCCCCCGTGCCGATACGACGCTCCGCGCACTTCCAGTGTACAGTCGCGTTCTGAATTGTTTTGTTGTCATCGTTAATTTTTGTTGTTGTTTTTTGTTAAGTTTGTTTTGTTGATTTGTTTGTTGTGTTTGTTAGTTTATTCACTGTTTGATTAAGTTTGAACAGTTTTTAAACAGTGAAAATGCCGAGGCCGAGAAGGAATACTGTTTTGAAAAGACAGGCACGGAAAATGGTGTTTGACGTGCATTGTTTTCTGAAAAGGGAATCGAATGATTTCATTAATTCCCTGAAACAAATTCAAAGTGAAATTGGCGAAGCTGCGAGTATTTTACTCGATTCTGACCGCAGCACTGTAGATATAAGTGAAATAAAACAAACTGCAGAAGTTATTCAGGCGGGAAATATAAAATTAAATAGTATAATTAGTGACTTACAGAAAATTCAGAAAAGGACAGCTGAATCTACAAAGACGTCCATAGCAACGGTAAGGAAAATCTCCACTGAAGCCAATAATTCCGACTTATTATCAGTATTTAGAACACCAGGCAAAAAACGCTCCAGATCAAAACCGGTCACAGATATTGATAACTTTGATCAAGGATTAATAAAGAGGTGCATACATAACTTTCATAGGACAAATAATGAACTTCCCACCGTCGGAAAGTTGAGAAAGAAGCTAGAGGAAGATATAAATTTCAAAGGCTCAGAACGAAGTCTTCGACGAATAATTAAGAGTTTAGGGTTTCGGTGGAAAAATACTGAAAACAATCGAAAAGTACTGATTGAAAGTTCAAATATACGTTTACTACGTATCGAATACTTACGCAAAATAAAACAATATCGCCAAGAGGGAAGGCCCATCGTATATACAGATGAATCTTACGTAGATTCATCGCACTCTGCTCCAAAAGCCTGGACCGATGGTACTACAAAAGGTCTCAAAAAACCTATCTCCAAAGGACAGCGGGTGGTCATTGTCCACGCAGGATCAGAGGCTGGGTTCATACCGAACGCACTGTTAACTTTTAAAGCTGGTGCGAAATCAGGCGACTACCACGACAATATGAACTACGACAACTACGAAAAATGGCTGAGGACACAGTTATTGCCGAACTTACCGCCTAATTCTGTCGTGGTAGTCGACAACGCATCATACCATAATAAACAATGGGACCTTGCACCCACTTCTAATTCCAAAAAAGCTGACATGCAGGGTTGGCTTACTGAAAAGGGCATACAATATGAGGAAACTCTACTAAAACCTCAACTATACAATTTAATACGGGCTAACAAAGATAGATTTAAAACATTTTCAATTGACAGGATACTAGCAGAGCAAGGACATCAAGTGCTAAGACTGCCACCATACCACCCAGATCTAAATCCAATCGAAATGGCATGGTCTGACATAAAGCAATATGTAGGCAGTAAAAATGTGAAGTGGAGTGTTGCTAAATGTATAGAACTAATTCAAGAAAAAGTTTTGCTGATGGGTGCTTGGGATTGGGGAAAGTTATGCCAAAAGGTAAAGGACATAGAAGAGCAATATGTCAAGAGTGACCATGTCGTGGATTTGGTTACAGAAGAATTCATCATTCGCGTTGATGGTGACAGTTCAGAGGATAGCCTTGGTGAGTCTGATGACGATGACGCTGTTAGTGCCGACGACCGAAGCAGCCCTGAGCCGGGGCCCTCAGTAAGCAAAAGGCCCTGTTGGGATACTATTGAAGGTGTAAGACCATTGTCTGATTCGGACTAGATATCGGAAAGGAGAATGCGGTGTCTGATGTCCACACCCTGCCGAACTCGCAGGTTTCTTCTATCCTGAGAAGAAACTTCAGTAGGTTCTTATGTAATTCGGACTTAATATAATTTTTTTTATTATTTGGTATTTAATATAAAAATTTACAAATCCGATAGTGTATTTATTTTTCTACTCCCCATAAACTTGTTAAAAATTATATTGTAGGTAACATGAAGTAATATTTGCGTGCGTGACAGTACCCATACGCAGTTAAGTTCCACATTTTGTTCACCGCTAGACTTACTATTTGACTTTACATTAAAACATTATTTTGCTGTTTTTAACTAAGCAATTAAATTACTAATTTGTATTGCGTGCGCGATGGTACCCATGCGCAGCTATCCCCTCCACGTTTCGCTCAGCGCTAGAGTTTCGTGCCGCGACCTGTAGGTAGGATATTCTTATGGTTGGAATAATATTTGGTATTATGAAAGGTCGCTTCGTAATGGGTAAGTAAAAGTGGGTAAGCTCAAGCTTATAGTGGACCAATTCTGAGAATACTTTTTGAATAATACTACTTTAAAATAATACAAATAACAAGTTTTCTAGTAAGCAACCAAGCTTGTGAGTGGAATGGATGTTATCCAAATAAGAATAAAATTCAGTGTAACACATCAACGTAATAGAGTGTCAAAGCGTGTTTCTCATCAGCTCCCAGTCAGAGTAGCTATCAAAACCAAACTTACCTCAATTTGCAATGGAAATATCTTTTTATTTCCTCATTGAGCTGCGCAGGTTTAAAGGTTCACGGGACAGAGCTCCTGAGGATATTAAACTTATCTGACTTTGACTTAATACTGTTAATGGTTTTGTGAGCGAAATAGGGATTTCGTAGTTAAATAATCTTATTTAATTATAAAGCTAGTCTATGCATAATTTATGATATAAAAATATTTATTTTAATTATATTTCGTTAGTGTAAATACAGAACAAAACAGTGAATTCAGACTTTTGATCTGTTTGGCTCTTTGACTTCGCGGATACTACAATTGAGTGATTAACTTTATTTTTTTGGAGCAGTAAAAAGCTTATGCTGTTTAAATACAAATTTCCGCGTGCGTCCTTCGCAAGTGAAGATTGCTTCATGAGGATAGATTATAATATATTCATGTAGCTGCCAAATTGAGGTGATACAAGTATCTAATGTATACTTATAATAAAACTGTAACAGGTCCAATTCTGTACATTGAAGATATTTAGAAAAAAAATTTGGACGTCTCTATAGTCGATACTGAACCCAAAACAGTTTTTTTTTCATTTTTGTCTGTCTGTCTGTATCTTGGCCGTGTATCACGCCGAAACTACTGGATGGATTCAAATGAAACTTGACACAATTTGAGTTCATACTACGAGGTAACATATAGGATACTTTTTATCCCGAAATTGAGCACGGTTCCCTTGGGATAGGGGATAAAAATTAAAATGTGTACTTGACTATAACTCCGAAGCGGCTGTACTGATTTCAGCAAGACTTTCACTGGCAGACAGTTGATTTTACTCGGCGTAACTTGGGCTATTTTTATTTAGGAGAATTTTTTAGGGTTCCGTGCAGCAAATAAAAACCCAACCCACAAATTTAGATCAAAATCCGAACGGCAAGAGCGATTAGAGCAGGACTTTCCCAAACAGGTAGCTGATGCTATAATTCGTAACTGAGGCCTAATTTTTTTCGGATAAAAAAAATTAGGGTTCCGCGCAAGATTCAAAACCCATGAAATTGTATACAAAATCTCAACGGTTGAACTTTCACTTATATATAACTGATGCTAAAAAGCGTAACAAAGACTACTTTTATATTGTAAAATAGTAAGGGTTTCGCGAAACATTAAAGATGGCCATGAAAAAAAAACATAATAATGTAGGAAACGTTAATGTAAGTAGGCGTATACCTACCAAAACAATATTCGTCAGGTACACCCTACGGTTCCGGGATCGGCATCACTCGTCATCAGGGCTAAAGGCATTTCAAGGAAGTGAGATGGTTCTAACGGGGAAAAAGTCGAACAAATTGCACCTTTTGATGGAATATGCTAGCTGTGCCTGCGACTTCGTATGCGTGGATTCATAGTCTTGTGCATTTTATGTATGTATGGTAGACAAATTAACAGTTATTATTCTGCGTATAAAATATCAATAACAATAGTTTACAGAAAGAGCGCTAAGAAATATATTTACGAAATATTAATAGAATCCGATGGACAAAGCTTGGAACGGCGGCAAGCTCACAATTGTGGCTAATGCGAAAGGGAGAGAGATCAGGCACCCGAGGGGAGCCGCTCCCCTACCCTTGGGCGACGCGCGCACTCCACGTATATTCAACTTTCAAACAAAGAATCATCCTAAAAACTCTTAAATAATCCGTTATCCACATGAGATAGCGTTGTTTGCAAATATTAAACCAAAAACCACACAGAGTTGTGTATATTCTGTCTTCGTTAATACATTTTCCGGTTAGCTAGTTATTAAAATGTAGGTACCTACATACATATTAATAAAATAAACTTTTAATATTTTATTGTGAAGGTACAGTAAATAAATGATTAATCAAAAAATGTGTTAAGCTATTAAGTGAGTGCGCGATTGGTGCGGGGTGGGGCGTGCCCCCGCAACTCATGCCACAGGAGCTCGCCATCAGTTGCCCCTAAGTCTCAGGTTTGCACGCAGCATCCCGACACTTTATCGCATCACATTTCACACAAATAATATAAATAACGCGTTAGAAAACTCCAGAATATCATGTAATATCGGGTGAAGTCGTTTATGAACACATCAGTATATTATACTTTATTTAAAATGGTGTTGAAAAACTGTTTTGTTTTACTGTGTACCGGCTTGTTGTTAAACGTGGGCGTCCTGATAGCGCAACCCTTTCCGGCCGAGAAAATAGCTGTTGGTAAGTTTTATCAAGCACATAATTTAATACTAAATAACCATTTTATTTTTCTTCCTTTTAGGTATATTTCGATGTTTTTAACTTTTTGGTCACATATTCCGTTTTAAATGTAAACAGAACTGTACAAATTTATTTCGTTTATCGGTTGATGTTATGGTGTAAATTCCTGTTATTAGATTAAAATTCGTGTTGTTTTTCATTTCGTTTCACGCTCAGCGCACACCGTGTGTTCACTACACATACCGATCGATGTTCTCTTTCCAACTCGATGACTCTGTCCCTCTCGCGCAGCCGCCACTTCAGGATACGGCTGAAAGGTCGTCGAAAGGATGAGTTTTTGAAATAGCTTTGGAGATGCCTTCTGCTGGTGGTGGTTAAATACCTGTTTTGTTCTGAACAGCAGCGTAATCATTTAACTGAATTGGATAAGAGTTGGTTTATCAAAAATCAGAATAGTGCGAGTAGATATCGCGCTATGATAATTCCTTACACGGTTAACTATTTATGGATAAAGGTTACTATAGAATAATATTACATGTCGGATGCAATAATATTTCATAATTATTGGTCAAAGGGAAGTAGCTGCCACCACAGAGTAGATTAGGTATATACTACGTATGACTACGACTAAGGTTTGCGAGTATCAAAGTATGTGACATAAATAAAAAAAAAATTAATTGCACTGTCTTCGAGGTTTAATTTTATAGACTACTAGCTGTTTCCCCGCGACTTAGGCCTCGTATTAATATAAGATATAGCCTAGGTTACTCATTGATAATGTAGCTTTCTAACGATGAAAGAATGTTTGAAATCGGTCCATTAGTTTCGGAGCCTATTCAATACAAACATACAAAAATACAAATGTTCCTCTTTTTTTTTCTTTGTTTTATACCATTAAGGTGGCACACAAGCATACGGCCCACCTGATGGTAAGCAGTCACCGTAGCCTATAGCCGCTAGCAATACCAGGGGTATCATTAACCGGGTTCCAACCATGTTGTTGACGAGGACTCACTGTGCTAGCAGCAATATTACTAGCCCAACGTATCCTCGTGGAGCACTGGCAACCTTACTTACCGCAGAAACACAACACTACATCAAGTAGTGTTATTTCACTGCAGTCTTCTGTAAGGCAGGTACAGTCCCCAGTCGGGTGGCTCCAATTTAAATGGGATAACCCACGGGAAAACCCCAAATCGCCCTACTTCCCAAGATTCTATCCTCTTCACAATATTAGTATAGACTAAAGGACTACCTTGGTATTTGATATTCATTTCCACTTGATATTTCTACCTGTTCCTGAAAAAAAGAGGTTTTTACATTCAACAACCAGATAGATGAAAATTAAAGTGATCCTATGAACATTCCGTTTTATCGATTGTGCTACCCTGAAGACATTTCTGTGATCAATTTGAGATCGAATAAAAGCAAATAACTCATGTTATGAAAAATTTATGCAGTAATTAAATGAATTATTTGTTAATTCTTGATTAATTATTTAATTTGAGAGGTATACAAGTCAAGAGTAGAATGGTGCACTATACTATTTGCAAACCCTAAAAGGGAAACGGCGAGGCGTGGATTTTTTAAATGACGTAAATACGTATAAATTAACTTACGGTTACACCTACTTTAAAAATGTAACTACTGGAACTGTTTGAATAAACACATTGTATGAATTACATTGCCTGTGTAATATATTAAATGAAACCAGTATCCATATAGGTATTGACATTGGCGCAAAAGTCAAGATTTTCGAAACATAATAAACAACAGCCATGAGCGCTTTCCAAATATTTCAATACAAACGCAATAAATGGCGCAATAATAGGAGTTTTGCCAAATAGCGCAAATGAAATAAAATCATAGTACATAATAATGCTGTTTGGATATTCATATACACACATTTTATGCACACTTACGGGAGGTAGAGTGAATTCCGATCTACCGTGGGTTTACCCATTAAAATTGGAGCCGGTACTATTGGGACTGTACCTCCACTTTACTGAAGACCGCAGTCAAATAACACCACTTTGATGTAGTTTCTGCGGTAAGTAAGGTTGCCAGTGCTCCACGAGGATACGCTGCGCTAGTAGTAATGCTGCTAACACAGTGAGTCCTTACCACAACAACATGGTTGGCAATGCTTTAGTGATCCCCTGGTACTGTTAGCGGCTATAGGCTACGGTGGCTGCTGAGTGCTATAAAAAACACAAAATAATTCAAACAAAATATGTATATTTTGCTTCAAAAGATACAGCCGCACATGAGTAGTTACTAAATGTGTCACTGGCGCTAGTTTCAGACTGAAAAGGATCTTTAATAATCATAATAATTTGTTGATTCAGTCACATAACAAGTTAACATTTTAGGGTTTGAAGCCTCCTTTATATTTCGACGCTACTGTATAGTCGAAATTGAAGGTGCATTTGTACCCGAGTTCAGTCATATAATTATTATTTACGGTAATTCGAATGTTTTTGTCGCATATGAACAATCCTACTAATACTGTTGTATTTTTATTATTATTTAACTTATTACTTGTATACAATATTTTCATAGTAGCTATCTATTTATTCAATTTTACAATGTTTGATTGCATGGCTTGGGACCTTTTTCTTTTAAGTAAGATACATACATGTATTAGATTAGAAGTTAAAAGGTAGATGTCGATGAGAGAAAAACGGCCTTGATCAAGTCAACATTTCGTTCTGTTCGAGCATTGATTTTAGATATACATATTTTATGTGTCTACGCTGATACAAACACAATAAAGCTTTCCTCTTGCATTCATCTGCCTCTTGTCATAATTATGTAGACTCAGAAAAACTATTATTATATTTTTTTAAAGATTGTTTAGTATCGGTGTTGCAAAGAAATAATTATTGTTTTTTTTTATACCACTAAGGTGGCAAACAAGCATACGGCCCACCTGATGGTAAGCGGTCACCGTAGCCTATGGACGCTTGCCACACCAGGGGTAACACTCGCGCGTTGCCGACCCTAGATTTCTTGTTTTTATATTTGATATTGTTGTTTTTACATTGAAAAAATAATACATACTTTGGTGCCACGGACATCGTAGGTATATTGTAGGATTCTGAAGTCATCTTGATATCCCTGAAGAGTAAGATATTCAGACAATATTATCACCTGTAAAAATATGTTTGTTATAGGTTATTAGGTTACAAAAACTAATTATTTTCCGCTGTCTCTTAATAGAAAATTGTGGATTTCCTCGAAAATATCCCATATTTTAACGACCACCTACATAACATTACATAACATAAAAGTCGAATTTAACAAATACAGCTAAAAGTATTTTAAAGTTCAATAGTATAGTAATCTAACTATTGTATTAATTTTTCACCCCATTGTTGATAAGTTAGAGGAGACAGACTTTTACGACCATGGAAATGTCTAACTCATCATCAAAAGAAAAAAGGCCTGGTCTGGAAGTTTACAAGCTTTTGCAAGCATTACATAATAATACATTGCTTTAATTAAGGGTTCTCTGACTCGTGTGTTAAAACTCAATGACCACACACATTGTATGAATAATTTAAATAGTAGGTATTTACATAATGTTTCAACTTTGTTATTTCAAAAAGGCATGATTATAAGGGGAAATATAAATGTAAATTGAATGTAATTAAAACATATTATCACTTCACTGGTAAAACAATCAAAGCTCTTGTTACAAGCCAATTTATTATTATTATTTATTTACTTTCATTTGTCCCGTGTTGTCCCGTTGTGTGTGTGTATATGTAGTATTATGTGTCATCAAAACAGTGTCCGATTAAGCTGAAATGTGGCATAAACGTAGTAGTTTTATAAAAGACATCGTCCATTATGGTCCAAATCTGAAAGGGCCGACAAACGATTTTTTTGTATATTCAGAATACCCAAAACTAATAATGATAAAGTAGGTGTGCAATTCAAATATAAGTAAGCTAGGTACCTAGAAAAGATGCAAGGTCCCCCGACGCGATGACGCTGATGCTTGGATATATTATTAAAGGTATTTTGTGTATTAACTTTTTAGCGTTTTTTGCGTCGGTGGTTTGTAAATTTTATAACTAGAAATTAATCCTCAGGGCTGTGACCCAAAACTAAAAATAATTGTTGAATGCTTATAAAATATGACGTACCTTTTAAAATTATTGGCTAACACCCTTCTTCAATATTTAAAGAATCTAATACATATTGTTCGACAACTTACAACACGCAGGAATATTCCGCCCATATTTTGTAGCCCGTAACAACGTAGGAAAGTTTTAACATTATTTGTTTAAAGTTGCCAACATTACCAGTTACAAAAGTTGGTGGTGCTGCTTCTAGATACAGATACTTGATAAATCGGAACCTCTTGGGATTAAGGTTCGGTTTTATATCCACTTAAAACTAATATTTTATTTTTATACTGAAGTAACGTTGTTGGTCCCTGGTGAATACTTTCAAATTGAGATCTTGCACAAAATTCGATTTAAAATGAGTTGTAGGATAAGAAGACGATAATATTATGTATCTACAGTAGGTAGATATCCTACATTTATAGTTAGTAATGAGCAGTTTAATCCTCAACGTATGAGACATTAATATATAATAATAATAAAATGAATATGAAATAAAATTCTTGGCTGTATATATATATCTTTACTATATTTTATTATACTAGCTGTGCCAGCGACTTCGTACGGGTGGATTGAATTTTTTTCATGGGTTTAATGTATTTTGCGCGGAACCCTAATTATTTTTCTAAACTAACAGTCACCGAGTGCTACCTAGCATCAGTTATCTACCAGTGAAAGTTCTGTTTAAATCTGTCCAACCATTCGGGTTTCGTAACTTAGGTAATGTACTTTGCTGCGCGGAACCCTAATTAATAAAAAAAAGAAGTAGGTGTCCTATTTTAAGCCTTTTAGCATCAGCCCTGAAAGTTCAACCATTCAGATTTTGTTCACAATTTCATGGTTTTTATGTGTTACGCGGAACTCTATTTTTTGGAAAAATACATTAAAAATAAATTAAGCCTAAACTACGAATTAAAGGATCAGCTACCTGCCAGTGAACAAATTGGTCCCACCGTTCGGTAATTTTTTACCATTTCATCGGTTTATTTATTTGTTGCGCGGAACCCTAATTAATTTTCGAAAATAAATGTACCCTAAGCAACGTCTTATAGCATGAGCTACCTGCCAGTAACAGTCCTGTTCATATTGGTCCTGCCGTTCAGATTTTGTTCATAATTTATGGGTTTTTTATTTGATGCGCAGAACCCTAATTATTTGTCAAAAATAAAAGTTGCTCAAGTTATGACCAGTAAAATCAGCTATCTGCTAGTGAACGTCCCTATCAAATCGGCTTATCTGTTTCGGAGTTACAGCCAAGTACACATTTTGACTTTTATCCCCTATCCCAGGGGAACCGTATTGAATTTCGGGATAAAAATATCCTATGTTATACCTCGTAGTATCAACTCATATCGTGACAAGTTTCATTTGAATCCGTTCAGTGGTTTCGGCGTGATGCGCGGCCTAGAAACAGACAGATAAAAATTAAAAAAAATACAGATTTGTGTTCAGTATCGAATATAGTCCCCACCAAAAAAAACATTTCAAAATATCTTCAATGTACAGAATTGGACCTGTTACAGTTTTATTTTAAGTATAGATTAATATGTAAAGAGAAAGAAATAATAATTCCTACGTAAGCTGGCTGGTAGCCAGACCGAGCCACGCAATGACTGTGTAGAACTTTTAAAATTATCTCCTACTGTAATAAACCAGAAACTATGAAATGTATATAAGTTAATTTTAGAGTTTTACAACTAGACGGGTAGCTTAGTAATTTAGTATTCTAAAACTCTATGATTATACAGGTGGACAAGTGCTCACATATTCTTGATAACGCCAAGCAGTACGCAATTTAGGCATAAATGTTTGTCCTATACCTATGTTCATAATAACAGTCTGTACTTAAAATATACCTCTATCTATCTAATCACTACTAACCCTAATTGTTTTTCTAGAAAAAAAGTGATGCCCAGTAAAATCAGCTATCTGCCAGTGTAAGTCCCTTTAAAATCGGTTTAGCTGTTTCGGAGTTACAGCCAAGTACACATTTTGACTTTTATCCCCTATCCCAGGGGAACCGTGTTTAATTTCGGGATAAAAAGTATCCTATGTTATACCTCGTAGTATAAACTCATACCTTGCCAAGTTTCATTTAAATCCGTTCAGTAGTTTCGGCGTAATGCGCGGCCTATAAACAGACAGACAGACAGACAAAAATGAAAAAAATTTACAGATTTGGGTTCAGTTTCGAATATAGAGAAACCCTCCAAATTTTTTTTTCAAAATATCTTTAACGTACAGAATAAGACCTGTTACAGTTTTATTATAAGTATAGATATGGATGGTTGGATGGATTCAGCTAAGTACTCGTATCTGCTAAATATTAACTTCAGCCTTATCAGAAACATGTTTTTATTAAATATACTTTTTGCAGATGTAGGTCCACATTTTTGGTTATGTACAAAGTTGTATTAAATAACACATTAAAATTCTGCAGAGACGCGATACGATGTAAAATCAGAGCAATAAAAATATTAATTATAAACGAAAACACTTTCCGTATTGCGTTACGGCATTTTGGAAAATATTGGAGTAAAATAATATTCCATCATGTTTCGAATACACTTAAACCTTAAAAAACGTAGATGAATGGGGTGGTTGGTAGGAAGATCTAGTACTCCATGTTCGCAATCACCATGAAAGCATCAAGTTTGTGCGACTTAGTTTTATATCCAGCTATGTTTTGTTTGAATTTGGCGTATTGTTTATGCTGGCTTTGTTTTATATAATATTCGTGACCTTTCCCACCCTGATTTATATTTTTCACGCTTATTTTTATTCACTACTAAGCGATTGTCCTCCGTAGACATCCTCATTCAATCGCTAAATAAAAAGTAAACTCCACATCTTACACTCGCCACTAAAGCGGACTCGAGGTTTCCGTCCGAATTAATCTACCACCGTAGTTACATGCGAGTTTGTTAAATCAAATAGCGAGCGTTTCATCGTATTCCGACTTCCGTCCCAACAGAATTCAATAAAGCGAGAGAATAGATTTTACACGTCAATAATTAATAACTAATTATATGTTATAGATCAAGCAAACTGCGCTAGAGCTCGATATGTATAATACCGCTACATTAAAATTGTTCACTTTATCCACACGAGCAAAGTCGCGATCCGTTACGCTAGTCATTTTATGAATGCCCCGTGCCCGAGGCTTAGGATACTTTTGTAGCGCAGTAAAAGTTTCTTTTAATCTTCTTTTGATGAAGTTATTTTTCCACAGCCAAGAAAGACACTTCCTAAACGAACAATGCTACATACAATATTACTTTGAAAGTAAAATTATGTATAAAATATATTGCTGTTGTTTTAAGCGAGTTGATATCATAACTAATCGAAATTATTAATTTTTTGCTCAATTCATACAAACTTAATTAAACGAAAAATCCTAACGGGAAACATGGGGAAATTTAAATGAATGTATTTTTTCAGTATCAAATATTATTTTCTATGATTTGATTATTATTTTCTTTGATTGACTAAATAAATTGATAAGAAGCTTACTATTTACCAGATTGCCCCTATGCCCAAAAACAGTAGCTACGTAAAAACATTGTAACAAAGTCTTCACGGATTGAACTTCAATTAAATAGACGAAGAGTCGAGCAAAAGAGAAAGAAATAACGTTTCACATGAAAGAAATATTGTTGGAAATGGTATTTCTGAACGGCTCTTACGGCGTAATGTGAGAGCAGAAGTGAAAAAAGACATAGTGATAGTGACTACGTACACCAAAGCGGTGTTAAAGGAGCCAGCGAGCTGTGAGCCAGTGATTCAGATAAACGTACGGTCAGCACTCATATATCAAGCCAATGACGCCTTCAGAATACGCCGCTCCCGCTTTTTCATTACGACCGATAAAGATGTCCGAGTGGTCTGCCTTTTGTTCTGGTCGATTTTTAACACAATCTTTATTCGTAGATTCGTTATTTACGGATTTTGAAATATGTAATGAATCTATACATTCCTTACATTCTACACACATAAATAAAATTGAAGTGTCTGTTTGTAATGTCAAAATAACAGCCTTTTACGCAATGCATATGAAAGTAAACACGTTTCTAAAGACAAAAAAGTAATTAAAAAATGTTTTGTCTGCCTGTCTGTTTGTTTGGGGGTAATCTTCGAAATAGACTGATTTGAACGAAACTTTCACTGGTAGATAGCTGATTTTACTGGGCGTAACATAGGCTACTTAAATTGTGGAAAAATAATTAGCGTTCCGCCTAACGAATAAAAAACCATAAAATTGAGAACAAAATCCGAACGGCGGGACTTATTTGAACAGGACTTTCACTGAAAGGCAGCTAATGCTATAAGCGTTACCTTATAATTCATTTTGGATAAACAATTATAGTGCAGTGCAAAAAAAAATAAACCCATGAAATTGGTAACAAAATGAATTCCACGCGTACGAAGTCGCGGGCACAGCTACATAGTTGCTGTAATAAAGTGAAGTTTAGCAATGATAGTGCCGAAAAAAATGTCCCGAGCTGCCGTTGTTTTTTCAAAACACGCATATTCTGGCGCTAACTTAACATCCTCATGTATTTAATGGAATCAATCATTCTATAGATAGCAAAAAAGGACACATTTCTCAAAAACACTAAAAAAAACAAAGTCAAATATCTGGGGTGGCTTAAGTTTAGTTTGAAGGTATCTTTTAGTTTTGCTAATTTCAATTCAGTTTTACATTTACTACTAAGTACATAACTAATGTATATTCTTCATTAATATACGATTTATATTATGGTACCCTTATTGAGTTTTTGACTATGTGTTACATTGGATTGATAATTTCGCTGGTGTTAGTACTGTCCCCGTGACGCAAAGGTAGCGCGTCTGGTAACGATCCAGAAGGTTGCGTGTTCGAATCACGTCGGGGCTAAGTATGTAATGTTGGAAACATCTTTTGTTTTTTTTATTTATGTTTTATGATCTGAATTTTCACATTCTTAAAAAATAATGATTTTTACAATAAAATTCATGAACATCATAATTATGCCCGTTCCTTGTTTATAATGGTGTGCGCTTTGTCAATAAAATTAAAAAACTGGTTTTGTGCGCGTTTGCTGGACTATGCATTTCTTAAGTGCCAAAGTGTATTTTGTTATCAACGAGTAGTAAACAATTTATGCAGGTTTTCAGGCATATAAAATGCTAAGCTGTCTTTGCGTTTCACACTAATTCATGCTTACCCGAAATGATCTATAGCAACCATATTTAACATAAGATAGACAGCATTGACTTTTCATAGTCATTAATGTGGGTTTTAGCAGAGAGGTGATATTCAGTCCATATTCTATCAAAAGATGCAATTCGTTCACAATTTTTCACCGTTAGAACCATCTCAATTCCTTGAAATGCCTTTAGCCCTGATGACGAGTGATGCCGATCCCGGAACCGTAGGTTGTATCTGACGAATATTGTTTTGGTAGGTATACGCCTACTTACATTAACGTTTCCTACATTATTATTCAGACATGCCTGTCATATAAAATTGGTAATATATTACTATAATAAAGTAAGTGAAGTTTATCAATGATAGTGCCGAAAAAAAATGACCCAAGTTGGGCGCCAATATTTTAAATTTTATAGAATTAAAAATAATTCAGTATTTAGAATATATAGGAACGTACGACTATGAATCTTGAATTCCGAAGACACATACCTATTATTATTATATGAACTTATCTGAGCTACAAGAATAAAAATTGACCAAGTGCATGGCAAATACGCATATTCCGGCGCTAGCTACATTTTACATTTACATTTACATGAGGATGTTACCTCATGTATTTAATTGAATCAATCATTCTATAGATAGAAAAAAAATATACATTTCTCAAAAACACTATAATAAACAAAGTTAAATGTAGGTATGTGGTGGCTTAAGTATAGTTTGAAGGTATCTTTTAGTTTTGCTCATTTTCAGTTTTACATTTACTACTAAGTACACAATTAATGTATATTCTTCATTATTATTTTTCTGCATTGTTAAAACGAATTATATTATGGTACCTCATTGACTTTTTGACTATGTGTTACATTGAATTGATAATTTCGCAAGTACTGTCCTCGTGGCGCAAAGGTAGCGCGTCTGGTACCGATCCAGAAGGTTGCGTGTTCGATTCACGTCGGGGCTATGTGCTTAATGTTGGAAACATCTTTTGTTTTTTTTTTATTTATGTTTTATCATCTGAATTATCACATTCCAAAAAAAATATAGATGTTTACAATAAAATTCATGAACATCATAATTATGCCCCTTCCTTGTTTATAATGGCATGCGCTTTGTCAATAAAATTAAAAATTGGTCTAGTGCGCGTTAGCTGGACTATGCGTTTGTTGAGTGCCAAAGTATATTTTGTTATCAACGCGTAGTAAGCAATTTATGTAGCTGTTTAGGCATATAAAAAGCAAAGCTATCTTTGCGTTTCACACACAATCTTTTTATACAACGAAATTGGCAAACAAGCCCGCTGAGGGTAAACGGTAGTCTGTAGTAGAGTTCTAACATGGATGAACAGGTTTCTTTGATGCCAGCGTTATGCTTTTCCTGTCAGTTTCTGGAACTTTCTTAACGTAGGTTCACTATTTTAAGGAAGTACCGTTATGTTTATGCAGTTTTTAGTAAGGCGGGGGATACTATCCTAGTCGAGCAACTCCTATTTTGTACGAAACATACCGTTGTCATCTATCTCTCTGTAAGAGGTCTGGAGGACTATACAATACTCATAATGTACTAGCTGTGCCCGCGACTTCGTATGCGTGGATTCATCGTCGTGTATTCCCAAGTTTTTACAAAATATTTATTTATTTTTAATTTTATGAAACTTGAGACATTTTGTTTCAGCTCTATCATTGCTATATGTACTTCACTAACTTGATTATAACAATATATTACCAATCTGGTTTATAATAATATACGATATATCACATAAGTATGTCTGAATATAATGTAGGATGAATAATGTACGCGTATACCTACCAAAACAATATTCATCAGGCACCCTACGGTCCCGGGATCGGCATCACTCGTCATCACGGCTTAGGGCATTTCAAGGAAGTGAGATGGTTCTAACAGTGAAAAAGACTGTCTGTGTTTTTGTCTCTCTGTCTGGCTGGAGTTTATTTTTTCGAAAGAGAAGTATGGTTCGCTCGCATAAATAAACCCATGAAATTGTGAACATAATACGAATACGATTTTACGCGTACAAATACGCGGGCACATCTATTGTATCATAATTATTTATAAATGCAAGCTAATTAGTATCTTTATCTCTTCTCACGACAATTTTTAATTAAAAAAATATATTTTTTACTTTCACAGGGGCAATTTTCGACCAAAATACGGAAGAGATCCAGAACGTATTTAAATATGCCATGACAATGCATAACCAGAACATCAGCAGCAGACGACTGGAACTGCAAGCGTACGTCGACGTGATCAACACTGCTGATGCATTCAAGCTCTCTCGTCTCAGTGAGTACCTAACGGAAGTTAAAATTATCTTACCGCGCCTTCCTTGGGGCGTATACTAATATTATAAACAGAAAAGATTTGCATTTAGTTTGTATTTGTATTAGTAGGTGAGTATTTGTAATGAACAAACTCAAAAACAACTGGACCGATTTTAAAAATAAACTTGTAATTATAATATACATAATAGGTAGTTAGTCAGATCAGAACATGTTTCAAATTCTACAACAGTTCTAGCAACAGAGAAATTGAACTCGGGGTTTTGTATTTGTCTTTTATAACACCGTTTCCTTTATAAGCTAACATTAAAGTAGACGTGAGATGAATGTAATTATGCTCGAATTCAAATAGTGACAGTGTCTTTGAAATGAAATTAAGGTTGCAAGACTGTGTTCCATTGTCTAAGTAGCGAACTCCTTAAGGCGCGACGTCATCAGCATCTGCATTTTCCGTGATAGGAATACTGTAACTCCCAGACCAATCACCTCACTGGCAGGCAGCGTAGCAACTGCTTAAATTGGCCAAATACGATGTTTGTTATAAATATATCGCATAGTAGGAAAATATTGATATATAATATCTGCGTTATTTAATTTATTGCTTTATATTATTAAGACAATTTTGGTTTCAAACATTGAAAATGTATACACTTGGTAATATCGAACATATTAACAAGGCTTAACCACTTGACGCATGTCAAACATAACTGGAACGTTAACGGCTCGGCCGGCAGCGCGGAATTAGTGTAAATAAATTAATGTTGTAGTCGAACAATGGATAAAGCATGAGTAGTTTTATTTTAAAATTAATAAAACAGTGAAATAACTGAAATTATATATTTTATGTTACGTCTGACGATTAAAATTGTATGTAGATAAAAATAAATTAAAATTTCTTAATTAATTACAACAAACATATGTCTAGTGTTTTGTTCGAATTTAATTTGATAACCGGCTTAGTTTCCAATTCTCAAATTTATTGGAATGATGTTCTTTCCTTATTTAAATTAATTAAATTTTCTTATCTGTTAATTTTCCTTGTTTTATGCATACATAAAATTCACCTTGTTGCTAACAAGCATATCGACGGCCGTATCTTTACAGCCTCGGCAATTGGCGTTGGAACTCGCAAAAACGTCACAATGGATAAAAATAACAACACATTTTCTGTGTTGCGAAAAATGGGGGACAATACAAAAATACTGTCGCGGAAATTAAAAAGGAGAAACAAAAGCAAATTGCCCGTGAAGGGCAGTGACCGCGACGCGCCTATTTGCTCTAATGACGGCATCTCGCGCGTTCGCCACATCTTTATTTTCCTTACAATACGCTGGATATTAATTCCTTGGCATTAAAATACATTTTATTATATTCTGTAGAATAATATCATAAAATGCTTGTTTATTTTTCAGTTGCCATTCCACTGGGATTTGATAGAGCTTCACACTTTAGAAAGAAGGGGTGGCAAGGGCCGCCCGAGGATTAGTGCCACTAAGTCAGAGTAACTAGTTATTCTGTCGCCAATAAACAAATAATTAGGAAATAGCCATCACGATTTATAAAGTGTTCAAAGAAGCCGTACTGGATAGTGAGG
This sequence comes from Falcaria lacertinaria, assembly GCA_951449985.1. NCBI lineage: Eukaryota > Metazoa > Arthropoda > Insecta > Lepidoptera > Drepanidae > Falcaria > Falcaria lacertinaria. The sequence goes on from OX602108.1 coordinate 8,708,332, forward strand.
GGTTTTACCAGCTACACTTACAAGAGTCTCTATATCTTAGATGTTACTACTCGTAATAATAATAAAACATTTTATAGAAAACAGGAATAATAAATGAAACTGACGAAGTTATTGATTGCTCATTTTAAATCAGTGGCAAAAAGATAATTTATATTTATTAAAACAATATTATGATAGTAGGTATTGTGGTAGTGAAATGCAAATATTTTTACGGCTGGGAATGGAGAGAAATGAATTGTGGCGAAAAGCAAACACCTCTCGAATACCGGTAACATTTTAACAATGATTGTATTGAAGCAATTCGTACTAGCACTATTTATATTGGTTTGATAGACTAGGTTGTGCAGATTTCCATTCAAGTGGCTTTTAACACGAAAAACATATACTGGAAAACGTTCTTTAAAAATAATATGGTTTTACGTTAATTTTATTTTAAATATTCAATGACATTCGTTTGGTTTAAGGATCACTATAAATTTAAAATTTTATTGGACTCCTTTATTAGGATGGGGTATAATTTCCTTAATGCACATAAAGAAACGCTATGTGTCGTCGATTATGTTCTTCAAGGATATAGTTACAACTTTGCCTAGGAGTTTTCTTCAAAGTTTAAGTATAGTTAAAATAGTCATCAAATCTTATCGATTTACTCACAAAATCTTAAGAACCCTGTTCATGTTGACTGTGTACTATGTATTGCTTGGATGTCCTGAGAATAAATTTGTATTCCCAAATAAAAGCCGTGGTGGTAATAAAATTATGGAGCTCAGCGAACAACCAGTTTTATCCAATTCTGTTTAGCATTTACGGCGATTTTTTTAATTATGTTTATTATCATCGCCCTGGCCTTATTCCAAACACAGTTGGATCAGCATTTGACGTAACTTGAGGTGGCTATCTAATGTTTAGACAAAGCGATTTCCATCCCAAACCTGAGGAAACTTAACAGTGTTATCTAGCAGCCTGATGGAACTCTGACAGACGTTTTCTCTTAGCTCTGAATTCATATGTCAAATAAACCATACAAAAAAGAACCCTTAGTTTAACCCGAAATTAATAAAGTTCCTTTTTTTTCTTATCTTAAGAACTGGTCTAGCCATTCACGCGTGATACTGTGACCAAGGGAAATAGGGATTCAAGTATATAGATTAAATGAAATCTAGCTTCACACGACACTATAATTTCAATAATAGATGACTCGAAGGTCGAGAATGAGAACTAGCAGCCGTAATTTATATAGATAAGCTACCTGTCTCAAATACACGTGAGGTAACCTACTTGATGTATGCCAGCTATTTATTACGTAAATCACGGACTTATGTTATGATTTAATTTATGGTTACAATTTACAGATTACATGGCAGAGGCATGCTGTTTACATTATAAGTTTTGGTATTATCACTTTTACCAGTAATACTGCCTTGTTGTACAAAATAACTAAACTAAACTAAACTAATCTGTTAGGAGAGTCTCATGTGCAGGGTTAAATAAGGATAACAATAATTTTAGTCTTGTCAAATTAGTTTAGGGACTTTGTACGACATAATCAACACCATTATCACTCTACTCCTTTTTACAGTTTTAATTTGTTAATATTTATTTTAAAGAAATTTTATTTATAATTTGGTTTTGTACATTAGCTGTAGTTTTTTACTAAATATGTTGTAGATATATAAACCAAGAGTATATATTTAAATGGGATTCCTTATTAGACTATCCGTCTGCACCTGTAACAAATGCATTAAGGAATTAAAATCTATCCTTAACCAATCACAGTTAATAGATTTTAATAGTATATCTATCAGGACTGTACCTATTATTTGATGATAGCTCAGCAGTATAAAGGAACAATGTCCACCTAAGCACCTAAACTTAATAAGCAGGATTTAAAGTTGAATAACAGCTGGTACATTATCAGCTATGGTTATTAATACGCCCAAGAACCCAGAACGCCGTAGCTACCTTCCCATTCTAATTACATCCTAACGTAATTACTTTAAAAGCCTGTCAACCCAGCTAAATTTAATGAACTTGAAAATAAAATTAATTGTCTTATTTAATCCATCTTTACCATTTGTATGTATTTTTTGCAGTTTGTTTTGATGAGTGAATATAAAAACAAGGATTATGAAACTAATTTTTGTATTCATTTAGTAGATTTTTTTAAAAATTGGTGAGGTAGGTACTTTTATAACATAATTATTTAAATGTGTAAGTAAGTCTGCGTTGACAGTTGGCACATTATTAAAATCAATATGACATACTACAAATTTTACGTCAATACCTATTACCATCCCATCTTCATGGCGTGATTTATAGGGTTATGCATCTGGGTTAGAATACAAATACATATATTGAGCTCAAATATTATGGTACTCCAAACATTTAAAATATGATGTACTTACATGTGATCATTTCCGCAGTCTGCAACCAGTTCGCCCGTGGTGTGTTCGCCATGCTTGGCGCAGTGACTCCAGAATCCTTCGATACCCTGCACTCGTACACAAATACTTTCCAAATGCCTTTCGTCACACCATGGTTCCCTGAGAAGGTAAAATTTAAGAATACTGTTTTCTACCTAATCACGCTAATATAAACATATTATAATTTTCTTTTAAAGGAAGTTAAAATACCTATATACGTCCTATGTTTAGACAAAGGTATAGGCCTATATTTCTAGCATAATGAATTTATTCATATTTACTTTAACAAATCATTACAGCTTTGTAGTGAGTGGTTGAATTTCAAAAGATCATTTCTAATTGCTTGCCTACAACACAAAAGGAATCCCTTGTACATCTCGGCCATTCTACATTTTCTAGTAGCTCTGCGTTGATGAATCAGTCAATCATTCAGATCTTCTTGCTTTAAGAATACTTTGGCATCATTCTAACCGCGTCTAACATCTGCCTGAAACGAATTTAGTAGTATGATTAATATTATGTTATAAAATTCCAATGTCCGTGTGTTTTGATGATATTTAATAGGACTGGGTTAATTCTGGTCGGATGTCTGGTCATCTTAGATGTAGCTGGATCCGTTAGGTTGCACTATTGCCGAGATTCAGTTTCCTACGCGGGCGCTAAAATCGCGGGCATAAGCTAGTGAAGAATTTAATATATATGTAAATATTTCATGAAGGGAATTTGGCAGGTAATTCCTCCATCATCTGGCCTTATAGACCATGCTATAAGCATGCGTCCGGACTACCACAAGGCCATCGTAGACACCATCTTGTATTACGGATGGAAAGAAATTATCTATATGTACGACTCACATGACGGTAAGTAATTTTATTATTTAAAAAATAGAACGTTTTCTAACCATTACGTAAGTTATACATCAATTTTAGAGAATGAGATTTTTTTTAGAGTTGAGCTTATACGAATATTTGAAGTTCGCCTACATTTAACCTTACCTACAAGGTGTACGGAACCCTCGTTGCGCGACTCCGACTCGCACTTGGCGGGTTTTTTTTAGACATTAAATTGATTATTTTCCATGTTTTAATATAGTGTGTGGTTAAAATTAAAGACCGTAGCCCATCGAATGTACTTTAAAATAGAAGTTACAAAATTTGTAAAAGACAAAACAAATAAAGAAGGTAGGTAAAAACGTAATAAAAATCCATTATAAGATAATGATAATATAGTATATTTAGCAATTAAGAATTCCCAAAAATTCAACTATTATATGAGTTGGATCTGTGGATAGATTAACAGGTTCTGAACTATGTGGATGTTATTATTAGACAACATTTTGCTAATTTATTCAATTACAATCTGCATAAATGCGGAGCCGGGACTCTTTGGAATTAGCTAATCAACAGGCAATTTATAATTATTATAAACAAAACAAAAGACTGTTAAAAAAACCAACACTGCTGACCGAGCCTATTTCTTGGCCGTAACTTCAACGATGGAAATGCTGTGACGTAGGGTAAGTGGTCAATATGTAATAATTGCCATCCATGACAATATTTATATACTGAACACTTACCACCGCTTAGGGATAAGAAGTGACTTCTCACATCGTTACTACTGCGGTGAAATCCATAATGGCATTTTCTGTAGCAGAAATGGTGGTGCTTATGTAATACAGTAAATATAGCCTACCTTATTCAATTTAAATTACCGTCATGTCATATCCAAGAATACTAAACTTTAATCCACAAAGCGGGTTGTCAGTTTATATCTACTTTGATTGCTCGAAACTAATAACGAATAGTTTTAGCATAGTTCACAAACTAAGTAGCATGACATAATGTTAAATATGAATTTACATTGACTCACGGTTTTGTTGACGTATACATAACTAGCTGAAGTACCCCGGCTTTTTAACCAGTGGTATATTATCTACTCTGAAAACCAGGTGACATAAAATTATTGTAAAAAGACGGATAGGTAAGCGCGTCAAGTAATTTAAAATATTTTACCGTATATTATTAAAATCCATAAATTTACATAAAATCTCAAATACATAATTATTGTGGAAGCTAGCGTAATAGTCTTTTTAGATTTTAGTATCACACATCTTTTTGCCCATGTTTCGTGTTCAAAGTAAATTCTTTATCAGGGATAAATTCTGTGGGTTAAAAAGAAGTGTTGGCACTCTTCCATCGGTGATAGGCACCCCATTAAAGCGGCTGCAGTGACTATTAGCCACAGCCACAGTTTTCCACAGCAATCTCTTTCGTGTCGACATTTTATTATCTGAGGCGGCAGGCCCGTTGTAATCCCAAGCGAACGCTACAATTTACGATTTATAAAACCACCATTCTCTGTTGTAAAGCAAAACGATAAAGAAAATAGTAAGGCTTGACCTCCTCCTACACCCGTTCTCCGTGTTGTTCCTCTTTATCTTAATATTCACTGATATTAAAAAGTTAATCCGAAATAAGCGGAATTGCTGCTTCTCGGTTGCTGTTATTTTAGACTTGCAAGATTAAACAGGAAATGTAGCTTTTAAATATACATGGTATTATTATACATTTATAATGCCTTTGCGGTCAAAAGTTTAGAAGTTGGTTTGGTTGGGCTATGTTTAAGTAAGCAGTAAGGTGAGGTCAAATCCAACGATTTCTCACCCAAATAAGTACATGAGTAGAAATCTCTAACCCATGCGGATTTACCTTACATCCAATAATGATGCATGTCGCTATATTTGATGATTACGGCAGGCTCCGCCCCAATGTCCATTCATTTTGTGTGTTCATGAAACAAAAACAAAAGCAAGTAAAATAAATGATTAGTTTCAGATAAATTGTCACAAAATATTGGCTGGGGAGTAAAACATTGCTACCGTAGAAGCTTCGTAGAAAAGAATATGTAGGCCCAACCTACGTGTGACATGTTCGTTAAAGTTGATTTTTACTTTTCAAACATTGGAATTTACATTACAATAAGTCATGCCGTAGTCGCTTCAATTTGATTCGCAAGAATTACACGAGTTTAGTTCAAATTAGTAGCAGCCTTAATAAATACAGAAAGTGTCCGTACAGGTCAAGATGCAGTTTTTGTAACTATTAGGTATGGGTGATTTTTTTACATAGATGAATAGAGGAAAGACCCAATTTAATTTTGAGCATCCACTTACAGTACCAAGAGTACAATTATTAAAGAAATCAACATAAAAATAATCTACTAGAAAAAAAAACAAGGAAGAAAAATACTCTGTCCAGTTCTGTCCTATTATAAATTAGAACATGCCTATACTCGTACATATAGTAGCTACAAAAAACCTCTATAATATGTAATTACATTTATCCGTCCATAAGGGGCCGGAGATATAGTAATCCCATTCGCAATGGATAAAACGGATCGGAGATGAACTTTCGGACCTTGAGAAGGGTCTCGCCGAACTTTGAGCCGAGCATAACCGATAAGAATCTGCGAGCTCCATTAATGGTAGTGTCTCAAACTATTATTATTCATCCATATTATTAGTTCTAGTTGAATTTATGGCACAGTTAAAATGATACCATATAATACTTAAAATAAGGGATAGATTTGTTATACTTAATGACAAATTCGCGATACCTTGTTTATGGTATGTGCTTACGTCGCGACCGTAGCGTAAGGCTTAACCCTCAATACTCACAGGAAATCAACCATTTTGTGTGTTTGCCTTTACTCAAAATACTTTAGATTATGTACATATTCAAATTGAAAAGGCCCCTGTTGCTTATTTACTTTAACTCAAAACTACGCAAGAATAATTACGTTGTAAAGTTTTACGTAGGTCGACTAGTCCGTTGAGTCCCATCTGACCGAAATAAAAAAAGGTTAATTCTGCTTATCTTTTCGTTTTTGCTTTCAAGTTTACCGTTTTACTTACTATGAATCTAAAGTAATCCACGCTACTCATTACAGAAAATAATTATACTGCTTGTGAGGGTATATTTAAAGACACATTTGATGACACTATAGTCATTCAAATGATATGATGATTAAATTCCTACTTAACTGATTAAAACATATAGGAGTAGTGCTCACAAAGTGTTTTTGCAATTATTAAATTCCTTTATAAAAATATATTTTCTTTGTCCTGAGTCTGTAATGATATCAAAATTTGCTATTTCTGACTGGTAGATACTCCAAAAATATTGCCAATAAAATACGAAAACTAATCACATTTTCCTGAAAAAATATTCCTCGTTGTATACATCTAGGGCTGAATCATGATCAGATCATCGTAGACCGCTCCAAGTTGATCGTTAGCTGTTATGAAGTATATTCATGATTTTTATTATTAGTTTCCGCACTCAAACAGGAACTAACGATTACTTTACGTTACTTCCCATCGTTTTGATTGCACTGGTAATTTTTTGCAATTGCTATATAAGAAAATCACCCACACCATCTAATTAGATCCTCTTATTAACTTCTTTCTAAGTCGTATCGCTTCATTAGACAGCGACCCTAAGGATTATCTTACTTCACCGGTGCATCGCTTAGCTTATGTGTGTAATGACGAAGTAACTTAAGAAGAACAAAGTAACTTAATTTACTTGTCAAAATCTATTTTGAAGACAATTTGGACTGTTATAATTTCTAATACTAGCTTAATTAAGTTTCCAATTTTATTAGTCTGTTACATTCTCTTACTCGTCTTAGAAAAATTATAGCGATTGGTTCGGCAGCTAAATGAAAGAAAAAAATACTTTCTTTTAGATTTTTATGAAACATTGAATAGCATTAATGGTAAAACATTTTTCTCAATGATGATACGATCTGGCAAGTCATATCCTTATTTATCGCCTTAGGTACAAATACCTAAACTCTAAATCTTCAATATCAATAAAAACTATAATATAATTAAATGATCAATAATGCCGCCAGCCTTCTTGGCACACTTCCCCGTGACAGTGGTTCGGGACATTTATTTTACGTGTAGTTAAGTTTTGTACTTCTTAGTTTAGTTTATTTTAAGTTTTTAATCCATAAAATCTATTAATGTACATCTATTTGAAAAATATTTTTTCTATAAAGAAGACTCAGAAATATAAAACAGCTTTCAGCTTCGAGAAATATATAAGACTCACATAAGAGTTACAAATTTTCTTGCCACATGCACTCAGTTAACGGAAATAAATAAGTTCATATTTCTAATGTGTGTGTAGACTGCGTTTGAAGTTTTCAATTTGCCAAGAAGTAAGCAGTCTATTTTACCTTTGACTGAACAAACTACATCTTATTTTCTTACATATATCGTGGTGTTTACCTATGAAAAAGGCATCTCTAACTAAAGATGTTCAAAAGCTGCCAATAATTTACTAATTGCAATACCTAAATTATGATGATGTAGAAATTATTCAATATGTATGGTGGAAGAAAATCGGTGCTCATTCTCCTGCCCTTATCCCAAATTATTTGGGGTCGGCGCAATTTGTATTTCTCTTCCATCCTTCTCTATCAGCCGTCATCTCTGTATTCACTTCCTATTTGGATCTTTTCTTAGGTCCTCGTCCCCTGTACCCGTCCACATTCATACATAAAACCTTAGTAGGAAATCGGTGCTATTCAGGCGCATTGAACTCATAGATATAATCGGTTTTCAATTTATTCATGGCGGAGAGGCGAAGTAGACCACTGGCTTGCATAAGACTCATGTCAATGGCAGTGGACTCGATGCTACGCTATTTTCAATGCATTGCGGACAAAGGCATTCATCTGTGGTCGTAGACATAGAGCTGGTGTCGGAAAGGGAACAAATATCGTAGATAAAGTACTCCACCATAAATAAATCATTTATAAGTGATGATGGTGTAGTTAGGTATGTATACATTGCACCAGTTCGGTATTACTACTATGAAAAGCAAAACGTATGGATGTTTCTCGTACAAAATGTCATACATCACAAATAAGGAATACCTACAGTTTTGAAAGGGATGTGAAAATTTAAATTCAAATCGGTTCAAATGGAAGATTCTATTACGTACTAGCTTTTGCCCGCGATGTCGTCTGCAATGAATAACGTAGTGTATCGTAAGTGTGGAAAGCAGATGTTTTATTATTACCCAGAAAATTACTTGTCATTTATTTAAATCGGCTTTAGATATCACGTTATTAAAATATACATCTGAGATGTTCCAATGTGTAAGACCTATTTCGCGTTAAAGTAATCATTATTGCACATAATCGGCAGTATCGGCGTCATGACTGTGGTATTTGATTGTCATCGCCATTAAATGCAGACCAATCTTACTCAACAATTATCCAAACACAGCACGTTTTTGAGCGTTTAGCTTAAGGATCTTTTAAAGGACAATGCTTATAGTTGGGAAAAGTTGTCAAGCCCTTATATTAGTAGTATACCCCTGTGTAAGTAGGTATTATTTTAAAACTGGTGAGACTGCGCCGATATGAATACGCTTTCCTATTCAGCTACTGTTGAGTATAATTTGTACTGTGCATAAATTATACCTATACAATGCACATACTATTTAAATACTCAAAGATAAATGATAAATACGTCATCTAATATATAAAATTCTCGTGTCACAGTTTTCGTTGCCATACTCCTCCGAAACGGCTTGACCGATTTTGATGAAATTTTTTGTGCTTATCCGGTATCTATGAGAATCGGCCAACATCTATTTTTCATCCCCCTAAATGTTAGGGGTAGTCCACCCCTAAATTTTTGTTTTTATTTTTTAGACCGATTTCAAAAATTCTTTCACCGTTAGAAAGCTACATCATCACTGAGTAACATAGGCTATATATTATACTAGCTTCCCGCCCCGGCTTCGCTCGGGTAGACAAAATATTTGATAAATGTCTATAGGCTCCGAAACTACTGGACCGATTTCAAAAATTCATTCACCGTTAGAAAGCTACACTTTTACTGATTAACATAGGCTACCTGCCCGCCCCGGCTTTGCACGGGTAGACAAAATATTTGATATAAAAGTCTACCCGTGCGAAGCCGGGGCGGGCCGCTAGTAATATTTATAAAACTGCTTCTCAATTTAGAGTTAGTAGTTAGTATGATTTCCTATGTGGAGTGGAAAATATTATTTTGTCGAGCGATACTCAGCAGCTACGGTGTAGCATCAAAATGTGAGTTTATTGCAATAACGGTGAAATTGATATTTATGCAACGTCGTAAATTACGCGTCGGGGGAAAGAAACCTTGAGTGTGCCTCCAAAATAAATAACGACCCCTGTGGAGTTGACTGGATAACCTCCTTCGTAATCATGACTCCACAGTGCCTAGTACTTGGATGGTTTAAATAACCCTCAAATTAATTTATAAGTTGGAATATTACATTGTTGTTATAACTGATGTTTAGACAACAAAGAATAGTAATAGAAACTCAAGAAACAATAATAGTATTTTTTCTTGTCTCCATAATGTATTTATTTACGTATTTCGGTATATTTTCTTGTATTCCTTACAGAAATGTTTCGCGTTTTATCTTTATTATGTCCATTGTTCTGAGTTATCCATACATACTATCTATACTAATATTATACATGCGAAAGTAACTCTGTTTGTTTGTTTATTTTTTACCTTTTCAGGACTGAACGGCTGAACAGATCGTAATAAAATGTGAGATAGATAATATACTAGGGAAAGACATAAGCTACTTCTGTCTTTAAGCAAATGCAGACTAAGTCGCGGGTAAGAACTAGTTTCAATAAAAACCTAAGGAAATGCCCAAGCGATATAGAATATTACTATACTAGATAGCTGAAACAAGAGGAAGCACAGACCTGTTCCATCCGTCACAGAATATCCTACTTGGGGGCAATAATAAGGAATAGACTCTTAAAATCATGTTATCAGAAAGAACTAACTACCGCACATATATACGATATTCCACAAAAATAAGAAAAGTAGAAGTCCTTAGATTAAGGCTACCAGAGCCGTTTGATCCATTCCCGAGTCAAATTAAGTAACGTTTACCGCCAAATTGCGGTCGAAAGCTATTGTTCCTATGTCATTCGGATTTGTAATTAATTTCACGATTCATGGAGTTTGATAGACCGTTATTTACTTTGAGTTATTAGAGCCTCATCTGGTATGCCCCAGGCTCTTGAACAACCCGAGGGCACTCAACGGCTATTGAAGAAGTTGTATTAATTTTAACTCATAAACAATAATGAATATTAATGGTGTTTACGGTTCAAATGGAGAATTAACTTCAATTGAATTTCCACCACTGAACTTTGAAAAACAAGGTTGTAACTTTTGATCATTAAAATTACTAGATGGTGAATAGCCTCGAAAGGGATCAGATAAAGAAATGTGTGTATTACTCATGCTATTATTATTTATTAACTCTTTACGCATTATCCGGGAAAACTACAGCTTTGTAGTGGCAATGGTATGGATGAATAGATTTTAGTTTAAGACATCTCTGCAATCAAAAAAAATATTTTATTTTTAGGGTATGACTGCTGTATGTCTTAATATCAAATCAACGTAAATTGTATCAGACTATTGTAATTGGGGAACCTGCTTATTTATGTATACATTTATTAAAATACTAGCTTCTGCCCGCGACTACGTCCGCGTTGAGCTTAGAATCTCAGAGGAACCAACATTTTACCGGGATAAAAACATTTTCCCCGGATAAAAAGTATCCTATGTGTTAATCCAGGTTATAAATCATCTGTGTTCCAAATTTCATCCCAATCCGTTGAGTAGTTTTTGCGTGAAAGAGTAACAAACATCCATACATCCTCACAAACTTTCGCATTTATATTATTAGTAGGATTTACTAGCAATCCGCCTTGTAGTCGCGCGGGTGTAATTTACAAAATTGATTCCAACTATTCAGGTAGAATCTCCAAAGAATCTTTCATACCTTTACCACAAACTTTGTTCTGACAAACAATTACGAACACAACAAAAAACTGTCATAACGCTCGACTCGATGTCATTTGTTGATATTTCTTAGATGCGGCAATTAGGTTTTATAAATCATAAATCTTATTTTTTATTGTAATTAGAGTACGGTATTTTACAAGCTTTTAAACTTATACTTATACACACCCTGTTTATAGGGCACAGCATTTGTGAAAGTGAGAGGTCATTTAATTATTTATATGTATTATCTATTTTACGTTTTACCTTTAAAGAAGACTAGCTTATTTCCCGCGAAATTGCCCTTGTAGCAATAGAATATATAAAATATTTTCCTTCAATCTATATAATATTAGATGGATAGAAATTTAAATGATTTCTACGCAAGTGATAAATTACTATTGTTATTCGGCCAAACAATGACGACGTCCAACTAAGCTAAAATAAGAAGCGAAACTTAAGCCGTGTTCGATACAAAAAGGCTCATTACTAGTATGGTATTGAAAGGTACGGTCCTAACTCAGTTGTCACATTAAGTTTCGCTAACACCTCAACCTGTCCTAGGCTTCTGCAGCCCATCGTGATAAATCTATGTTAATAGGTATGAGCAGGTTACCGCGTTCATCCCAGTTATTAACATGACAAAGGCAAGTGGCATTCAATTTATTAAAAATAATTAGGTTAATGAATAGGGTAGTAGCAGATTCAGGATCGCCACCAATTAGCACTTTTGCACCCTTTGTTTTGTAGTGTTGGTACTTGCGGTACTTTGTTAAAAATATCATTTAGCAGACTAGCTCTATATCCTTATTTTTTGTTATTTTAGTATCATTAATTACCTAATTACCAGTGGGAATCAAGGGGAAAATTTGTCATAATAAAAATATCACATTTAATTCAAATATTTCTGTAAACGATGTTACATAATTTGTGTGCCAATTTAAATATTATATATATAAATAAATAGCTGACCCGGCAAACGTTGTCTTGCCATATAAATAAAATTAGCTATAAAATTGTAAATCAGCAGTGTCTGTTCAAAACCGATATAAAAAAATTCGTGACGGAGAAATATGTATCATCTCATAAAATGACTGGTTTCCCATGGGATACGGGATTGGGATTTTTTTTTACCTGAAAAAACGATAAGTTGAAGCGGTGAGCTTCATTCATCTTTTCTTTTCAGCTTCTTTCAGTATCATTCGTAAATAGAAGATTATGGTTTATCTTTAAATGACATTCCAGGAAAAAACTAGTCGGACTTGGCATGCACAACTTCGCCAAAACAGCTGGCGACTGAATAATAACGCTATGCTTAAGTTGATTGAAATATTTTTACTGTTAATTGAAGTTTTATTTTATTGTTGAAGAAAAAAGTCCCATGGGGTCCAGGGGCGAAGCCCCGGTGGGGGTTGGGGGGCGAAGCCTCCCTCTTTTAAAAACAAACATCATGTGTTATTTATTGTGTGACTGTGGTGTTGCTATATTAAAATGACTCGAGATATAAATATTGCTGTTTCCTATACAAATATCGTATGAAAGTATTTTTATTTTTAATTTGCTGTTCCCGCGACTTTGTGCGCGTGGAATGATTTTTTCATGGGTTTAAAATTTTTGCGCGGAACCCAAATTTTTTTTTACAAACTAAAAGTAACGTAAGTACCGCCTTATAGCATCGTCAGTAGGACGACTTTGGTACTCCCGTGTGTTTCCCCATGAAATTGGAGCCTGTACCTCAGCTGGAGACTGTACCTCCGCCTTACAGAAGACCGCAGTCAAATAGCACTAATTGATGAAGTGATGTGTGTCTGCGGTAAATAAAGTTGCGAGTGCTCTACGGGGATACGCTGCGCTAGTAGTAATGCTGCTAGTACAGTGAGTTTTCATCAATTTTGAAGCCGTGGTGGCATTGTGGTTGAAGCAATCTGATGGGCCCAAGTTCGAATCCCGGCCTTCTTCTAAGCTTAAGTACAGTGATTAATCACACCATGAGCTTTTAAAAAAGAGGTAGGGCGATTTGGGATCTCCCGTGGGTTTTCCCATTTAAATTGGAGCCGCCCGACTGGGGACAGTACCTCCGCCTTACATAAAACCGCAGTGAAATAACACTACTTGATGTAATGTTGCGTTTCTGCAGTAAGTAAAGTTGCCAAGGCTCCTCGAGGATACGTTGGGCACTAGCCCAACGTATCCTCGAGGATTACTACTAAGTAATGCTACGAGCATTACTACTAAGTAATGCTGCTAGCACAGTGAGCCCTCATCAACAACATGGTTGGCAACCCGTTGGTGATACCTCTGGTATAGCTAGCGGCTATAGGCTACGGTGACTGCTTACCATCAGGTGGGCCGTATACTTGTGTGTCACCTTAGTACCTAGTATAAAAAATCCTTTATCTACCAGGGAATGTTCCACCGTTCAGATTTTGTTCACAATTTCATGAGCTTTTTTTTTCGCGGAACGCTTGTTTTCCCAACATAAAATTAGCCTATATTACGCCTTTTAGCATCAACTATCATCTACCAGTTAAAGTTCAACCGGTCAGATTTTGTATACAATTTCATGGGCTTTAAATGTTGCGCGGAACCCAAAATTTTTTTTAATATAAATTTAGCCGTATTTACGAATTATAGCATCAGCTACCTGTCTGAGAAAGCCCTGTTCCAATCAGTCTTGCCGTTCGGATTTTGATCTAAATTGCATGGGTTTTTTATTTGTTGCGCGGAGCCCTAATTATTTTTCCAATATAAAAGTTATGCCCAGTAATATCAGATATATGCCAGTGGAAGTCTCGTTCAAATCGGTCCTGCCGTTTCGGAGTTACAGCCAAATACAAAATTTTTACTTTTATCCCCTATCCCAAGGGAACCGTGCTGAATTTCGGGATAGAAAGTATCCTATGTGTTACCTCGTAGTATGAACTCAAATTGTGCCAAGTTTCATTTGAATCCATCCATATCCAAGATACAGACAGACAGGCAGACAGACAAAAATGAAAAAAAAAACAGTTTTCAGGGTTCAGTATCGACAACAGAGAGCCGTAAAAAAATTTAAAATATCTTCAATGTACAGAAGAAAGAAGAATTGGACCTGTTACAGTTTTATTATAAGTATAGATTAAAAATGGGCCAAGAAAAAATGACGTAGGTACTTTTCAAAAATATTATATTTACTATCGAGTTTTGCTGACAGTAGTGCCTATACGACCAAAATCAAAGGAAGAGAGATATAAGTTTTGCATTTTCTATATTCTCACGTAAAGCCGTCTGTGAAATTTTGCAATACAATACATTCACAAAGTGGTTGGAAGTAAATCCGTGTCTGTGTCGAGAGCACTATTTCAGTTCATATCTTTTTCGACTTCTTACAGAGCAACTACAATATTTTATTCCCCACAATATTCAAGTCCATAAGTATCACAAATGCAATATACGACTTGTCTTTGTAAAGCTCTCCATATCTTTCATACGTTTTATTATTAGCACAATTAAATCAAGAATAGTAGGTAATGTCAAAAACTAAAATCCGACTGCTGAAAAATCACACGTATGACCAAAGAAAATATTAGCATTTGAAATTGTTATGTTACAAATATTTAATATACATTCAAGGATGTTCAAATAAGCGTGGTCTTAATACAAGGTGTATTTTTTGACGAGGGGGAAACCTTCAAAAGTTAGAGCAGGCGGGGTATGTGAGATTTTTAACTCACTAAAACCTCCCCGGTGGCCATCCTGTGCATCTACGAGGCCTCCGGAATCTCCAACGGAACGCACCGGTTCTTGCACATTGCCACCCTAACAAAACACTACATTCTATAGTAGGTGATAATAATCTTTAGGCAAAGTCATCAAATACAACTCATTTCTCAAATTATTATAAGCATTTCAGAAGTTAGAAGGAACAGATGAACATACATACATACCGGTCGAAATCATAACCCACCTGTTTGCTTCACTGTAGTTTGGTAAAAAGATCAACCCACTCACTCATACTGTCGATACATATTTTTATTTGACACAAATTTCGATTTAGGTACCTGCAAAATATAGTCTGTGTCAAAAGATGGCAATATACATATATGTTGTAGCAATTGCTTTAAGTGTTAAATAACTTCAATATATTAGTAAGTTCTGATCAGTGCTTACCTAAAGTTACGATATTTTATTCGCAATAGTTCAACAGCTTAGTATCAACTAAGGGTAACGGGTAAATAAAGTAGCGGAGAAACCATTTCAGTAGCCAACATAATACCTCCAGTTAGAAAGCTCTCGTTATTCTATCAAAATATCAGGTTTCAAACAGACACATAATAACGTATGAGTGGATTGTACGAGATCAACTTTCACAACGCAGGTAATTTGACAGTCGACAACAACAAATAAGCAGGTAAATATTTTATTAGTAAACGGAAATTACTCTTCTTTTACTTGAATATGTCGATCTGTTTACTGACAGGCGACAATTTGGCTGCTTTTTTTGTGGTCCCCCTTTTTTCTTTTTATCATAACGTTTTCTCGGCCACAATCTTTAATCCCAGATATACTAAGCGATATATAAGTCAATCCCATCACTACAACACCAACAAGAGATATATAAGAAAACGAGCTGTCCTATCAGTTTAGTTGTAGTATAATATGACTAGATGTGCCCGCGACTTCGTACGCGTGAAATCAGATTATGTTCACAATTTCATTGGTTGATTTACGCGAACCGTATTTATTTTTCTAACATATAAAGTCGAGCCTTTTCGATGATATTTCGCAACAAACAAACAGACAAAGAGACAAAAATACCCAGACAATATTTGACATAGGCAAGACAGTATTTAATTTTCATCGTAAATAATATGGGTTTTAGCATATTCAATCTTTATTCCATCAAAACCATTTCCAGCTTTTAAGCATTACTTTAGTACTTCTTCTTTTTCACTCTTAGGACCCCACTCTCTTCCTTGAAACACCGTAAACCCTGATGACGAGTGATGCCGATCCCGGAACCGTAGGTTGTACCTGACGAATATTGTTTGGTAGGTATACGCCTACTTACATTAACGTTTCCTACATTATTATCCAGACATGCCTGTCATATAAAATTGGTAATATATTACTATAATTAAGTAAGCGAAGTATAGCAATGATAGGGATAAAAATTGTCTCATGTCGGGGCCAATTTTTTTTTTTAAATTAATAGTATATGAAATTTTTTCAAATATAGGAATATACGACTATGAATCTTAAATTCCGCAGACATACCTATTATTTATGATATGAACTTATCTGAGCTTTTAAAAATTGTCCAAGTGCATGCCAAGCACGCGCCAAGCACGCAAATTCCTGTACTAGCTTAACATCCTCATGTATTTAATTGAATCAATCATTCTATCGATAGCAAATAAGAATATATTTCTCAAAAACACTATAGGAAACAATGCTATGTCTGTGGTGGCTTAAGTATAGTATGAGGGTATCTTTTAGTTTTACAGTAACAACTAATTACATAATTAATTTATATTCTTAATTAATTAATTTATCTGCATTGTAAAACGAATTATGTGGAACCCTTATTGATTTTTTGACATCGGTATCATTCGATTGATAATTTCGCCAATGTTAGTACTGTCCCCGTGGCGCAATGGTAGCGCGTCTGGTATGCTCCAGAAGGTTGCGTGTTCGAGTCACGTCGGGGCTAAGTATGTAATGTTGGAAACATCTTTTGTTTTTTTTATTTACGTTTTATCATCTGAATTTTCACATTCCAAAAGAAATATTTTTTGCTCTGACCTGTCATTAATTTTTACAATAAAATTCTTGTTCATCATAATTTGTTCGTCCCTTTCTTGTTTATAATGCTGTGTGCTTTGTCAATAAAATTCAAAACTAGTTGAGACTTGTAATATCTGACATTTGATGGTCAACTCTAACACCGCGCGCGCTCATTGGTCACATCTCAGAGAAGATAATATACTACGTACAAGTCACATTAAACAACGAGCGCTTCCCCAGCTTCCTATGTTAACTTACTTCTGTTCCTTTCCACGAAATCGCTCATAAAATAATTGCTACTAATCAACAAGCCATTATTTTTACGATTTATTGGCTTTACGCTAATAATGTGTCTTGTTAATAATGTCGTGTTCAAAATAATGCAACTAATTAATATTAATTTATCTGCATTGTAAAACGAATTATTTGGAACCCTTATTGATTTTTTGACGATCTGTATCATTGGATTGATAATTTCGCCAATGTTAGTACTGTCCCCGTGGCGCAATGGTAGCGCGTCTGGTATGCTCCAGAAGGTTGCGTGTTCGAGTCACGTCGGGGCTAAGTATGTAATGTTGGAAACATCTTTAGTTTTTTTTATTTACGTTTTATCATCTGAATTTTCACATTCCAAAAGAAATATTTTTAGCTCTGACCTGTCAGCAATTTTTACAATAAAATTCTTGTTCATCATAATTTGTTCGTCCCTTTCTTGTTTATTATTTTTAGTATTAATAATGTCGTGTTCAAAATAATGCAACTAATTAATACAGATCTCATGCCGAAACTAAATTTATAAGGAGCGAGAGGATACGAGTATAATGGTCTAAGTTAATATTTAATTGGATCCTCCTCCAAGGTGCCAGGGTGACTTTTAAGCGGGTTGTGCTTTGAACTAAGAAGGCGCCTAGCCGGGCCTTCTAATGAATATTTCCCAGATTGTGAATGAGTTTAAATTGTGTTTATCATATTTCATGATATTATTAACGGAATGGTATGTTTCAGCATAATTAATTAATTGTTAGGAAATTAGCTGTTTGGCATTTAAGAGTTAATTTTGGATTACAAACTATTTGAGCCAATAACGATTTACATCCATACTAATATTCTACATTCGAAAGTCATTCTGTTTGTTTGCAATCTTTTCACGTCTAAACGGATCGTAATGAAATTTGTCAAGGAGATAGATTATAATCTGAAAACGATCAAATAATGCAATTGAATCTAAAACACAAAATAACGTACAGTTATATTATTTTTACCTTACCTACTCCACATGGGCAGGAATACAAAACGTATGAAATCCGACCAAATCTGAACGTGTCACAGCTGCAATCGGTGTGAAATTGAATTGATATCAATCAACGCGTTATAGAACTTTCGGGTTAGGCGTACGTGTTTCCGAGTAATTGTATTCTGCGTTGTGTAAGTTCTGGCCACGACTTATGCGTGAGTTTTTGGACATTTATAAACACTTAAGAAAACATGCAATCATACTCCTTAATCACAATATTGAAACAATCAATTCGCATGATGTATTTTTTTTTAATTAATAACGCTTAAAAATGGATTGTTTTATATTTCTTCTAGATAGGTTATTTTTATGTAGGTTCAACATTTATAACGGACAGTCTCACTAATCTATGCCAATATGTAAGCTGGAAACTCGACGACGACTGTACAGACGACATATTTTCAAAGAGTTTATCGATGCGTTGTACTCGAGCGGACTAGATTTCGTGTCTACGTTATAAAATTCGTACTTAAAACAGATTAACTTGATCATGCCAACTAATTGAACACTATAGTATTATCGCTCTCGTAAACGTAGTAGCAGTTTCAGGCATTATACGCGTTGAGGGGTTGCGAATTAATTATCCAATAATGTTGGTGACTATTGAATTACAGTATGGTCTGTGCTGCCTGGGGTTTAATGAGAGGGATACTCAAAACGAAGAGATGCAACATAATTAATTCATGTACAAAATATGATGTTGGTATTCATGAAGTATGATATTCGTTAACCGTTTATTAACGGCACATCCTTTTGTCAAACGATGGCAGAACGTTGTTTTCTTTTTGTGAAACTTAAATGCTTCCTTGACATTACAAGATATTGTAAGTACGCTATATACAGGGCACGGGGCTTTGAATATTTGCGGGGCACTGAAACAATTTTAGAAATTCTTTTACGGAAGAAAATCTAGATTACCGCCGAGTAGCATTAACTGTAAGATATGCATTTTATATACATTTTTTTTATTATCTACCTAGTTATGTGACGTATCTTCTCCCTGGAGTCAATTTCTAAAAAGACGAGCCCGTGCCCTTCTTATACAATTTGTAACCAATAAGTAACGTTATTGGAATATAGGTTGGATGGGGAGAACGAAAAACAAAAAGAACCTATCATATAAAATTGTAACAAAATAGGGCGACGTAACGCAAACCGCACATAGCACCCCTTTACAGATCGATACGCTACAAAAAGGCCTTTCTATATAAAACCAACAATAATACTCACTACTTTAGGTATACGATGTAGTTACCTTACTTCAACAGTAATTTTTCACTGGTCTTAATACAATATCAATACGATAATAATAAAAGCTGCCATTCTGAAAACATATCGAATAGTCCACAAATTTCTAGCACTTGAGTTTTTTCCTCTCTATCTTTCCTTCATCATTTTTCATTTGGTCAAAAGCCCGCGGATGATTAAATTCTACCTCGCACCTCGCGAGAGATTAAAATACAAACATATACGAATAATGATAATATCTATGTTTTTTTAAGAATATTGTAAAAAACATCACCTAGGCTAAGAATTTAAATAAATCATGGGTATAATAAATAAACCTTTATTTAAACACACATTCACAGAATATTCGTTAACAAGTACAATGGTAAGCTAATACACAACATCATGAAAATATTAATTAAATTCTGGTTTATGGTCAACGTTCAACAAGAAAGAGTTGGCTCCGCATTAATGATTCTCCTGATATTGCAAGCGTCTATAGACTACGATAAACGCTCACCATCAGGAAGGCCGTGCTTGCTTACTGCATTCGTAGTATAAAAAACCGGCCAATTACGAGTCGGACTCGCGCACCAAGGGTTCCGTACACACTTGTAGGTAAAGTTAAAAGTAGGCGAATTACAAATGAGGTCATTTTTCTATCGGGTCGCGTGGTCGCGTTCTTAAGATAAAAAATCTAGACAGTCAGACAGACAGAAAGATGGACAACAAAGTGATCCTATTTTTTTCCTTTTAAGGTACGGACCCTAAAAAAAGCTTTATCTTGTCTTTATATGCTTGCAATGTCAGAAGTAGCTAAGAGCAATTTTGTCTTTCCTGCGAGCGCGAACTTCTTTGTGATTCTCTGTTTCAACCTATATGCCTACATACAAAACATAAAAGCATATATGCGATTATTGTACCTGTTTTTCCACAAATGCACATCAGTCTTATATAAGATAGGTGTTAGCGTATATTCTGTATAAGATAGCATGTAAAATCCGAACAACACCGAATGCTAATATTACGAAACCTCGACACGAATTAGATAGAATGCCTTTTAGAATCTAACCTCCAGTAGGATTCGAATATCAAGTTATAAGTAGAAAACCAATAATATGCAGCTCGTTCCCCTTTACAATACCTGAGTGGGAAAGTTGAAAGTTCTGTGCAGAGCTAACTATTAACATTGCTCATAATCGTCGCATTTGGAAGACTCTTAAGTTCCCTAACAATTCTCGCCAAAGGTTAACAAAGCCGCAAAGCGGCTGCCAACGTCCCGAAATGAAGTTTATAATACTCGTACTTCAACTTTACCCAACTGTTATTGCGTGAATAAGTATTCACATACTTACTCATCAGATAACTAAACGTGCAATAAAATTGTCACATTCAAAACTACGTATGTTCCTATACGAACACAATCAATTAAGGCGGATATACAAATACATACTACACAACGCTGATAAATGTTAATGTGGATCTGTTTGAAGTTCCAATCGATACGGAAACGGCTTTTGACAATTACAACTTGGATTGATTGCATAGACAACAAAGAGAGCGGCACATATAGCCTTCGACAAGTTTATAATAGATGTTTAGGGAGTACGCAGCTGACGTCACAAGCCATTAGTTGGTCGGCGACAGTGAAAACCTCAAGGGTCATGACTTCAAAAGCGACACATGCTGAGAATAGTCCGGGCGACGCTGAAAGTTTCCTCGCATTCCTACCCGCACATTTATCTCTCAACATGGAAACTGTTTTGTTTTGCTACGTTTATGCGTTATCCGCCGATTTTCAAATATAATGTGGTTACATCCCATGATTTTCGCTAGGTTCGAAATAATTGCGGAATTATCCGGAAACTGTTTAGGAAACGCTGGTATATTGATATTTACTAATACGTGTGAGTGTTTAAGAGATTTTTTTAAATTAACCAAAAGCCAGGGATATACGTACACTATCATGTTTCCATCATCATCACCTATATATATCTGTCTCAAAATAAAAAGGTGTAAATATATTTCTTGCTTACAAAAATAATCGCATGAGAAAGTAAGACTAGCAGCAAAGTCTTTTAGGCTGGTAAAGGCTTCAAGGGCCGCACTGTCTTCGCTCCATTGAAACAACTCGATTTATGTTGAAAAGCTGCAATGTGTAAGGATTTTATTTCAAGACAAGTTTTTTGTTTATAATTTGTTTTGTGTCAGGCTTTAAAATGTTGCTGAGCTTTGCTTATAGTAAATTAATTGTTTGACATAAGATAAAGACGCCCAGTCGATATATCTAAATATATATAACTCAAAGGTGACTGACTGACTGACTGACATAGTGATCTATCAACGCACAGCCCAAACCGTGCTGACATTTGGCATGCAGGTAGATGTTATGACGTAGGCATCCGCTAAGGAAGGATTTTGATTAATTCTACCCCTAAGGGGTAAAATACGGGATGAAAGTTATGTATGAAAATCCGTCATTTTGAAGTAAAGCGCATGAAAGTTGGTATTTGGCCTTTCAGTTAGAAATAAATAAATACGTATTTCAGGATTTTTTTAAATACCACCCCTAAGGGGTGAAATAGGGGATGAAAGTTATGTATGAAAATCTGTCATTTTTGAAGTTAAATCTATTAAAATAGGTAGCAGTGTGCAAAAGCTATTATTTTGAATTTTAGATATAGGTACATGTTGACTTATTACTTAATTACTAAAAGCTAGTAGCATCACAAAGCAGACGTCCTATCATTACGTATACGTACACATACCTACATTTATTATTTCGAGTATGTAAGGCCGCCACACTCGCACGATTCAGTTTTTATTTTTTGCCTCTTCGAAGCTCGCTTTGTCCCTTTTTCGTTTCGCTTGTTTTATATGGGGCGTTTAATTCGATAAAATTCGCGTGGACTCGAATTGGTTTAGGAGAACTGGAAAATAGACCAGCATATAAATGCTCCTGGCATTGTCGAAATTATAATATTGCTTTTATATTCATTTGCAATACACATAAAAATTCGAAATATTCATACTTGATGGACTATATTTTATTTACGGTGTCTATTAATATAATATTGAAATTACGGATAACATGTTAATTTTCTAATATAGATTTAATTACATTACAGTTCCCGAAGCAATATCACATCGACCCTAATTAACGGCTTGTTCTAGGACTACTAAGGCTTCAACAGTTGTACCAAACCATACAGCCCGGACGGAACGCATTCCGCATCTCTCTCGTCAAGCGAATCAATAACGCTTCTGATGCCATTGAATTTCTGTTAGCTTTGGAGCAATATGACCGCTGGGGCAAAAAACGTATTTTACTTGATTGCAACGCGAAAAACGCCAAAAGCATACTGGTGAACCATGTTCGGAAAGTGCAATTGGGACGCAGAACCTATCACTACATGCTCATCGGGCTGGTGAGTATTGGTACAAGCGGGCTCTGCTCGGGACTACTGTATCTGTTTTACAATTCAAAAGGGAGATTAAACACATTGCATTTGTGCTCTTTTCCGAACTGTATTTGATTTAATTGATCACATATACAGGTTTTATTGAAGTAAGGCATTTCGATGTTTTGTATGTCAAGCGGTTTTGTGTAGTTACAAATTTACACTTTCGATATAAGCCGTGTTTATTAAACCATCTTTGTTAATGTAGATATCACTGCGGATTATCTGTGCATTTCTCACTATAATAACAACTATGAAAATATATGATATTCTTAGAATGTAATCTTAGTGCAAAAATAATGTTCAATTTATAATTTAATGCGATCTAAAAGTGTTTAATAAGAACGGTCGTGTGCTTCAATACCATAGAACTCAACCGCTATTGTTACCAGTACCGCTATGGTAACCGCTATTGTTACCGGTACGATGGACTATGTGCCTCAGTTCTAACCCAATTAACAGGTTATGGACGATCATTGGGAGGATGAAGTAACTGAGTATGGGGCAGTGAATATAACGGGGTTCCGCATCGTCGACCACTCGCGCAAGATTGTGCGCGATTTCATGGACGGTTTACGCCGAATGGACCCCCGGTTCAAGGGAACCATATCGGTAAGTGCTGTTCTCATTATGTTGATACTTATATCGTATACGAGTGAACGTGTGTGGTTTATCGTTTGCTTTATCGACATAAATGTTCAAGTATTTAATTTGTGTACGGGTCTAGCAACTTACAAAACAAACACATATATTTGCATGAATTGTACCAAACTAAAGTGAAACAAAATACATATATATATATATATATATTACGTATATATATATATATATATAACCTTTCTATTTAACTAAATACAAAAATATTAAAGTGGTTGTGAAAAAAGGTAATAATTTCAATCACCGACTTGTTCAATGTATCGGATTAAAAACTTCCGTTCTAAAATGCCTTCTGAAAACAAAATTGCATTTGTTATCTTTAACTGATTGTAGTATAATACCCCTCCAAGTCCAGTGCCACTGCAAGTCGGCCAAGATTGGTTCCAAGTGTTGCACTTAAGAGCAACTCGACAGCGTTGTTTCAGATTAGTTTCGAGTGAGTGCCACTCCTCAAAAGAGCTTATTTTCCGAGAAGCTGTTACTCGTTCAAAAATTGTATATCTGCTTTAGAGGATTAAAGTTCTAGAGTAATTAATATTCATGCTGTTTTCCGAAGCTATGTATTTCTAAATCTATTCAACACTAAACATAATTGCCACTTATCAAAGCAAAGTATTTATTTACATAATTGTATGGCTAGGCCTAAATACTTTATGTATAAATTTTCCTCGTAAACTAAATTACATAATATTTGTGATAATAAAGCAGGATTTTATGACACATTCCTAAGCATAAAGTACCTTCCTACCTACCTACCGCATAAGGTGTAAAATGGTCTCTCAAGTACAACATTTTGACATAGACTCGTAGTACGTAACGAGTTTATGTAGATTTCAGTGTCTCACGTAGATACACCCGAATGAAACCGTAAGAGGGCACCCCTGCATAAATTATTATTCCATATGATCACCCCTTCTTGAGTACCAAAATAGGTATTTTTCGCTTCGACTCCTCGTCGCAAGGGGATCCTTCCGAAGTTAGCTCATCGCAGTTGTTAACACGTTCATCAACTAACGTAGGTACCGCGATGAATAATATGCTGAAAAATGAATTTGAATTCGCGTTATTATGCAAAGCTATATTTAAGGGGCTTTAAATATTTGTTTCTCATTCACTTCTTTTCTGAAACAATATTTTGATCTTTATAGGCGGAAACAGCACTTATGTACGACGGAGTTCAAGTATTGTTAGATGCCCTCGGAAGACTATGGCGGAAGAAACCTGATGCATTCAGAAATGCTCTGAGAAGAGCGGCAGGTCAAGCTAACTCTACCAAAGTGATTGACTGCAACCCTGGAAAGAGTTGGGTGGTACCGTTCGAACATGGCGATAAGATTTCCAGGTTGATTAAAAAGGTAAGTAACTAGGCCGACTTAACACAAATCATATTTATTAACCCTTGGAGTGGAAGAATCTAATTCCGTTAAACTTCTATTCCAAATCGTGATTATTATGAATGTTTATATCAATTCTTAATTAGTTTAGTAACATAAAATATTTATAAGATTAAATATCAAAAGTGACTGAAATGGAGTATGACGGTATACCAGAAGAGGAGGTACATCGTATATTTATTGTCCTACCAATTTTAACTATACAGACGGACATCGAGAGCCTCACAGGAAATATCTCCTTCAACGAAGATGGGCATCGGCACAACTTCTCCTTGCAAGTAGTTGAGATGACAGTACAAAGTGCTATGCTTAAGGTATGCCTCGATATGTTTTCTTTATTACTATACTTTTTTCTTTTTTATAGTTTTTATGAAAGGTCTTGAATTCTTTCGCGGTAGGAATATTATAACTTTGTAGTCCAACTGTAGTCGTATGTACAATAATATTAAATGTGGGATTTACACAATATTAAAGAAAGTTTTACGTCGGGTAACAGGTACTTTCAAAGATTAATTTCAAGTTTAATTTACCTAGCTTTTGTTCAACTTTCTAACGATTTCCCAGCATTCATAAATCAATGGCACCAAAACTTCTGGTATATTTCTCGGAATTGTTGCGTAGAGTCGCCACTTGGGGAGTTTTAAGAATTACCTCTGACCTATGTTTTATGGCGACGATTGCTTTCAACACTTCAGAAGCAACTGCGTTTATTTCTTACTTTGATTTATTATTACTGAAACTGGAGTAGGGTTCAAGTTGCTAAGAAAATACCAACATTTTGTTATACCTCCATTAGAAAACTGAGTAATATTTTTGGTAATGTTATCCCTGTTAAGATTGCGAGCTGGACGGATTCCCAAGGTCTTCAGCCGGTATCACCAAAATACGTACAATTAAAGTCCCCAGCCTCTTATGATACGAATAGAACCTACGTGGTAACGTCGATCCTTCGAGAGCCGTATTTGATGGAAAAACCAGTTGAGTACGGGCAGAGAGTGACACAGTATCAAGGATTCTGCATGGATCTAACCGATATGATTGCGAAGAAACTTGGCATTAAATGTACGTATTCTTGGGTAGCTTTGGCAAGAACAACTTCATCTAAGTAGTCGAAAACGTTACTCTCAAAATGTCATAATTTTCATACGAATTTTTGGTATTATATTTTAAAAAAACTTACCAAGTTCATTCTCTTTTAACCCAATACTCAAGATTTTTTCGAATGTATGTATAAAAAAGCTATCGTTAGAATCTTGGTAAATTCTGGTAATGACTTTTTGTATTTGTATCAGGCTTTAAGGCCCCTGGAACATACAATAATATAGAGAGTATTTTTTGTCACTATTAGATACCTAATAAATAAACCACTCCTATATGCAGACAGTTTCTTTTTCTTTTTCTTTTATGATTACTTGTCAAATCCAATGCAATGGAAAAAATAAAATACAATGTATACCAGCTAACTACTGTCATATTACTTTTGTAGACGTTATGAGAGTTATAAAAGATGAAAAGTTTGGTAACGAAAATTCACCTGACGGCTGGCATGGGATCCTGGGAGAAATTCTTCGAAAGGTTAGTTATTATAAAAAATATTATAATATAGGTGCGTTGTATCAGCATGTAGACAATTTTATGCATTTTTTGGGAAATAAATGGCATGTTTCAACAAAAAAACATTTGGGTTTTCCTAGAATTTATTAATTTAATATAAATCATTTTGTTTGTATTAATGACTAATACTACTAATAGTACAAAGTTATATTTAAAATAACTATACAAATCAGTGTAGGTTAATGCTGTGGGTAATTGAAAATGGTATTGATAATGTTTGATTCGAAATCGAACATTATATTGGCATTGGAAGAGTAAATGCTACTACCAATGGTAATAACATAACCATATCCGGCAAAGAATAAAGTGACGGCTCTACACGTACTGCTAATGGAATATTACGACACAGACACCTTCAATAATAACACAACAATGTCACACTTTACGACTGGCAGCTTGACATTTTATGATCTGTCTGTGTGTAATGATTATAATATTTGAAGCCGTGGTGGTCTTGTGAGTGAAACAACGGCCTGTCATCTGATGGGCGAATAAGTTTTTCAAAGCTTAAGTACAGGCTTATCACACCATGAGCTAAAAAAGAGACGTAGGGCGAATTGGGTTCTCCCATGGGGTTTCCCATTAAAATTGAAGCCGCCCGACTGGGGACTGTACCTCCACCTTACGGAAGATCGCAGGCAAAATAACTTCGATTAAATGTTGTGTTACTGCGGTAAGGAAGGTTGTCAGTGGTCTACGGGGATACACTGGGCTAGTCATGCTGCTAAAACAGTGAGTCATCAACAACAGGAATGCTAACTCGTTAGTGATATCCCTGGTATTGCTAGCGGCTATAAACCACGGTGACTGCTTACCATCAGGTGGGCCGTATGCTTGTGTACCACCACAGTGGTAGAAAAAAAAACTATATTATAGTACCTACATATAACACGACAAAAGCCCGGATCGTTTTCGTATGTACTTCACTTTGTAAACATTGTACGAAAAAGTAAACTAAATCAATATTCCATTAACAGCTGCACTATAAATCCGGATATTTGCTTTAAGGTATATATTTACCCAGATCAAAATAATGCGGCTTATTCCGACTTTGATGTTCTCCGAACAGACGGCTATGTCAAGAAGGGCTCTTTATGCCGGCTATGTACATTTTATTTTGTACCAAACTTGGCAGAGAATACTAATACTTTGAAAACCGAAACTTTTGAAAATTATGTCGTATACCTACTGGCTCAGAGTAGATAATATGCTACTGGTAAACGTTTATTTGTGTTTTTATCTAATCACAATCACGGAATATAATAGGCAGTTTATGCAGGAGTCACTGAAGAATACAGCTTAACCATATTACACAATCATTTTTAGCATTACTTCTACTCATGGCCATTACGCTCAATATAAGATTGGGGACGTGTCAGTGCTACTCCTAATATTGCAGCAATTCCGTTTAAGTAGTTCGTTAATCAGTGTTTTTTAGGTACATTTCGTTGTATTTTTAGGAAGCAGATATAGCGGTGGCACCTCTAGCAGTAACAACTGATCGAGAGAAAGTCGTGGATTTTAGTGAACCTTTCCTGTCAATACATACACCAATAATTCATACAAGAAACCCAAAACAGTTGGCAGATACGTTTAGTTTCCTACGTCCTTTGTCCAAAGAAATATGGGTGAGTAAAATATTTGAACAATGTTCTGTGGCTATAATCAACGTGACGTGATATTTGATTATTTTTATCCACCGTGAAATATTCGAATGGAATATGAAACAATAGCGAAAACTTGCAATATAGTCACCGACAACAAAAGAACGTGATTGCACAGAACAAACAGTCGTTAAAATAAATAGTAACATGAACAAGTGAAGCTGAATTGGTAAGCAAAAGTTAGCTGCTTCATCTCTATAACAACTGACTTTACACACCGCCCCAAGCGTATCCAAACATTTTACCGATAAAACTGTGTTCGTTTCATATACATAAATGTTTATGACAGTTCTCTCAGTTGAAATACTCCTACTATTTATTTCGCTACCTAATTCTGATTTACGATCCAGTAGCTTAAGACCTTCTTAACACAAGTAAATATAAAGATCTATATGAAAGTCTTAAAAGATGCTCAAGAATTTCATTGGTTCCTCGTTTCTTCCTCTTCCTCGTTTACAACTGAACATAATTCTGAATTAAGATTTTCATTGTCCCCAGTGAACGGACAAAGAGTCCTGCTGTATCCTTCGCCAAAGTTACGTAGTCCGATATTAAAAATTCTTAGACATCTTATAACATAGTTTAGGTAAATACTTGTATCTTCTTGTGCAATCCATGCTACCAAGAAAATTTCGTATTAAAGAATTTCTTGTGCAGATGAGTATACAACGGATTTAATACACATACTGAAAACACGTCGATGTTGGTGACGAGCTCATTCTATACATCTTTATAGATTGCGAGAGCTTATAAATTATCCGTTTTATTTACAATACATATTTAAATGTCTTATGGTATTTTGCAGCTGTGTGTACTGTTTAGTTTCTTCGCCGTGAGTGTCGTACTTTTCTTAGTATCAAGATTTTCACCCCACGAATGGCGGTCGGTTTCAATATCTGATACGCAATTGGATCATCCTATAAGCAGCACAAATGAGGTAACATAATTTCAGTATTATTGCAGAGTGCTCTTTGTTTATGTTTCCATATTTACTGATATACTTCTTTCTTATAGATAATATTACATAACGAATTCAGCATTTGGAACTCATTTTGGTTTTCTTTGGGGTCCTTTATGCAACAAGGCAGCGATGTGGTGCCTAGGTAAGTAGCTACTTGTCTGCCTACCTATGTTACTACTATATGTAATACATTGACAAATGTCAACTGTTTATAGAATTGCGGTCAATTATCCAATATTACCTTCATTGGAAATTTAGATTAAATTTCATGTGTCATGTAAAATTTTGCGCATTCGAAATAAAGTGAAGGCAGTTTAAAAATAATGTCCATAATCAATCACCTTGTTGAGGGTATCGACACGTGATACGTACAGCCGTACACGACCTTTAAAAACATTCCATATTCGATGTCTTTGAATTTGCACGCATTTGATTAGGATATACCTTCATTTTGTGTACGTAATAAGAATGTAATACAATAACTTTAATGCGAAGTAAAATGTGATGTATCATCTCTATCAGTGTTCAATGACTTTGAACTCTAATCATGACTCATCTTGTTTGCTTAACATTTTTGTGTGTGCTCTTTTAGATCACTATCCGGTAGAATAGTCGGCACTGTTTGGTGGTTCTTTGCCCTCATATTGGTTTGCTCATACACCGCTAACCTGGCCGCGTACCTCATTGTGGAACGAATAACAGAACCAACTCAAGGCCTGATCTACCCACCGAGCGTGCATTCTGAAGTAAGAGACATCTGCCTTTTTCAAACTACCAGGTAACAAGTAGATATTGTTCGTGGGATGCTGAGTAAGCGATTGGTGTCAACTATATTATATGCCGTGTATTTTTTTTACATGTTGTAGCGTGTAATATAAATAAGAGGACCCTAATATATAAAAATTAGAACACTATCCAATAATTAAAATTACTTGTTGTTCACCGCATTTCAAATTCTGAATAACTGGTGGGAAATTAGTTTTATTTTGTATTTATTGTTCTATCGTATTAACCAAAGTAACTGCAAACATTTCGCAATAAATAAAGTTATAAATTTATTGCACAGTTTTATAGATATTTACATAATACAAAACAACATCCCTCACGGGGTATGCTAAGAGTACAGAGCGCCACCTCTTTTGCTTCTTTTACATTAATCGTTTCGTACAGGCCTGTCGATTCCAAATAATCTATAGATATTTTATTTTAATAACTTATTTATTTTATTTATTTTACGTTTAGGTTAGTTTTGTACTTCTTAGTTTAGTTTATTTTAAGTTTTTATCCATAAATAAAAATAAAAATATCATTTTAATAATAATTATAAATATTATTGAACAACGCAACGTGTATTAAAATTCTAGAAGAAGCATCTACGGTTGGATGTGTATCCCCACGCAAGCCTTAAAAAAGTACCAAGCCCCAGTGCGTCCGTATTTATGTGAAACATGTTGATTTCAACTTGCACTCATTACTCCTCGTATTAGGCCAAATGTACCAAATCAAATCATCTCTAGCGTCTCATGGATTTAGAATTTGGTATTAACGACAATGTAATTTCAGAACTCCTTCATAGTCCCGCAAAACAATTTAGCGAGTGATCCGGGATTGGGTGAGGCGATTACAGACCCGGATTCAGAGAAATGTCCTACTCATGTGTGCCAGTACAAACATGTGAACTTCGCTATCGCCACGGCTAAAGGGTCCCCTTTGAAGTAAGTTATTTTGATTTTACGAACACTCGACAAGCATTTACTACCGACGTGCGGCAACGAATATTTTTAAACTTCGTTTTCTTCTATATGTATGGAGTGATATAATGCATATGAGTAGCAGTATTTACTCCTCGATTTTGTACTACTATTTCATTGGACCACATAATATGTATATCCTTTTTTATCTTCATTAATTTGGAACTCGTGTGTTTTTATGTTGACCTTAGATATGACCATAAATACTTATATTATAATTATGGGTATATTTGGTGATTATATTAATTTAAATATTCCCTCACGATTTAACGCTTTTTTAACTTTCCGGCTTTAAATAGACATCATTCATAATGCCAGTTAAACTGCTTTCGTCAAATTTTAAAATCTCTAGCGGCTTTCGCCTGATGTGAGCACAAAAAGAATTTCAGACTTACATAGTAGTAGCCTACAGGAATATTTAAGGTATTATACAATCTATTAATCTGTAATAAAAGCAAAAAGATACATGTACTGAGGATGATGATGATGATACTGTAATATAACATGATTGCAATTAAATAAGAATAAAACCCTATTATCGACGAAAACCAACTAACTAATTCAGCTACAACTGGGATAAAGAGTTATGTTTATTCAAGGAGTACTCATCATAGAAATAAGATTGTATGAAGACACGACCCAAGATAATACAACCGCTACGCTGACACGACATACTCGTGGCCGATGCGGCGGAGTATTTTATAAATTCGTGTCATACCCACTTTAGTGCCATGTCATTATATTTGAATACTAGCTTTTGCCCGTGGCTTCGCATGCGTAGTCAGTGAATAAGTCAACGTGTATACCAATATATAAATGATAGTTTTGCCTGCAGTTTATAACATAGGTACTTATGTCAATGGATTTAACTTTTAAAATGACGAATTTTCATACCAACTTTGAACCCCTATTTAACCCCCTTAGGAGTTGAATTTCCAAAAATTCTAAAATAATAGTTGTATTTTTTTTACTAAAAAGCCAATTGTAATTTTCATGCGTTTAACTTCAAAAATAAAGGATTTTCATACAAACTTTCATTCCGTCTGTACTGTCTAAATTTCAAGTCTCTAACCACAGCCGTATAGGTTGTGCGTTGATATGTCAGTCAGTCATTATATTATGTATACAGACTCCAATTTTAAAGAGTATTTGCATATATTTATACTTTTTAAAAATATATTTACTAGGTAAGTATAAATTAACAAAGTGAACAAAGTTCAGATCAAGTAAAGCCATTATTTTTATTACATCAACCACTTAAGGTTCAAAAATAAATCATTAAAAGTATGTTAAGTATGCATTCCTCTACATTTAGAACCTTAGTAAATTAAGAGAAATCTTTCAGCTCCATTGGAACCTAGTTATCGGACTCAGCCCGGATAATTACCGGCAGCTCTACGAGGTATACCAAGTTCATTAAGAACGGATTTACCTTGTTTGCGCTAACCTGAGACTAACAGCTACAGTACGATTTTATTGTGTCTTATCCGAAGCAATTAACTATAGTCCTACAATTCTCATACTTATTTTGAGACTTATTTTACGAATTCATTTTATTTATCCTTATATTAATATATAGCATGTAAAACAATGAAGGCTAAAATAGTACACGCGTGAATATAATAATTGGTGTTGAGCCTGGGGCATAGTATAAAGAGAGGGGAAGTAGGTTATCTTCAAACAAACGCACCGCGCGCAGCTTGTATGCGTGCGCTATTGTATCTATGTGTCGACGCACGCACACTTTAACAAAATCTCGACCCGTTTCTCAGTGCGCCAGTCGGGGCTAACACTGCACAAGGTTCGCGCGCGCGTCACGGCTTTTCGGCACCGCTAAATGATTTATTCATCAATATCATCATCAAAATGACTGATAATCGCAGAAGAACGTATTGCTGTGTGTTTGGGTGTCTTAATAATTCATCGATTACAGACCTGTCTCTGTTCAGATTACCTATTGAACAGGAAAGGTAAGTTAGTCACTTATTCTAGCATAATATAATTTTACTTGATGATGAGATACCTACGTACTTACATATTTTTTGTTTGTATTCGTTTTCTATCACACAGGAAGTAGGTAGGTAGGTATTTCCTACTAGAATGTATTAGGTACTTTTGATCTGGCAATTGGTTTGCCGCTATTTCTTTGTTTACGTTTAGTTATCCGATTTCTCAGTATTGTAGGTATAGTAACTAAGTACCTTACTTACTACCTACCTACTTACTACTTGCCGCCTGTACCATCTAGCGGCGACATGGCGAGTCGGGACCGCGACTTGACGTTGCCGCTGTTCATGCGGTTGCTAGCGAAGCGCGAACAGCCGCGCCTAATATTTAGCTAAAAGTGACAACCCTAAGACAGTAGGCAATTATATCGCGAATTGGGCCGGAGATAGCCTACTCCCTCTCTTTATACTATGCCTGGGGCCTGTCGACCCAAGAGTTACTGAACTACGTTGAATTTAAGCTGCAGTATATAGTCTCAGAGGAGAATTTAGCCACACGTATCACAGGAGTATAACACAGTGTCTCTGTCTGCCAGATTTGATTCTATATTGCGCCTTATTGCATTGCAGAAGTCCATAGTCTCATTCATAGCCCAGAGAGCTTAGTGTGAGTTTACAAATTCATATCGAGAAACTTCACTACTACGGCGTGAACCGAGTACTCGTACGAGTATCAAGTGTACGCGAGTGTGAGTAAAAAATAATTTCGGGCACGGCTAGTTAGACATATGATAATAATAAAATATATAAATTAAAATAAAAAGAATTAACGTGAACATCCGATACTGGAGGTGGCAGTCGCAAAATGTCAGTCAAATACTCAATGGTATCACAGAAGTTGGTCGTTGTACAGGAGTTGACAGCAATGTAGATACGCGTTGCAAGTAATTTTGTTCATAGTTAGTCATCTGCTAACTACTTAAATATAGCTCATTAGGACAACGCTGTTTTAGTTCGAAGTGTCTAGTCATGTTACAACCGGACGAATACAATATTATTCGTCCGGCAATTGGATGACTTATGAAAATAAAAGAGACAAAATAACAATAAAACTGATTTACCGTATTAGTTTCCCCTTAATGATAATTAGATATTAGACAATATTTAAAAAAAAATCGCAATGTTTATTGCAGATCTTTTCATTTTATACTTTGACGGTTTTAGTCCCCGACACTTTCATTATTTAGTGCAACAACCCTATGGAGTGCATAGTCATCCGGTAACCGGACTAATACCTAATATTGTGCTAGTCGTCCGATTACCGGAAGACTAGCAACGTCAATTTTAGTTTACTGCTCATTTCCTGCAACATTGCGCACCATATTCAAGCATTTACTATGCATATGAAGAAAGTTTAGCTATTAGTTAAAATCAAGATATGCATAGCTTATGAACTTAAAGTCCGTAGCTTATTTCAGCTCGTGGAGCTATATTATAGGTAAAGGGAGCATTACAGCTACTTGTTGTTTGATAGTTTAGAACTCACATATACTCTATGACATATTAAAATTATTTACACGCATCAATTTATGGGCTTTTTTTACCGTAGCGTGCAGAATAGAAACATGATTTACTTAACCTACTGAAAATAACTATGAAACGAAGACGGAAAAAAAGGAATTGTACGCATATATATTTTAGCGCAACAAATAAGCAGATTTGTATAGGTTTCAGCTTACGAGATAGTAGAAAACTAAAAGGGTGCTAAATATAAACAAAATAATAATTGTATTACACATAATGTTGAATGAACTTAATAGTCAAAGGAATTACAAAAAATATTTGCTTTAATATAACATACCTATTTGATTAAAAAAAAAAACAGTATATTACCATGCAAGTTTATTTTAAAAATATCCCTTCTAAAATAAGCATATAATACATAATTATGCCAGCGAAACGCAAATACCGACGTAAATTTCGATGTTATAAGCTCTCTATCGGGCTAAAATCTCGCTTCTATGCAGTAATTCCCGGTTGAGCACTGCAAAGTCGTAAATTTACATGGGCCCCGTCAGAAAAGACGCTTCCTCGTTTCGAATTTATATTGCCATTTTTTATGGTACACGATTTGCGGACGTGATTTTTGACATGTTAAAATATATATTTTACGTTACACTGGGTTTATGATACGTTGAGATTGAGGTGCTATTGCAGGTCGATTAGACGAGGAGCAATCTGCGATCTTAGATGGTACAGTATGTTAAGAGACATAGGGCTTGTTGGAATATCCAGTATAAAATCCAAGTCAACCGACTGGGGAGTTTACCTCCGTCAATCAATCGCAGTCAAATAACACTTCTTGGATTATGTGTTTCTTCAGTGAGTATGGTTTTCAGAACTCAAGGATACACCATGCTGGAATCACGGATATCATTTGCTGCTTGTAGGTACTCTCACACAATATGGTTACACATTGCACGCGCCTATTGAATACGTTGACCACTTAATAATCAATAACTAGCTGGTCAATTTCATGGTATAAACCTATATTTAAAAAAAATGAGTCGATGGGATATTCCAGAATAAGTAGTTAGTAAAATAGCTGTTATAAATTGCTTTCAATAATTGAAGTCTGAAATTATTACTTTTACATTTCAGGGAAGGTATTAATTTGGCAATAGTAAGTTTGAAAAAAGATGGAGTGCTATCCAGACTGTGGAAGAAGTGGATCGTGACTAGCAAAAAACCAGTCTGCGACACGATTAAAGATGAGGTACGTATAATATTTTTACGCAACTTGGGAAGTTTTGTGATTTTTTTTTTATTTGTCTCCGTAATTAAATGTTGCACAGACGGTAAACCGACTATTATGTAGGCGTAAAAATAAACAATTGAAAGTGGAATGTGAACTCATTAGTTTTTCAGACTGAACTAGAATTGTTGTCATTGAAAATAGATAAAAAATATATATAAGTTTATTAGGAACCCATGAATGCAGTTTTTCTTGTCTCAAAAATCGACTATTCTATCGAATATTGTATCGGTTGTCTAGTATTCAAACTTTTCCTAGTTCAGGACCAGACCGTTTTATGTTTATGCTAACTTCACCAATTAATCGATATCAAACTGCTGATTCCAGCAAACGAAAATCACTGAGATGACACTAAGTCAAGTGGCTGGGATCTTCTATGTGTTGGTTGGAGGCTTGGTACTGGCATTGGCGGTGGCGCTGATAGAGTTCTGTCAGCACGGCCGCGCGGAGGCGGCGCGTGCTAACGTACCTCTGCACGCTGCACTGCGCGCCAAAGCACGTTTGGCCTCTCGTACGGAACGCAAAGTGCCTCCTCAGCGGACACCACAACGCGATCAGGATCGTCTCGGGTGGAACGGCGCTGCTTTTGCTGGGGTAGGTATACTTCAACCCACCCTGCCGTACTCAAAATGATGTTATTGAGCGTAAAATTTACACACAAATACATCACACTGTAAATAACACATTACACCTATTTGTGTTTGAGAGTGAGGGGGCTTTGCCGGAATTTCGCCCCTGGACTATACGGAACTGCGCTTCTTCCAGCCCAAATTAACAATAAAAATACTTTCGTTAATACTTGCATCGCAAACAGCAATATTATAACCCGAATTGTTTTAAAATAGCAACACCACACAATTAAGTCACACATGATATTTGTGTTTAAGAGTGGGGGGCTTTGCCCCCCAAGCCCCATTGGGGCTTCGCACTTGGGCCCCATGGGGCTTTGCTTCATTCAACTTGAATGAACAATAAAAATACTTCCATCAACATTTGCATAGTATTATTTTGACTGGAGTTGTTTGGACCGAGTTATACAATATACATGCCAGGATCCAGGACTGGATTTTTCCGGAAATATCATTTAAAATTAAAGCCATTGTCTGTTATTTTCGTAAAGATACCGAAAATCCAGATTTATGAAGCAACTCATCGTATCAATGATTTTCGATTTAAAAAAAAAGCCCCAATGCCGTATCCCATGGGAAACTCGTGATTTCTTGGGATGATATACATTACTGATAACTAGCTCGCGACATTGGCCACATGTTATTGGGACAAAGCTGCCTTTTTAAAACTGACAATCCCGTATCTTGCATGAATCCCGATATCTGGGGCAAACATCCAAACAGACTAGAACTTCAAAAACCATAAATTCGGATTCAGGCACCTCATATTACCCTAACCTGCGTATTGTTTTAAATATCGGATATGAATAGACACGGCTGATTTACAATTTTATAATAGTTTTGATTTTATTTATTTTAATACAGAAATCGTCGGTCTTATACACATACAACACATATTATACTAACCAGGTTCTGTCCAGTGTAAAAAACAGCCTTATTTTTTACGCTCGCTAAGTCTTATTTCTCTTTGACCTTATAGCCTTAAGATAAATATGAACCTAGACACAAATATACTTTTACTTATTTTTAATACTAGTCTACACTTCTACACTAATATTATAATCTACACTAATATTATAAAGAGGAAAGATTTGTATTTTTGTATTCTTGTATTTTTGTGGGTTTGTATTGAATAGGTACCGAATATGGTGGACCGATTTCAAAAATTCTTTCACCGTTAGGATGCTACATGATCACTGAGTAACATAGGCTATATATTATACTAGCAGCCCACCCCGGCTCCGCACGGGTGGATAATATATTTGATAAATGTCTATGCTCCGAAACTAATGTCTACCCGTGCGAAGCCTGGTCGGGCTAGTATAATATAATATTGTATTACAGTATAGAGAATAAATTGAATTTTAAAGTAACTATAAAAGACTACAATTTAGTTTAGATTATTAATTCCCGCTGAAACGTAATTATAATGAGGAAAGATTTGTATTATTGTATTTTTGTGTGTGTGTATGTTTGTGTTAAATAAGCTCCGAAACTACTAAGCCGATTTTAAACATTCTTTCGCCGTAAAAACATACATTACCATTGATTAACATAGGCTATATAATATATTCATACGAGGGCGAAATCGCGGGAAACAGCTAGTAATGTATGCACGGGAAATATGGTTTGATTTTCATTTCCTACTCGCTGTTAGAGTAGCGGTACATAAATCCACAAATCAATTTAAAATATTGGTAACGCCTTTTCTCGCATATTTTATTATAAAACTTTTTATCTGGCTGTACTCTTGCTGTAGGTACTAAACAGTGTAAACAATATTTATAATAATTAAAATGTGTCAATTCGGACACTGCGTCCGAGTCGGCAGCAACTCTTTATTGTTGCGTTCGATTAATTGCTTTATTTTATTCTTAGTACAATGACTTCCTACTTGGAAGGGAAATGTTCGGGAAAGCGCACCGGAAAATGTATTAAGCGAACCAGTAAGTTCTCTTCTGTGCCGTATAACTCCCGAGGTGTGATATTCTTTGCTCCAATGTGTTGTATGAACCACGATACGCATGTATTTTCCCAAAATGATGGCTAGTAAAATACAGATCGTACCACATCAACAGAGCCGTATTTTATGAGATTCTTTAGAATCGCTCCATGGTCATATTATAAGGTACCTACCGACGGCTTTTGTTTTTTTTTATTCTTGGTACAATCACATTTTCAGTCATATGGAAAACCTGAAAACAAGATCATACGACGATGGTTCTAAGTAACATATAAAAATATGGTTGAATGTTGTTTAGATGTGTTGGTTTGTTACACCTGTATAATTAGTTATATAATGAAATGTATGCAAAAATATTTACGATTACATTTTATCATGAATCCTAATTACCACCACCTGTGACTATTATTTCACTAGAATTTATATGTAAAATGGCATACTGGAAACTTGGCGACACGGCCGATTCTTTGGTAGCTCAGAAATACATACATACAATATGCCCAGCCTACTTACTCTACAGAGTAGCCGAGAACCGCCTCTCTATAAACAGACAACATACAATAACCGTCTATGTGCTTATTAAATGATAGTTACTAAACTGAGTAATATATTTTTTTAATGTTTCTCTGATCTGATAGACAAAAAGCAAAAAACTTATATATTATGCTGAATGATTATATAATATTAAAGAAGCAAATACGTATTGTCAATGTAACAGTTTATTTTTTACTATAACGTATCAATATTGTTGCCAATTCTGTTTTTAAAATTACTAAACTTAACTAATTAGTAATTTGTCAGGTCTAAAAATATTGCCATCCTTATTTAACCCCGCAAGCAAGTCTTTTAGACCTGTCAAATTAGTTAAGTTTAATATTTTTTAACAACAGAATCGACACCATTTACCTATCTAAAAACCTCTCTCTATTCCTAATATTTTCAATCTCACGTCATATGTTGTGGTAAACAATGTCCTCAATTATTTTTCAGTACTTTACCGGTGGAACGCAGATCTCCCATGAGGAGGCTGTCCACGCCGGCTTCACACACGTCTGATCTTCGGAGAAGTCCGGCGCCACCGTGCGTCGGTCGTCCATCACCAAGCAACTAAATAACTCTGACCTATATCAACTGTAAATGCTAAGATAATTCAAAGGAGGCCACACGATTATCATCCTAATTTGCGACACAATAACGTTATTGACCACAGACTACTGTCCCACTCACTTTGCTTAAACTAATGGAACTTAATCTTCGTCTTCCTTGAATTTAACAACGATTATAAATTTAACTGCGGTTCAATAACACATCATGCCTAGATTACGACTGTGGCGCGGCAGCTAAAACAAGTTTGTATTACCAATCTGTTTTTGAGGTTGCATTGCTTGCGAAGTGTATGGGTGGCATGTTTTTGGACCGCAAAAAAAGTTGGTACGGTATTAAATTCAGCTGGAACAAGATAAAGTAACCGTTGTCGCAAGATCCAACTATCATATGCATGAGCTCAAATGTTAAATGTAGGGCCTCCTATATAGTTGTTTTTTTTTCTATCTTGTATCCTGGTATATGGCATAAGAAAAAATAATAATAACTACCCAGTATTATTTATTCTTATGTATTTGGTCTAGCAGTGGAATGTACCAGGCTGTTAGTAGACAGTATTCAGTAATCTGCTATGTTCCTTTCCAAATGAATACTTAGTTTGATTATGAACATTGGTCTTAGAACGGGCTAGGGGTGTTCCGTCAATGTTTTATTTCCATTGAATGCTGATTTGTTATTTGTGAAAAAGAAATCATAATATCGGCCACGACTTCATACGTTCAAAAACATAATTGACAGTAGACTGTATTTTGTAATAATACATTTTAATATAAAAAATAAAACCGATGACTATAAATTATTTAATTTAAAAAAAAGAAATACTTATGTGCTTATATCACAGTTAGAAAATTTCTTAAAGCTTTGAATATAAAAAAAATAATCAGCCTCCTTAAATATCATGGCGAAGTCGTATCACAAGTAACTTCGGACGCGGAGCTCATGACAAAAAACACCATTAAAGATTATTTGTGGATTGATATAAGACGTTGCCGCTTTTAAGATGTCGAACTATGACGAAACGCACCTAACCTTTTGGACCTTATTTCTACTTCTGGTATTTTATCGTAAATAGCATGAATTCCAACCAAGTCAGCAATAACTGGCTGGCTGGGCATCATTAGATAGTTTTACATTTTCATTTTTGTAGTCGGGTCGAATAATAGCCGTGGTGGCTTTGTGATTAAAGCACGGCCTGACATCTGATGGGCCCAGGTTCAAACCCCGAACTGTACCAAGTTTTTTCTAAGCTTAAGTACAGATATAAATCAAACCATGAGCTTTTTAAATGAGAGGTAGGGCGATTTGGGATTTCCCGTGGGTTTTCCCTCTAAAATTGGAGCCGCCCGACTGGGGACTGTACCTCCACCTTACAGCAGACAGCAGTCAAATAACATTACTTTGATGTAGTGTTGTGTTTCTGCGGTAATTAAGGTTGCCAGTACTCCACGAGGATATGCTTGTAGTAATACTGCTAGCACAGTGAGTACTAATCAAAAACATGGTTGGCAACCCGTTAGTGATACCCCTGGTATTGCTAGCGGCTATAGGCTACGGTGACTGCTTACCATCAGGTTGGCCGTATGCTTGTGTGCCACCTTAGTGGTATAAAAAAAACAGGAAAGCCATGAAAACGTCTTACCAACGTGAAAGTTTCTGTGTACCTAATGAAAGACAAGGTGTATCATATTTTAAACAAACTAGTAGCTTAGAATATATACTCTCTTTTAAATTCACATTAATTAGATTTTCTGATGGTGGTGTTTTTGGTAACTAGTTATTTCTGTTACGAGTTGTACAATTAATACCATGTCATTTAATATATAATTTAATATATATATTACAGCCCTTGAAAAGTAACTTTACCTGCATATTTATAATGTAACTTTTACCTATTAGGTAAATAGTTGCTTATGTAGGCTGCAAGTGAAAGGGCGTTTTTTTTATTAATACTAGACTAGAATAAAAGTTAAGAAACATACACTATTCCTTGAAATTTTACAATTACTATGTTTTCTGTAAAGTTTCGTTAAACTGATTTTGAATGTATTTCGTAGGAAATATTTACTGTTTAAACCAATCACTCCAAAGATCCGGTGTATGCTCGTTAAGCACAAACTATAATCACAAATGAAAACAATTTATTACTTTACCTACTGTTACATGCAATCAATCACTAATAAAATGTTCACTAGGAAAACTAAAACAATATTAAATTTATTACCTGCCCTCAATGCTCACGTATATCATAAAACTGTTACTCCTAAATAGCACTTTATCTATTACTTGTTGATTCAATACTTACTGTCATCTCAAAAATATAAGAAAATATTCTCTGGTGCATGACACGCCTCGATCTCATCAGCGTCCGTCATGAAATCTCTAACAAATGAGATAAAGCTGGAAAGTATTTTGTATCATTCATATCAGGGGCTGTAATCCATGTGATAAAAAGTTTAAGTATATCCACTTCTAAAACCAAAGTAATACTAAATAGTCCGTATATTTAACGATTCCTATATATGTAATTTACTAATAACAAAATCATTGTTATTATCAATATTATGCAATTTTATACCAATATACAATAATGATACGAGTAACGTATCCTAGTTTTCGTAGATCCTAGTCCATAGTCCTAGTCCGTGTAGGTGGTTGAATATAATTCTTAATACATAACTAGCATACATACCAGCAGACAAATAGTCTTCACAAACGTTTATTAACAGACAAATAGTCTTCCGATATTAACGTATAGCCTATTAATGTTACATAAATAAGTATTTATAAAAACAAAGTTACTCCAAAATTCAAGAAATACATTTAAATACTGTAGACGAAATTTGTCCGCTAGAAAGATATCTTTAAATTGTGATATACATTTTTTACCCGCAAACTCTTTCGAAAGTAAGTACCTATATGAATGATCACAAATCATCGACGAATAGAAAAACGGATAGTTTTTTGCGATTTGCGTAAAATGTACATTTTCCCAAGAAATAAATTCTGCGGCTTATTCCAAAAAATACAAAAGTACAAACATTCGCTTTTATAGTAATAAGACATAGGATTACTAGTTTTTATTCCTACATTGCCTCTATAAACTCATTTTAATATCGACATTATCATCGACATGAAATAATGTGATCATTGTCTCAGAGTAGAGAATATAATACGTAGGTACAATCATTGTTGTCTAAAAAATATACTCCTTAGAAAATGTAAGTAATCTAACTTTAAATTTACATTAAAAGCTGACCTAGATACATTCAGGATTCAAATATAATGGATTATTGTTATAACAAAATGATCACACGAAAATTTACAATCAATAATTCATTTTGAACATTCTAATTGCACTTAATTCCTTTTTGTTACTTGAAATAATGGTTATAAATTTTTTTTATTTGATTTAATTATGTTTAAGAAATATTAAATAACGCTAAATGGTATTTAGTCTCGGCAAAGCTTAGTGATACCGTTGATGTTTCAAGCATCCATAGGCTACGGTACAAACCCAACAGGTTGCCGTGCTGACCAGGCTATGCGAGTTCTATACTTTGCGAGGCTATATTATGAGTTCGAGGTAAGACAATTTATGGATTGTGTCCTATCTCGCTTGCTCACAATAGTCTTTGACTTCGGGTAATTTAGCAGAAACATCAGCGGTTTTCCCTCAGCTATTAATTATAAAAATAAATGTGAAGAGACAAACCATTAATACATTCGTCTATAAGCTATGTAATCGATTAATATTTATATACGGCGGTTACTTTCGCTTGTGAAAATATTGATGGCAATAAGAAAGACATTGCCGTGTAATCTTAGGCTAAGCAATGTTTTATGTAATAAATATGTGTAGCCATGTTACGTGGATTTGATATAATTACCTCATGGACATAACTTAAATATTATAAGATTGCATTATTCCTTAATTAGCTCCAGAGAAATTACGTAATTTATGGTAGGTGTTGCAAGCGTCCATAGGCTACGGTAACCGCTTACCATCAGGCGGGCCGTTTACTTGTTTACCACCTTAGCGGTATAAAAAACTGTTGAATTGTCGTTATCTTAGTCTCAAGTCCTGATGGACTTCGATAAGCGTCTAAGAGCGTCTAAGAGTATGACTCGAGTCTATTTTTCGTTTCTTGTATAGCTATCACTACCAAAAGATTGACAGACAGTCTAATGATAATAGTTATATTTGTGTTACCTATCGTAGGAATACATCCTATCATAATTCTAAACCCCATAAATTTGTAAATAGTTACTATTTATAGGGTGGGGGTTAGTTTGCGTAAATGATTTAA
This sequence comes from Falcaria lacertinaria, assembly GCA_951449985.1. Classification (NCBI taxonomy): domain Eukaryota; kingdom Metazoa; phylum Arthropoda; class Insecta; order Lepidoptera; family Drepanidae; genus Falcaria; species Falcaria lacertinaria. Next base: position 8,752,198 of record OX602108.1, read on the forward strand.
AAAAAAAATTATCTTTAATTGTTGGTGATGCTGTCACCAACTTGTAGTTTATTACTATATAGTTGGGTAGATATTTTTCTATGTTCTAATATTGCTTTAATTCAAAAATCTCGAATATATTACTTACCTACTGTAAAGTAATAAAATCATGCGTATAAGTGATTTAAAAAACATTACACTGAGTACCTCTCTATAAATTATAGCATCTGTTTATTCATATAATCTAAATCTTTATAAGGACAGAAACGTCTCGAACAATGATAGCGGGGATGGACTAGAAAGTTATGGTAACGATGAGAATCCATTAGAATTAAAATGGGGATTTCAAGGAAATGATAATCGAATAGATTTTAGAAGTTACTTATTTTTTATTAATATTTATATTTACTTTCGCCTGTCTGGTGTCTATGTAACCGAATCTTGCAAGCTAAATTTGATCTACTTCCCAGTGTTTGAATGAGCTGAAATTAGGCACAAACATTTGGTTCCCGTGACAATGCACGATTATCTAAATGAAAACGCATCAATCAACTATTTTTTGGATCGAGTAGATAATAATTTTATTTTTTGTCTTAATTTTATTATATTCAAGAAACTTATATTACCTAATAATTTATTGATCTCTTTTCTTATCTATTTGTATTTTTATATTATTCCCAATAACACAAAAACCTATGTACCTACTAATTTGAATGTCGTGTATCTAATGAAATGTAGCATACGACTGTCACCATAGAGATCGTAATAATAAGACACTAGACATACAATGAGTGCAGGTTATTTTCGAAACTGCTTTTCGCCTTCTCGATGCCCCTGCACCACATTTGCACAATCAATCATAAACTCTACTTACGCCGTAAGTACGTAGGGCGTACGGCGATGAAAACTCAAATCACCATTCATGCATTATTTAAAAACAAGTTATATCCGTGGCAAAGCTCACGGCGCAGCACCATCTCAGAGTAGATAGAATACTACTAGAAGTAATGGGGATTATTAGACAAAACGTTCACAAATTGGGATAAATGGAATAACCCATATTTTGTGTCTTATTAAGCCGATTTCTATCCGATCTGACGTAGATACTCAAATTGAGTGAAAAAATATAACAAAAGCAATATAAGTACCTATATATCATTATAAGTGTAAATCGTATAATAATGTAGCATGCGTGAAACTAGCTGTTAAGCACTGCCATAAAAATAAGTACCTAATGGTTCAAGAGGTATGCGTAGATATTAGCATGTTAATGCAAAGATTTGCTTGCTAATTATTTGAAAATATTTAAAGTTATTTAAAAAGTAGATATGAAATGTATTAGATAAAGTTTGAATCTTTTTGTATGTAAATGCAATTGTTGGAAAATGAAAAAAAACGTACTAGTAATCTGGTTGTCGGCGGTAATCAACATTGAAATACTATCAATTGCTCCAGATTAAATATATAGATGGTATAGTTTGTTTATATTATGTTTCGAGCAGGTCATACATCTTCACTCGACGGGCAGAATGCATATAAAACGTCGGTTTAAAAAGACACCAATAGCATAAGTAGCTTACCATTAACTAACATGTAAGTTACTTTAAAATATACATGTATTATTAGGTCAGTGGTAATATTATTAGGTCAGTGGTAATATTATTAGGTCAGTGGTAATATTATTAGGTCAGTGGTAATATTATTAGGTCAGTGGTAATATTATGACGTTGTTGAATCGTCGTTTCTACTCAATGATATTACTGGTGAACTAAATTGAACAGATTACACACACGTAAATACAATATCATGTGGAGGTTTATTTGTTGAATGTCATAGTAATAGCTCAGAGTAGATAATATATTGAACAAGGTTTAGTAATTTAGATGTATGATCAGAATGAATAAGAAACATACTGGATTAATCTGGAACACCTGATAGATCAATTATCATCACTCGATTGACTGGCCCTCAATCAATTACCATAAAAAAATCATAAAAGAAAAATAAATTAGGTAGGTATATTAATTTTAGAATTGTACTGTTACTTATATTATGTAATTATTACACTATAGTAGGTATTATTAATTATTACATATTTACAAAAATATACCCATAACTTAATTTACATATTAACTGATGCCAATTCTCTTGTCACATACTAGCCTATAGCCTAAATTTCACAAAATGTCAGCTCAGTGCACTATATTTTTACTTACTACTCAAATGCATCAAATTAACTCCTGTCAGCAAAATACATTTTTAATTTCAGTGAACAGTAGAATTGGGCTATGGAATATTTTAGTTCAATTTTAGTCTAGTCAGATTATTAAGATAATTGGCGCCACTACCTTTTTTCCTCGAAGTAATTTAAGTCATCCCTGCTCAATCTATGTAATTTGATGTCGGCTAGCGAAATACTATGGAATGTTGCACTCCGAACAGCCTAGAAGCACTCATCCACAGTATTTTATACATAGCACTTTATATCTCATTTGTACTCTCACATACAAATCAAACACTGAAAATCGATGGGTGGTGCTACAAAAATAGGTACTCAAGAAAGAACATAATATACCTTGCAAAATACGAAAATATTATTTGTATGTGGCCGGAAAATAGCCCAATCAATACTGTATTCGTTAAATTAATATAAAGTTATAACTATAATTTTATTAAGATCATTAAAACTATTGAGATAAATTGTGAAAATTGCTCCTTGTCATTTCAAGGGTCCTTTAAATCGTAACTATCAGTATTTAACCGTGTATGCAGTTTGTTAATTTAGTATGTAGTTAAAATTTAATATATCAGTTGACACAAGGTCATCAGAAAAGTGAATATTAATTATACTTTCTTACTTTCGCTTGCCGACGTCATTGGGAAGAGTCACTTCTTTGAATGCTTAATGATCAGACAATGGTGCCAATTCTGTTGTTCAAACTTAATTAATTTGACAGGTCTAAAAATATTGCCATCCTTATTTAGCCCCGTACATGAAAAAGGAATATCAAGACTTTTAGACCTGTCAAATTAGTTAAGTTTAGTAATTTTGAACAGAATTGGTACCAATAACAGTGAGTAGTTACATACTTTTACTAGGTTTATGCAAATAAAATATTTTCCATACAAATTTTACTATTCATCAGATAAAAAACAGACATGTATAAAATTAGATAGGTATAGAAAGCTATAAACCCTAGACTCTAGAGTTTCATTCCTTACATTTTCACTTTTATGTCATCTTTCACCAATAAGCTATTATATAACAGATCTATGTGTATTATTTTATGCATTTGTAACATTTTACATGAATACTAATTGAATACTGCAAGCTTCAGTGTATTATTTTACTTTCCCAAAAACATTATTGATAACACATCCCCTGTGTTTAATAAAATCTTAAAGTATAATGCTTTGAATATATACTTGTTATCTATACTTATAATAAAACTGTAACAGGTCCAATTCTGTACATTGAAGATATTTAGAATTTTATTTTTTTATTTTTAAATTTATCTTTTAAAGAGACCCTAGATCCTAAGTTATAAATTGATCTAATTGCCCTCTTCTGTAATATAAATACATTTTCAATGTTAGCAGCTTTACCCAAAGTAAAATGGCACTTCCTTGAAATGCCTTTAGCCCTGATGACGAGTGATGCCGATCCCGGAACCGTAGGTTGTACCTGACGAATATTGTTTTGGTAGGTATACGCCTACTTAATTAACGTTTCCTACATTATTATTCAGACATGCCTGTCATATAAAATTGGTAATATCTATCTTAATATATAAAATTCTCGTGTCACAATTTTCGTTGCCATACTCCTCCGCAACGGCTTGACCGATTTTGATGATTTTTTTTGTGCTTATCCGGTATCTATGAGAATCGGCCAACATCTATTTTTCATCCCCCTAAATGTTTGGGGTAGTCCACCCCTAAATTTTTTATTTTATTTTTTAGACCGATTTCAAAAATTCTTTCACCGTTATAAAGCTACATCATCACTGAGTAACATAGGCTATATATTATACTAGCTTCCCGCCCCAGCTTTGCACGGGTAGACAAAATATTTGCTATAAAAGTCTACCCGTGCGAAGCCGCTAGTATTACTATAATAAAGTAAGTGAAGTTTAGCAATGATAGTGCCGAAAAAAAATGTCCCACGTTGGGCGCCAACATTCTTCATAAAATTAAATATATATCACAATTTAAAATATATAGGAATAATACATACTTCTATGAATCTTGAATTCCGAAGACACATACCTATTATTATTATATTAACTTATCTGAGCTACAAGAATAAAAATTGAGCAGGTGCATGGCAAACACGCATATTCCGGCGCTAGCTTAACATCCTCATGTATTTAATGGAATCAATCATTCTCATTAATAGATAGCAAAAAACGATACATTTCTCAAAAACAATATAAAAAACAAAGTTAAATATCTGTGGTGGTTTAAGTATAATTTGAAGGTATCTTTTAGTTTTGCTCATTTTCAGTTTTACATTTACTACTGAAGTACATAATTAATGTATATTCTTTATTATCATTATTTTCTGCATTGTAAAAACGAATTATATTATGTTACCTTATTGAGTTTTTGACTATGTGTTACATAGGATTGATAATTTCGCTGATATTAGTACTGTCCCCGTGGCGCAAAGGTAGCGCGTCTGGTAACGATCCAGAAGGTTGCGTGTTCGAATCACGTCGGGGCTAAGTATATGATGTTGTTTAAATCTTTTGTTTTTTTTTATTTATGTTTTATCATCTGAATTTTCACATTCCAAATTTTTTTTTTATTTTTACCATAAAATTCATGAACATCATAATTATGCCCTTTCCTTGTTTATTATGGTGGGTAATTTGTCAATAAAATTAAACACAGGTTTAGTGCGCGTTAGCTGGACTGTGCATTTGTTGACTGCCAAAGTATATTTTGTTATCGACGAGAAAGCAATTTATGTAGCTTTTTAGGCATATAAAAAGCAAAGCTATCTTTGCGTTTCACACACAACATTTTAATACTACGCAATTGGCAAACAAGCCCACTGAGGGTAAACGGTAGTCTGTAGTAGACGTCTAACATGGATGAACACGTTTCTTGGATGCCAGCGTTATGCTTCTTCTGACAACTCCTAGAACTTTCTTACCGTAAGTTCACTATTTTAAGGAAGTACCGTTATGTGAATGCAGTTTTTAGTAAGGCCGAGTTACTATCCTAGTCGAGCAGCTCCTATTTTGTACGAAACATACCGTTGTCATCTATCTCTCTGTAAGAGGACTATACAATACTCATAATGTTTACTAGCTGTGTCCGCGACTTCGTATGCGTGGATTCATAGTCGTGTAATCCCATTTTTTTACAGAACATATATATTTTTTTAATTTTTGTTTTGACATTTTGTTTCGGCCCTATCATTGCTATACTTCACTTATATGATTATAATAACATATTAACAATCTGGTTTATAATAATATATGACATATCACATAAGTATATCTAAATAATGTAGGCGTATACCTAACAAAGCTATATTCGTCAGGCACCTACGGTCCCGGCATCGGAATTAATCGTCATCAGGGTTTAGGGAGTTTCAAGGAAACTTCCTTGAAAGATGGTTCAAACAGTGAAAAAGACTGAACAAATTGCACTATTTTTAGCTGGATATGGTTTTGATGGAATATGAATATATTATATATCACCTCTCTGCTAAAACCTACATTATTTAATACGAAAATTAAATGCTATGCAAATATGGTATCGATATTTTTGTCTCTGTCCGTCTGTTTGTTGCTGGAGTTAATTTTTTCGAAAAAAAATTATTATTTACTCGCATAAATAAACCCATGAAATATCCCATATACATAATCAAAGGGATAAATATGTAAAAAAATTGTAAAATGTTTTTATACTCATTCAGATATTTGTTTACTTCTCTTCACTTGAAATCAACGAATAGCATCAAATAATTTGTGTTAATGGGCTAATTTGGTTAAAACTCAAATTCATTCAAAGGACATCATCCAGGTTACATAGAGTCCATTTTGGTCAAAATCATTCAAAAACTTAATTATTTAGGGTTCCATACCTTAAAGGAAGAAAGGAACCCTTACAGGATCACTTTGTTGTCCGTCTGTATGTCTGAAGAATCTGTATCTCAAGAACGCGTGGAGTTATCAAATTGTAATTAATTTCAAATACCCGGGTCTATGGTCTGTTTCGGCTATAAAATAATCAAACCTGTAAGTCTACGTGAAGAAAAGATAGGAACGTTTATGTCGCAAATTGTCGCTTACTTTGCGATTGACAAGGGAATCAAACCTATAGGGTACTTCCCATTGTCCTAGAATCATGAAATTTGGCATGAGCAGTGTCTTACAGCACAAGTAAAAGAAAAAATCTGCAAACCGTAATTTTGTTTTTAATGCGAATTTACGCGAATGCGAATCGCGCTGTTGAGAGCCACTGACGAATAAAGACCTCATTTGAAGTTCTTTGGATTCGTGCGTCACAGCACTAAGTAATCATTAATTATGAAGTTGCTTTTAGTAAGGCAGAAAAGCAGCAATGGCAGTAAATCGGATAAGAAAGCATCATTTTGAGTACCTACAGGACTGGAAAACTAGCCCTTCTTGACTAGATTTAACCACAATAGTAGTTTGGAAAGGCACATGTAATATTTCATACAAGTAACCTTATTGAATACTTCCATTGCTTGCGTCCCGGACAAATAATTATTAACATACATAATTATTTTGAGAGGAAAGGCGATTTAGGATTTCCCAAATGATTTCCTATTTAAATTAGAGTCGCCCAACTGGGGTCTATACCTCCCCCTTACAGAAGACTGCAGTGAAATAACAGTACTTGACGTAGTGTTGCGTTTCTGCGGTAAGTAAGGTTGCCAGTGCTCCACGAGGAGGATATGCTGGGCTAGTAGTAATGCTGGTAGCACAGTGAGTCCTCATCAACAACATGGTTGGCAACCCGTTAGTGATATCCTTGGTATTACCAGCGGCTATAGGCTATGGTGACTGCTAACCATCAGGTGGGCCGTATGCTTGTGTGCCACCTTAGTGGTATAAAAAATACATGTAAGGGACTTCAAGCTTCCAAAGGTAGAAGGCCTAAATAATTATTATTTCAGTTTATTTCAATCAGCCAATATTGTTGCATACTTAAGTACCATTTATACACACGAAACATCAATTCAACTCTTTCACTACACTATTAGATACATGTTCTAATTACCACGGTGAATGGATAGTTGGATACCTCACAATAAAGAACTTCGGTGATTATTCGCAGCTAGGGCCCGTGAGAGCCATCTCACACAAAGAACTGTGTGCTACTATGAGATCGCATGACGGCATCGTTTATTTACTAGCTCTGTCTCTACAATGTAGGTTCTTAGCAACAAAGTGGATAGTAGCCTTACTATCCATTTTCTTACTAAGACCCCTAACAGTTTTTTCATACGATTTCTACTGTCAACTACAAAATATATAACACCTTTCATTTAATCCTGTGTCAATTAATTATATTACACAAAGTATTTCAGATAATATCAAACACCATACAAATTTAAACATGTATATTTATTGCTAGGATGTTCACATGATACATGAACCTTTTTTTTGTTGCTAAAATATGAAAAATATGGCCAAGTGTATGTTAAGCCACGAATACTGCATAATTCCGAATTATTAGCATTCAATTGCTATTACCTTATCGGTACTTCGACTAAACATGCTTGAAACTCTTCTACGATACCCAACACGCTACACTAATAAATAAATGGCAAAGTGCGTATCAAACCACGCACATTAACGGGTATTGGCGTAAGCAATTGATATTCAATTGCAACAATTGATCATTGTCAGCAAAACTCTGCAAATTCCTTAATATTTATCAAATTGTATGAATCAGGAAAAAGCTATTATACTTGACGTATTTTCATGTGTTTTTTCGGTTGCTATTTGCTAGTGCCTCAGAGTAAATAAAATACTACGTACAACTAGTGCTGTTTCAATCTGACGGGAGAGAGGTTTTTGCCCAGCAGTGGGACAGCAACGGTTAAATAGAGAGATTAAATAGTATAGAGTATAGACTGATGGTTATCTTCCATGTGTAGGTAGTAGACATTTGGTCAATATCTCAAAATAAATAAAGGCAATAAATAATAATTACATTGTTTATTTAGTTTCGTGTTTTACCTGTTTGGTTTTTGTGAATAGGTTCAATAGAGTGGGGATAACATAAAAAGTCTCGTCTTGACGATTGCAGTAACTCGATAAATTTACATAAATATTACTTTTAAAATTATTTTAATTAAATTAAATAATAATATTCCTCGTTAATAAATTTGTCTGTACCTACTGTTAAGGTTATAATGCGTACATTATTAGCTCAGAGTAGATAATATACTACGTAAAAGCAAATAATGTGGTAAACTTATAAAATTATTTGAGGATTTGTAATATAGGATGTATAACATTATCTTATCTTATTAGAAGGCTGAACGGGTCCAGGTTGCCCCAGAAGCACTTCGACCCTTGGGATCTTTTGTGCAGCCCTTAGCCATGATTGCTCTACTTACCTGCTGTGTCAAATACTCCCTGAATGAGTCTGCAGATTTTGCCAGCAGGGTAGAGCATGTATTCCTCTGGTTCCGGATATGCCGTCCCCAGAATTTCCATTCGCTGCCGCGCGAGTGCGTCGCAGCAGCATAGCACGTGTTCCATGGTTTCCGTTGCTGTTTTGCAGCACCTGCATACCACGCTTCCAGATAGACCCATCTTGTAGAGATGATCATTTGTGCCATAGTGGCCTGTAAGAGCTCCTGTTAGTTGTCTTAGTTGACATCTGGTCAGGCTCATTAGTTTTCGGCTATTGCCCTCTTTCCATTTGCTTATAAACTGCTTAGAATGTCTCAGGCCCGTGGTCGTTGACCATTCTTTTTCGTGGCGTTCATTAGCATATTTGTGCAATGCACTTCTGTAGGCTCCAGTTGGTACGCCAATGAAGGGTTCTGGACCTATGAATTTTTCCATCGATCCTTCTTTAGCTAGGCCATCCGCAAGCTCATTGCCCTCTATCCCCTCATGCCCAGGGACCCAGACTAACCTAACCACGTTGTGCGCACCACATCTGTTAAGGAGGTGGGCACACTCCGCAGCCAGTGCAGAGTTTAGTACACAGGAGCTGAGTGCTTTGAGTGCGGCTTGACTGTCGCTGCAGATGTAGATATATTTATCCTTGATCCGCTTGTCCAATATTTCGTTTGCACAAGCAATTATTGCATAGGTTTCAGCCTGAAATATTGATGGTGTTGTTCCCATGCTGATGCTTTGGTGAAATCCTTCTGTGTACACACCGGCTCCAGTGCCATCTCTGGTCTTGGAACCATCTGTGTACCATATCATTTGTTCTTCCCTTGGTTTCCGTAGACCTCTTTCCCACTGTTGTCTGGTCGGAATATGGGTACTGAACCTTCTGTGAAACATGTGTCTAGTCAGGATTCTGTCACAACTCATGTTTCTTATATTGTCCAGCTCCTTGTTGGGTGCTAGTCTGGTATGATCTAGGCTGGATTGAGTTGCATCCCATTGGCCGGTTAGTACCAGTCTGTAGATGGCATTCCTAGCCTCAGTCTCAATGACGATATGCAGTGGAGTAAGATTTAGAAGTCTTTCCATTGCTACCGTCGGTGTAGTTTTGAATGCACCTGTGATGGCCATGCAGGCTGTTCTTTGCACTTTCAAAAGGGTGTCCCGAAATGTTTTTAATTTGGTCCTGGGCCACCACACAATGCTTCCGTATGTTAGTATCGGTCTTACCATCATTCGGTATATCCAATACATTATCTTGGGCTGAAGACCCCATGTTTTTCCGTATGCTGCCCTGCACATGTTCAGCACATTCAGTGCTTTACTGATGACGTGGTTAGCATGCGTATGCCATCTGAGTTGTTTGTCAAGTATCACTCCTAGATACTTGACCTCATTGGCCCAATTGATACTTTTATTGTACATCTTTAGGTCCCTAAGGCCTGTAAGTATCTTCTTTTTTGTAAATAAAATTACATTCATTTTGCTCGGGTTAACTGATAGATGTATAACATTACTAATACCGATTACGTGGCGCAACGGTGGCGCGTCTTGACTCCTGATCAGAAGCTCAGAGTAGAAAATATACTACGTTCAGAAGGTTGCGGGTTCAAATCACACCGGGTCATCAGTTTGTTTTTATTTACGTTTTACCGTAGTTCACAGCCCATACTGATTTAATCCTTTTCAACCGATTTAAAGAGAGGAGGAAGTTCTCAATCCGACTCTATGTTTTTTTTTATATTTTTTACCGCCCGATTACTCCGCCAATTGTTACGTTAAAATTCATACACGTCATATTTTCCCCTGTGCTGTTTATATGCGTCGTCTTAAAAAAACAGGCATTTTGGACCACGCATTTGTCGCTTGTTCCTCGTACTCAAAGATATATTACCAGCAAAGTACAAGAAAAAAATATTCTACATTCAAAACGGGGTAATCTACATGAAAAAGCTATTATTCGTACAAAATTTGTAAAATAAAAATAAATAAATTTGTTTTTCTACGAAACCAAAAATCTGTGGCAAAAATGGCAGACACTCAATTGTAGATATAAAGTAAGTGAAAGTTTTATTTCGGAACCCTAAAAGTATGATCTATCTTCCGTTGTGTAGCTCGCAGATTTTAAGATTTAATGGTCTTTCAGCAGCTAGTGTAGTAATTAGGAGGTGGGTACTGACTGGCTGCATCGGTTGCGGCGGCGGCGGCGCGCTACGGTCGATACCTGGAGCGACAGGCGGGACAGGCGGTGCCGGGTCACGCCTGGCGCGATCGATAGCGGCGCGACCGCGGGAGCGAATGCTCGCGCTCGGTCCACCGCGGCACCCGAGGTAGTTCAGTCCGCCGCGTGACATCGGCGGCGAGCGGTTGGCGGCATTTGGTAGTGCTCGGCGCCCATGCGACTGCCGCGCGCGACATGAGCGGCGCCAGCTCCCGCAGCGCACCACTGCTCTTGGCGCTTGCAGCTGCCATCCTCCCGCACGCCAACCATGTCGCGTAAGTACCAGTACATCACATACCCCGCGAGGCAGTGTACAGTTTCACCAAAGTTAAATAGTTCCACTCCACGATAAACTCAGTCGCTCGTAAATCTCGACGGGGTTGTAAAACGGAATACATTGGATTTACGATTTATGACAACGTTATTATTTTTCCTGACATAAAGCTACCTTTTACATAATTATCTTAATAAAATTAGTGATGCGTGAGAAAGTTTTGTTTATTTTTATGATCTGTGATTATTTATTACTTCCCAAGGGAATCCGGGAATTGTGCAAACGTACCGACTCTTGTTTGGATACTGATCATAACCTGCTCAAAGATTAATCCATAATTTACTACCGGAGGGCTAGTTGTTAGCTAGTTGCAAAATGCTTAATTATTTTTCCGGATATTTAGAATAATAAACAATATTTATTTTCTATAGATTCCTTATCATAGATCGCGTAAGTGTTGAAATGATAAATTTAATACATTTTCGATATTTATATTGTAAACATCATTATAGATATTCTCGCAACTGTAAGATCTTTGACTTAACTTATTCACAATGAAACACGTTAATAAGCTGAGAGCGTTATAGCTCAAAGTAGATAATATACTACTATACTATATTATATTACTTATATTATATTACTATACGATACTATACTACGTACAAGTTATAGTCTTCGTGAGCCTGTGATGTGACCTATAATTGAAAGACTATCATTTAAATTAGTCCAGCAGACAATCTGCGGAAGGATAAAACTCACGGTATAAATATACCTGTCCATAAAAGCGCTCATAAAATGGTGACTTCCCTTAGTCATTATAGCGGAAGCTCATTGCTTCTCCTATGCATAATTTTGAGTACGTCCACTTAGAAACCACACTTCAATTCGTTTCTATCCAATCTCGTAGAAACATGCTATTAGGACCTACACAATCTAGGCAAGCGTCGCACGCAACCACGGGAACACGCGAAATCCTATTTAACTGTTGGCTTTCACACCTAACCATTAAAGTGTCGTTCTAACTAAGGCAACCGCACCGCATTATAACGACTTGTGAGGAAAATTCCATCCCATGCTATTCTTCTTGATCAAATGGGTATCTGCAAAAAACAAATTTGACAAATACTATTTACATCCGTAAACATTACATACATATAATTGTTTTTGATACGCTACATTGGACTGAAAGAGTTGTTGTACATTTGCCACAAAGTAAATTCGCCACATTTTGTAAACACCATACATTGAAAGTAAATTCGTCACATATTTTATTTATTAACCCGTATGGTTATAGTAAATTGGTCACAAATCCTCCTACACAAGGTCTTTTTTTAAACATTTAACATAATATGACCAATCAATCAATTGCAATAAGTATAGAATAGGTTGTTTTTACATAGTTTATACAATTGTAGGCAAATACGCCGCTTGAGATTTGTGATATTTACAAAAATGTTATTTTATTACAAGTTGATCTGAAATATAATTGTTTAACAGTGTAGTTTTCCTCTTCGTCACTCTATGGCATCGCGATTCGTTCAGAGATAAAAAAGATTTTTACTCTCTGGCAACTCTATTCGTTACGTCACTTTTCTTTTCGCGACTTCAACGGCATCGTGGAAAAAACTTTTATTCCTCAAGTTTTTTGGGTTTTTGTGAAAATGGTACAATACAAGTACCTATATTACCTTTATTAAATAAAATATCGTATAGTGCACGTATAAATTGGGTCGCAACGGCCAGTGAAAGGAAACTGATATAAAATATCGGTAGCCACAAGACCATCATATATCACAAAGGACGATATCGAAGACCCTCTACGATGACAAGACGGCGTCTGGAGGCACCACAAATGGAATGAAGCGGATGTTATAGGAAAAATAATTAATTAATTTTTTCAGGTTCTTTCTTTCAGATACCTACATACCATTTATCGATACATAACCTCAATAACGCACATGGCGAAGAAATTGCATTGTATTATACTGGGTTTCTACCGTGTTGGTACGAGATACCTCTATCACGAAGATCAAACTTGGTACGAGATACCACAGCTTTGATTTGGCACGAGATGCCCACCGAGATGCGTACGAGATACGTTTAATCTCAGTGTAAAAGTGTCCCAACAACTTCAAAAACAATACCCATGTCCGTTCCAGATATTAGAAACGACGAAGTATCTGGCATAGCCACATGATATTACCATGACAAAAGGTATGACTCAGGCATCAATATAGACACAGCTATGGATGCATGCAAGATAGTTTTGAATGAGGAAGTTACTCAGGTCGAGCACTTTGATGAGAACTACCCAGACCCAATGGCAAGCACCTTTTCGAAAGGTATTGGGCCTTCAGTACTAATAAAATTTAATATTACCAAATATTTATATGTTAGGTACATATTGTACCGAATGGACCTTACAAGGAAGAAAAAAGGAAATGAAAAATGTCTCCAAGAAGTTCATAAATTAAATGAAGAGAGTACATTTAATAGAGAGCTCTGAAATAGGGGATTACTATCTAGTAACTGTCCCACACCAGCGGGAATCATAACCACTACTATTGAAAGCAACCTGGCTGATGGGAGTCAGCCGAAAAATCATATTATTATGAACAACTCTGTGAAGCTTCAAAGCTCCTGACAGATATATGTTTCCAGTGCTCAACAATAATCACAACATATTTTTTGCAAAAAGTTAAAAGGGATGGGCACTTATACAGTTGCACCCTAGCAGCCATGCTGAGTACCTAATTAGGAGCTCCCATCTTCACAAGGTGAAGAAAACAAGCAGCTTAGTAGGTTGCTGATGGGCCGAGTATGGAACATAGTACAATAGGAAACCAGTTTGGTCTACCTCCAAGATTACCCCAGCAGCAAACCAGGGTGATGACACCTTATGGTGGACTCGGGGAACCATGCCACAAAGTCCCGCCCAGACCACATCCATTTTGCTCCGAGAGAGCTGCACTATGGTCTCCAACAGGCATAAAAACCCAGGTACATGCTGACAATATTACAAATTATTCTTTATGTATACCTTAGTAATACTCTTGTGGGGGTCCTCACCACACACAAATTTTTGGGTTTAATGGGTTACCTATCCTTCTCAATAATACTAATACAAATTGTCTTTTTCAAAAATCAGGGCACCTAATAAGGGAGCCTAGTTACTATACAAAAGGCAATCTGAAACATGTTTAATAGAGCCTGTGGCTTTACAAACAAACTTGTAAAAGTAGCCAATTTATAACTACAGGATGTTTGAGACCAAGTTTTTTCTTTAAGTATAACATTTCCAAATGGAAGTTAATAAGAACAAAACTAAGTTCATAGTGTTCCAATTCCATAGATTAGAAAGAATAATATTTTTTTTTGCAGCAGTGCATATAGAATACAGAAAATATCTGTATCTGTTGTTTTTGACATAATTTATATGTTTAATATTATTCTTTCTTTATTGCCCATACAGTGCCACTAGAACACGGTTTTTTTTTGCAGTTCTGGACATTATGTGTTTCATATCAATTTAGCACACTACCTTGTGGCCTGTGTACAGACCCGAGCGGTCTTACAAAATTTCGGTAACCAGTGTTTAGCTATCTCCAAAAATAAGGTTAATTGCAAACAAAACTCCTAATGATTATCTATGTGTATGCTATAGTTATGATGCATGCATAGCTAATAGAGATGCAACAATGTACCTTATTCAGTGCCTTACTCCTTGTAAACCATCAAAAAAGTTCCATCATTATAAAAACTACTTAACCAATAAAGGAAATTGGCTAAAATACTTAGAACTTAAGCCACACTTGTCCTGCCATACTATATGGCTTGGTGTATAGTAAAACTATGGAAAGGAAAAACATTTAGCATTATTTTAGCACAATAATCGATTGTCTAAGGGTACTCAACCTTATACCTTGTACCAAAATTATAACAGTTTTTTTTTTCAAAATAATACTTTCTCTTAGACATTATAACCTAACACACTTTCAGATACATCACTCTCAGGATGGGAAGTATACTGCAATGGCGGCAGTGTTGGAAGCCTACAGATGGACAATGAGCAGCAATTCCATATTAACAACTTGGCAATCTTAACAGCGCTCTTTAGCTTTGTTACACAACCGCCATTGCATGTACTATTAACATAAGCAGTATGCAGTTTCCTCTCCCTAATTAATTAACGATTAGAGATATAATCGTGGGTATGCGAAGTGGAGTGTTAATGTATATGCTTCTTATTTCATTTAAAGAAAATACATTTGCTGATAAAGCATATTTGGCCAACAAACATGGACATAGAGTGGGAATAGTGTGATAAGGCATTTTGATAATTTAAAAATTGCTTGGCTTGACTATGGATTTCACATATTGATCTTCTTGCATCAAAGATCAATAGAAATGGTACTCCTATGCATTTGATGCTTCACTAAGAGCAAAAATACCTTTTATGCTTTCTCTCTATTTGCCCTGATGACAAAAAGTATCGATTAAACAAAAAACATTCTGGTTTATCCAGTCTGGAGTCATAGCCTCGGCAGCACTTAGCAATGAGCTTCACAATAACCAAGCCAATTATATTTTTTCCCAGCACTAACCTCTTCATATCTTTTAGAATGCAAAGCCCACTGAGCGCAACCTCACCCTAGCAACGACCATCTTCTGCAGACAGCATTGAGACGCCGAGGTTTGGCAGAGAGCTACTTAATTATTTATTCAATGGAATATAATATTAACATCCATCTGACCAGGTATGATGAAACAATACAGTATTACTTGTAATAACCACAAGTTGGGGACAGTACTCATATTTATGCTATGTCCCAATTATTATACAGTTTTAGAAGAGCTGTTTACAATACCCTGATGAAATCTGCCCTTTACCTTTTCATGGAAGGGAAGATAAGCGCTGACGATAGTATGACTTGGTCCTTAATAGGCCTATTCAGATTGAAACAGATCACAGATCAATACTCATATGTAAATTTATAACCATCTACTGTATTTAATCATCTAGTTGAATTACCGCGAACCTCTGGCTCTAGAAATGCTCACCAAAAACTAAGCTTTGGCAAGTGCTCAACGGGTGCATATTCTGTCAGCTATAAAACTGAATGACTTTTTTTTCTTATCTAACGGAAAGATAACGTACTTGGGATAAAAAAATTAATAATAATAATAATAATGTTACATACAAAAACGGTAGTTGTTGTTGTAGTTGACCTACCATTTTATTCCATAGTGATTAAAATATGTCCAGCCAGGTCTCTTCTTGACTATTCCCAGCATAATGTTAATATTAAGACCACACTAAAGGCAATTTCACCTTAGAGAATCAAGTGAGATGGAATCAATTCCACTTATATACATAAGTAAATAAATATAAAATAGTTAGAAGAGTTGTGACTTCCTGACACATATTTTATACTTACTAGGGATGTCACCACTGTATTATTGCTAAGAAACCACTTTTAATAATAATAACCTTTATTTGCTAAATCATGGCATAAAAAGGTGTGACATATTTATGGAGTCCATTTACATGTTTTGCTAGGCATATACTAGCGTGCAAAAATTTCAAGATTAATATTAATATTTTGTAAAAGAGAATAATACAAAATAAGACAATTATTATAATAAAGAACACATCACATAGCACTTTGAACCATGCCACCTCAACGGCTAGTGCGCCTTTAGATGTGACTAGGTAGGAAGTTCATTAAATTTGTAAAAAATCATACAAATTACACCCAAAGCAATGATAACACTTGTGATTTCGTAAACTGTATATACCAACTAAATCACCTTTGATTATACAAGTAAATCAGCTCTGGTAACTGGTATAAACATATGCATTAAAATATTTTATATATATAGAATATACTATACTCAAGACTATAGATAATCAAGTATGCCATTTTTAAACTCTGATTACTAATTTAATTTTAATTAAAAACAAGTTATCTCTTATCTGTGATCGTAACATAGGCAGATACATATACAGATCGCAGTGAGTTAATTTATATCAAGTGATAATACAGCACTAATGGTAGGGTTCATGTACAAGTAGCTAATACTAAATAAATGAATAAGACTCCTTAGTTAGTATGAACTATTAAGTTCACGAATAAGGATTAGCTCATTACATAGGTAATGAGCCAGTTTATGTATATTAAACCTAAAAATAACAAGTCTTATAATGACTGAGTGTAAAGTTTTACGATAATAACTAGTGCTTATTATTATCACTAATCTTACCCATTATGCAGATGTCTCTAAACAACTACACTGTTCAACAATTATATTTCAGATCAAATTGAAATAAAATTGAAAATTGGATGTACTTACCTAAGTGAAATCCAATTATTATTTTATGATAGTTGATCTGAAATATAATCACCCACCCTGCCCATTCATCAGCTAACACTGATCCCGAGCATAATGGGTACCCGATTACCCGGACTTGGCTCTAAATCAGTGACGTAACGAATAGAGTTGCCAGAGAGTAAAAATCTTTTTTATCTCTGAACGAATCGCGATGCCATAGAGTGACGAAGAGGAAAACTACACTGTTAAACAATTATATTTCAGATCAACTATCATAAAATAATAATTGGATTTCACTTAGGTAAGTTCATCCAATTTTCAATTATTACTGTGATTTAATTATTATCTCTCTTTTGTTTTTCTTATATATTATAATGTTGTGGTCAAATCAGCCACTCAAGATCTTCGATTTTTACAAAAATGTGATTATTATTGTGATTTTGTTATATTTTTTCGACGGTTTTATGATAATTGTAATATTGTGGGTAGATCAGCCACTTGAGAACTGTGTTTTTTTTATGTAGATGAAAGGTAAACTATTAAAAATGGTGATTGCGAAAAGTAAACAATATTTTCATAGTAGTCCTATAAACAAATATCCTGTAAAAATAAACAACATCTTTAGTCTACCTGTACATAATTTTATTACATGATCTATACACCTATTTCTTATACAAGAACTATATCCAGGGCTTTACCAAGGACTGAGGTATGATGCTGCAAATCATACAAAGCTGCGTTTGAGGAAATATAGTAATATGAGAAAAATATGGTCAAGTGAGTCTCGGAGGCAAAGTATCAGGTTATGATTCTGTACAAACTAGCTAGCATGGGAGCTAGATTTTAATCCTCATCTTAAGCAGTTATTAAACATAATATGTGCTTATTAATTTGTGTTTTTAATATCAAATTAAATTAGTTTTATCATCTTGTTGGACACTTTTTTTATGTAAATGTTATAATGGCAAATATGGTAAGGCTTGAAAGTAAGACGCGACAAAACATGGCTGACGTATTTTATCTGAAAGAAATTTATTTAAATTGCTAATAGCTTAACTCTTTTTCCCTACTTTAAAAGACGATTTGACATGGACATTAACACAAAGAGAAACTTTTCAAATGTGGTTTTTAAGGAGATAGAAGTGACAAGTTGGCCCCTAGAACCGAGGGGTATTAAATAAAGTGAGGGAAAGGAAAGCATTAATGTCTACCTATCAAAAATAGACGAAGAAGCTGATTGGTCACCTTATAGCTTATAGGCCATGAGGGTGGTATAATTATTATGGGGATACAATAAAAGAAAGTCGTAACAGAAGACTTCAATAGTTTCACCAGCGGTCGTGTAGGACAAAGAACCAGTCGACACTGGACAAGGACAAGTGGATCTTTAGCAGCTGCACCACTAAGAATATAATTCTAAATAAAAGAAGCGGACACAGTTGAATCATACGGTTACGGTTACGGTATAGGAAGAGCATTGACAAAAATAAATTACAATCACGACAACATTTTACCGCTTGCTCCTCGTACATTACCAAGTTACATTATCAACGATGTCCAGGGAAAAATATTCTTCGTACATAACGGGGTAATGTACAAGGCATTATTTTTTCTTCGTACATAACCTGTTACATACGCATTTTTTTTCTGTTCAATTCACGGCATAACCTAATCGTTGTGTGTTACGCAATACGATGTGACCCTTACCCCGTTTTGAAGAGTCATTATTTTTTAGAGGCGGCTTGAATATCACCTTTTGTCATCATTCCCCTTTGTAGAAATTACATTTTCATGACATACGAGTATGACTGGCATATGTACCGGGAGTTTCCGCCGAGGACTTTTTGACCAACTTTTTTTTGGTTGTTGTGTTGTTTAATTTGCTGTAAATGTATTAAGGTTCTTTTTCTGTAGTGTCATTTTAGGGTTCTCTAGGATCTGCCAGATCCTTTCTAAAACCACTAGCGTAGATACATTAAATTTGTAATAAGCTGACGAGTAACACACGTACGACTGGTTAATGTATTTTTATTATAATTTATAGATACAATTAAAAAATTAATAGTTTTAACTACAATTAAAGTCGTTAATAAGAAGAATTTATTATGCATTAATAGATCATGATTCAATTCCCGCCACAGTCATTATCATTTTGTATTTACATTGAGTCTGGGTTTCGTGGTTTCGTCTGTATACAAAAAGTATTACCCCGATAGCATTGCTTAGCTTGGGACCTATATGTTACTAGCTTACTTTGGGGCATATATGTTACTCAAAATATGTAAATTTATAGTTTAAATAGAAAAACCACTAATACGAACAAATTGTAGCAAAGTGACATCACAGAACGTTAACAGCCAGCCCTAATTGTTTGCACGGGCTGACTGAATAAGAAGCAAACCTATATTTATTTATTTTTATTGTTCATGTTTGTAGGCATATACTAAACAGTAAAACTCTTCAGTAATATATGATTACACACGGTGCTGCTCGCCTAGCTTGAACTTGGCCTGACACGCTCCGCGTGTTTAGATCGATAATGTTCACAACAGATACTGAAATATGTCCATAAAATACTTGACCCATAGTTGAAACTGACTCACGCTCGTGGCCGACATAAAATGAAAAATTATCCTCTGTTTATGGTCATAAATTCCAAGGTAATTTTACTGTCCCGATAAATCTATGCATTTACAAGAAATAATACACGTTACAACATATCTTACTATAAAATTTCGTAAATTCTTACTCTTTTGCTCCGTGAAAGAATAATAATAAATACCAACCAACAACGAACATTTTCACATTGTAACAGACAGTAACTATTCTTTTTCAAACGCTTCAAGATAGAGCCATGTGCGTTTCCGTTAGATATCAAAGTTTTACAACACGTATCGGCTCCCTACCGGTGCTCGAGTTTCGAACAAAGCGGCGAGATACTTTTTTTTATAAAAAGTGGACTGGTATGAGCTATCGTACAAAAGAAATCTATGCGGATTTTATTTATTAATCTGTGATGATTTTGTAGCACAACTGAATTAAATACTTTATTTACATCTATTATGGGACGGCAATGGATACCGATGAAAAAAGGGCATATTGACAGTCTAAAAGCATTTTCAACTTGCATGCTACCCAAAAAAATTATGTACCAGCTATATTTTAGATAATTTGCCTATGCAAGTTACGGCTACATACCTACCATAAATAGATAAAAAAATCACCAAAAGCTTGAATTTTGATTAAATTTGTATTTTTTTATGGATACTATTGCATACTTTGGTAAACCAGCTTTAAGTATACAATGCTTTTGATCTGGCACCTTGTAAAAACCTTTAGTTTGCTACTAATTACAACAAGATTAGAAAAAAATACGATAAAGTTGAGAAATTTTAAACCGGCTGAAATTTCCCATTCTGTTGCAATAGATACCTACCACGTTGTAATGTATTTCAGTAGATATCTAGGTCTTGTATACGGAATAATTTTAGTGATTAGTGTTGAATACTACAGTAGATGATTATACAGACACCGCTACTTACAATACTGCAGTGTACATAAATTATGTTCCAAGCCGGAACCTTCGCTAGTACAATGTTAACTGCGACGACAATAGAACCGCTATATAATTGCGGCATATACCATTTTTGTAGTAATTTTATGTCTGTTGATATTTTCTCCTTTAACTTTAGATACTCAAAACATCTTCACACTCATCTTTTGATTCTGTACGATCAAATGTGAGCGGTGAACGAAAAAAATAGCCGCTATCGCATTTAGTTCTCCTGACGTATACTGCAGTACATAATTTTACACTGGTACATATATAGCGTATCATTGCATTTGCATTGAAATTCCCTTATTTGTACCGAAAATTGCAAGGAAGGGTTTGTGGTCCGTTTTAAGTACAAAATTATCACTAAGGCCATATAAATATTGATAAAAGTATTTTACACCAAAAATAATCGCCGTGGCCTCTTTATGTATTTGGCTGTAACTTCTTTCGGCTGTAGTCAGAGAGCGGGATGCAAAAGCGAGTTTTCGCTCGTTGCCCTCGGGTGCCTGCGACACTACTGTACCGAGGCCGGTGGGGCTTCCGTCTACACTAAGCACGAGTCGTGCACCTGGTCCGATGATAGCTCCCGTTTGATACTCTCAAAGCTACGCTCCTGTCTAGTGCCCCATACCACGCTTACATTTTCTCGCAATAATTCGTCTAATGTAGACGACGCGTTAGGTTAAAAATTACGATAATAATTTATCATACCTAAAAATCGCTTCAAATCATTAACATTAGTGGGCCGTGGAAACTGTGTTATAGCCTCGACCTCTTTTAGGACATGTTTTTAACCCGCTTTGTCTATCACAAAACCTGAATAACTCACATATTCACAAAGGAATTCGCACTTATTTCTTTGCATTCTAAGTCCAGCTTCTTGTAAACGTTTCCAACCGTTCTTAATGAACTTTGGTGCATGAACCAGTGCATATATCATCGAACCAAACTACCACCCCTTCAATTCCCACTAGTAAAGTATCCATAGTTCGCTTGACAATAGCCGGAGCACTTGCCAGTCCGAAACCAAGACGAGTGTATTTAAACAAACCTTTTGAGGTACTTATTGTTGTCATTACTTGGGAATTATTCGCCGATGATAGTTCTAATTGATTGTAAGCTATTTTTAAATCTATTTTACTATAATGCTCACGCCTTGAAGCTTTGCAAACACCTCCTCGATAAGAGGCCTCTCATACTGTTCTATTTCGAGATCCTTATTTAGTGTTGCCGAGTAATCACCACACAAACGTGTACTACCGTCTGATTTTAACACTGGTACAATTGGTGTAAAAAACAACAATATAATATAAATTCCCATATCTACTAATCTGTCTAATTCTGCGACCACCTTATTTTAGAGGGTAAAAGGGCGTGTTTTAAAAAAAAAATATTTTGCATCTGGTCTTAAATGCAAACTGACTTTAAATTTAGTAAATAGGCCTAACTCGTATTTCCGTAAATCGGCGTACTTCTCTAACATGAACTGACTTCATTATTTTTACACTGCTGTGCTCTTACATGATGTGAGCAATCTCCAGTAATGGTGGACCGCCATTCTCAATTCAACCTTCAACCGTTTATTAGTATTATTATATTGTACGGAGCCCAAATAACCTATAGGTTTAATTTTATGACCTATATAGAAACATACTTCAAATTGCAATTGCCATAATTGTTTGTAACTACTGTTATCTCAATTTTTAAATAATACTTAACCATTAAAAAGTTAATCAGTGCTATGTACCTTGTGGTGAACCTTAAAAAGTAACTATATTATATAAAAACACATGTCAGCAATTGTAGACGTAGCAATCTATCTTTCTTATTTAGGTCCCAGCCATCAAATTGTACTTTCAATCAAACGTTCGGCAAAATGAATTTTTAGTGAAAAAGAAAAAATAGACTGTAATTACATCTCGCTTTTGACTAGTTGATTAGTTATCATTAATAATATAACTAACAAACTAAGCAAAGCTTGTTAAACTATTGTATATTATGATGGCTGTACTAACATAATTTTACTGCAATACAATTTTATTTGAATTTGAATAGTTTAAAATAATCGACTAAGTAATAAGGTAATTGCATCGTCATTATCAATAATAGTGATAGGTTTAAATTACTCTATAATTTTATCGTCTGATGTTAGACCTTGTGTTGTGAAATGACTGACTTCGACAATGTACACATGTTAACTTTACAGTGTCATGCTTTTATTTGTAGGTAGTTTATTATCTACTCTGAGCTATTATCTTCAAGCTGTCCCGCCATGTGTAGAAGAATTTTGCAATACATTTTTATTTTAAATACATTTTATATTGTTAATCTGTAAAATAAATCATTGTTAAATTAAAAAAGACAGAGCAATGAGCTTCTTGCCAGTTCTTCTCAGGTGAATATTTTTTCGAACCGGTGGTAAATTTAATATTTATAAGTGGCATACTTATAAACTTGGGCCTAAACTGAATAAACAGTTTCGATTTATTTTCGAGCGCCACTAATGAGCTACATGTCGTCTGTCTGAACAGTTTTGATTTCCTTTCGAGCGCCACAAATGAGCTTGCTCGTGCCTATCACCAGTCTGGGACACGAAAAAACTGATCTAGCTTGATGAGGAATGCTAGCTGAATGAAGAAATAATGATCATATCTATGTATCATCACATCTCCTGCAAGGGTGGCAGAGGTGTTATAACACCCATTTTTCACCGAAGATAATTTGGTGCTAACCTGACAGCTGGTGCGTCCGGCGCCGTTTCTTAGGCACTAAATACGTTATTGATTTCCTTCTCAGACGTATGCAGATTTCCTCACGATGTTTTCCCTCACCGTAAAGTCATTGGTACAGACCAGTGGGATTCGAACTTGAGTCGCTAGAATTGCAGGCATCGCTTCATAACACAAGGCCATGGTGGCTAATGATCATAAATAGGGTATAATTACTCAAGAGTATTGAATCAGTGAACATAATTTTCACGATCCGTACTTTATATTATTTATTGGTTTAGTATGCATTCTAGAAACTGTTTACTGTAAATTAATACCATTTAGAATTTAGATAACAACACACGTAAGGGCAATTTTTAAAGCTCAAGATGCAGTGACATGCAATTCTAGATCGGATGATCTCAAATTTATATAAATTATGTAGCTTTAGTATTCCAAGAACGTCCCAACTGCATATTATATTAGGTTCCTACGACATCGACACCGACGCGACGGCTGATCTTTCGTATGTAGTAGGTATTCACCCAGGTTCCGAATTTGGAACTACTTGCATTTTTATGAGTCTTGAAAATGGGGTTACCAAACAGCTCTGTGATGCATTAATTCACGAAGATATATTATAAATGCATTTGGGTCCATTTTTTGTGTCACATATCAGCAGCTGAACAAAAGACAATCCGGGACAGGCCGGGTAAATGTATGCTGCACCCGACGCTCCCCCGCTACCTATAATTTTATTGCTGGTAGATTTTTACTCTTAAAATAACTTTTTTGACAAACGAACAAAGAAGCTAACCTACCTTAATAGGATTCTCGATAAAGCGTAAACCCTAAAAGCTACGTTTAATTGTGTGCCTGGAAAATACGAAGCTGATATTAAAATCTAAATATAGAATTGGGTGTCGCTTTACCTAAACTTTTGTGAATATTGGAATTTCAAAAGAAGGCATTCTCTTTGAATTTTTAAAGGCTTTTCGAGTCGAGCCTTCGTGTGCTCCTGCCGAGCCTTTACGTATGTTCACAGAAACCTTTGAGTCTATGTTAATTAAATCTTCCCTTTGTCCCTTTCTGTTCACACAATGTATTTGAATTGGAAAATAACTTACTTTCAACTAAACGTAGAACATGACTAAACTTATATTATTATGAGGTAATATTTGTCTCTTTGTATTTTTTAAATAAACCCTAGAAGTACTTATGAAAACCTACTCTACCCCTAAGTATCGTAGGTTATATTTTACTTGGTTTCGATGTTAATATAATATTTAAATGCGGGCTAAAGGCACAAGTTTTACAACTACATATATAATACATATATCAATTTTAAGGGTCGGCATCGCGCAACTGATACCCCCGGTGTTGCAAGCGTCCATAGGCTACGGTAACCGCTTACCATCGGGCGGGCCATATGCTTTTATGCCACCTTAGTGGTAAAAATTATATATTGTATAAATCTACTGATCATAATAACATCATAATATTTAATTTTTTTGCACCACCAAAGTTGGAATAAAGTATTTTTCTATAAAACTTAACGTGTTCAAAATCATAACTTCATGGCGCATATATCAGTGGTCTATCCCTCTACAGAGCCGCAAAAACCTGTAGAATAACACTGGGAATCCTCTTAATTACAGTGTTTAGTTTGCTCAGGCTCAACAAGCTCCTGACTTAATCTCCCTTAGAGAACGTTCGAGTACTTCTCATTTTCTATACTACGATAATAATAATAAAGGTATATTTTTATATAATATCCTTTTTTTTTAAATATATGTACCTAAGCTAAGAATAATAATTTTACTTAATAAAAATGGAATTAATAATAATGATCAAACTTATTTCAGGCGTACCTATTTACAAAATTACAATTAGGAAGTGTCTTAAAGCTGGCTCAGAGAGTTCCGCTGTCTTGTCCGAATATCATATTATTATTAACTATTTTATTTTAACAGTATTCACGCTACGTGTCAAATAGATTGTGGTCAACAGGTGACCTTTATAGTGGGGCCAAAATTTTAGGTGATTATTGGTTTATAAGTAAAAATGTAACGTAAACCGATTAAAATATGAATGGATAATATTCTTTTATATTCTATTATATTATTTACAATAGGATCTCTAACGAGTTTGAATATTGGGAAACCCAACAATAATTTATGAACTATTGCGATGAACGTTAACTTTGTAGTTACGTTCTTGCTTTCTTAGGTTCCCGGATCTGACAAAAATCACCTAATATCTTTGCCCCACTATAATTTATATGAAACTGTTTAAAAACTACTGCCTCGGGTCATTTATTACTTTTTTTATATACCAATAAACTGACACACAAGCATACGGCCCACCTGATGGTAAGCAGTCACCGTAGCCAATAGCTGCTAGCGGCCATGTGATGTTTATATTTTGTTCGTTGTCGAATTACTCTCTGTACAAAACTTTTATTTATAGAATAGGGCGGGGCATGAAAGTAATTGAAATAAAATTAAGCGTTTCTTTGCAGGGGCGCCGGCGGTGGAGGCATGTTCGGTGACGTCAATATATCAGCCATATTGGATTCATTTAGCATAAGTTACGACAAAAGAGTAAGACCAAACTATGGAGGTTAGTACGATAATTGTAGGTACTTACTTGAGTTTTTTTTTTTTTATTGACACAAAACCGATTAAACTATTTACAAAAACATATCTAAATAATACTTACTTACTAAATAATATTTTAAATGTATGTTAACCCAATGCGAAGTAGTATCACGCGCCTTGTTTTTTATTTGAGAACTAAGCTATCTGTACATACAATGTTATCATTAAGTAGGATATATAAATATATATAAATAATATAATATAAATAGGTATGATACGTAAATTGATTGAAATGATAAAT
Organism: Falcaria lacertinaria; assembly: GCA_951449985.1. Lineage (NCBI taxonomy): Eukaryota > Metazoa > Arthropoda > Insecta > Lepidoptera > Drepanidae > Falcaria > Falcaria lacertinaria. The sequence continues at coordinate 8,778,791 of OX602108.1, forward strand.
TATAAGCATGTATACATACATACTTTATTAGTTACTTTTATACTTTTAGTAACATTATATGCAATACAGAGTGGGTCTCATATAAGCTAAGTTACGCGCTCGCCCTTAGACGATCGCTACGCGCTCTACGACTCATGACTACACGGCTACGAACTATAGTAGCAAGCGCTACAAACACTGTAGCGCAAGAGAACTAACATGTGTAGAAACATATACATTTACAGTAGGCGTTCAAGTTTAAAAAAAAAGTAAATACATCTATAGCATTATTTCCGAATCCTTCTATTATTTGTAACACACGCCACGTTCACAAACAAAGTTGTACACAATTGTTAAATTAAATTACCATATGATTATTTTCTAATTAATAAATTTGATTACTTAGTTAATTACCTGCAAGTAAGTTTTCTACATTATTTAATAGTTTTGCGATATGTAACTGCCTAAACAGCTTTTCAAATTAGGATCAGGATCAGCGGCAAATGTTCTTGTTAGCACTTGACGTTGTGTTCTATATTGTATCCTTTTCAGGACCACCCGTGGAAGTGGGGGTCACCATGTACGTGCTCTCCATCAGCTCTCTATCTGAAGTGAAAATGGTACCTTATTTTCAAAGCTACGACTTTCATAAAGTCACCGCGCATACATAGCCAGCTCTTAGCCTCTAGTATCACCAGCATTTCCGTTCATCGTAGCACGCGTGGTTACAACCTAGGCGCGTTAGGTATCACTCAAGGAGCATGTGCGACCGTGCGGCTGCGGGTCACTACACGGTCGGGCCTAGAATGTACCACCACCACCTGGGCAATGAGGTCACCGCCCCCTGGTTTGGTTTTCACGGCGCGAGGTGCGTGCGCGACTCACGATTGGGCTTGATTGCAGGTCCGCCGGTGGAGGTGGGCGTCACCATGTATGTGCTCTCTATCAGCTCCGTCTCCGAAGTGCTCATGGTACTCGCCACTGTCAGCTCACGCTTGTCTCGGTCGCTCCGGCTGTGCCCACGGCACTGCGACCGAGCAGCCCCAGACACGAGGCTGCGAGCATGTCCGCGTTTGATGGCGCAGAACGCCCTTTGTCCGCCTTATTGCTTTCTTATTATGATGTGATCCTGGTACTATCTAAAAATTTGCTACTGGAAACTACTTCAATCAAATCATAATAAGGAAATCAAAATTTTGAAACTTTGAAAGTATACAGTTGTGTGTCCCTTCTCTTGCAGTGCTCGTAATTCCAAAGTTGCTGAATAAGTCGTGTGTCTGACTCCTTTTTGAGAGCATATGATGCTGTTTTCTGTTTCTTTTCGCATTATAAAATAAATTAATAAACAATGCTACAATACTTCGCAGGCGGTAAAGTGTTATGGTGATCGTTTACTATCCGATCGATCTCTTACATTCCGCTACAGCATCCATTAAGCACTGTGGACTTGCGAAGACTGTGAGAATTCTTTTCGTGACCTCATTTTGTAGTTTGTTGTGTGTGTAACTGAGTAATGTGTGTATCTGAAATACTGCCAATATTGTAACTGTCTATTTTCTCAGTGACTTGAAAGACCGATAAGTAAAAGATATGGTGCATCTTTGTTGATTAGAACATTGTTCTAAAAATTGTCTTTGCCATTGAAGTGACAACTAGAGTTTTCATCAGCTAAATAATAATGTAAAGTATTTTTTTTTATAAAGTTCAGAAAATTAATGTTCTTGGATTTCTTGTATTAATAACACATATAGGTAGTTTTGAAGCGTTTCCTACATTATTAAGTTCGGTCACAAAGCTATCAATAAAATGTTTTTCTGGTCCTCCGAGAGGCAGTATTTTTTTATCGGATTGATATCAACTACTTAACACCAATGAATAAGTGTATGAAATGGTAGACTAAACTTTTTCTCAGTTGGCAACTCTAGCAGTTCGGTTTTCCAAATCACCTAATTGTGTTAGCTTCTAGTCCTATGTTTGGGTAAAGGACCCCTAAGTGGAAACCAAATCAAGGTTGCGAAAGTCACAGTGAGGCGTGACCCATGGTCCAGGGAAGATAAAACGCGCGAATCGGGCAACTTCATCATGTTCTGAGAACGGATCGGCTAAAAAAAAGACGAGCCGTAGGGGTCCGCGTGCTCCACTCATCCACCTCTCCTTTCACTAGCACCCTGTACCATCCACTACTAATTTACCCACATAGGCTTCATATCACTACACTTTGTGCACATTATATTTTGTTTTAAGCTTCGCTCTAATCTCAGTGTAATGCAGTGTTTACAGTCCTCAATATCGTGAAAAATAAAGCTTAGAATATACTTGTGTTTCTGTTTTTAATGATACCTACTTCTCAATACTATCGCAGTTGTAAATGTGATAGGGTATGGATCGGCATGCTGCGTTTAAATGTTCTCTCCACTATAACACAGGTTATGCATAATGAAGTTCCTTAATTTTATGTATGTAGTATACATGAAATTAGCATTGCTTCCATTTCAAATACTACAGAAATTGGTGAAAACATTTTCAGTTATTAGTATTTGATCAGGCGTTTGATCTGTTGTGGCAACTTTATACAAGTTTTAACAGAATTTATTTATGTTCTCAGGACTTCACGTTGGATTTTTACTTTAGACAATTCTGGACTGATCCACGGCTAGCATACAAAAAGAGAACTGGTGTTGAAACCCTGTCTGTTGGTTCAGAATTTATAAAAAACATATGGGTTCCCGATACCTTCTTTGTAAACGAAAAACAATCCTATTTCCACATAGCTACTACTAGCAACGAATTCATACGAATACACTACTCTGGATCTATTACTAGAAGTATCAGGTAGCTAATTTTATGTTTATGAGAAAAAAATGTGCCTCAAGAAACTTACTTTTTTTATAACATGTAATTTTTTACCATATGCCCCGTACTCTTTAATCTATATCAACATTTCAGATTGACCATCACAGCTTCGTGCCCAATGAATCTTCAATATTTTCCAATGGATCGGCAATTGTGCCACATAGAAATTGAGAGTTGTGAGTATCTTTAAGTTGACTTATATTACGAAACGTATAAAATATACCAACAAATGAACTCTAATATGTCTTCTCAATAACCTTTTGTACCAATACTGTAATTTCAATTATACTAATCAACGTCTTTCCAAACTTATATTTTAGCTAGTTGTGTGTGATAAATATTGGAGTGCTTTGTGTGTAGCCTCAGTCATGATACAACTTAAATTCTTTGTACTCATTATATGGGTCGGATCCTAAATTATTTACTTCCAAAATTAAATATTATCAGTAAGACCATAACACGTAAGAGATGATAGAAAAATAGTTCTTAAAATCTTTTACTAGGCTTACCGAATTGAGACGTGACCACATTTTTGTATCACAGACTAGCGTCTGTGATCTCAGAGATACCCTGTGAGCATAACCTTACAAACACTAAAAGCACAAGCTATCAACACGTGCTGTAATGTTACTCGTGTTTTTATATGTCGAAACATCTCCTTCTCGTATACAGCACCCGCAGAAGGCAGATATGTAAAGTAGTAACCCTGTGTTTTCACGAATATCAAGCTAATGAAACTGATATTGAACATCTTCGCTGCGACAAGCTGAGCGGGCCAAAGGAGGCGGGGTCGGTGGCGGCCGAAGACCCTGCACAAACACCGAAGGCTGTGCTGCAGAAAGAGTGCACGCGAACGCCGCGCAGGCGCATATCGTACACTACTGCTGCTTCGCTAACACCCGCATATTGTCAGCTACATTAGCTTAATTCAGCGAGCGTACCTCCTCGTTCCTGCTTTCTGATCCTGGATATTATGCTCTAATTATTACGTTTGACTTATCTTCTGCTCAAGTCAACTTATACACACTAATTTACAACATGCACTTCATTTGACCATGATCATTATTATATGTTGTGTTTCCGCCTGTAGAAATCCTTGCAGAGTTTATATTTTTCTATCATCCAAGTCGAGCAATCCGAGTTGGCACTGGTTTGTTCGGGTTTATCCACTCCGATTAGCGCGATTAAGTCTCACCATTTGAGATCGTGGGCAGTAATGCCATTAAAAAAAATGCCTTTTTATACTCTTAAGTTTGTGAAAATATAATATAATGTGTAATACTGAGCATTATTTGAGTAAGGGTTCCTAAATTAGATAAATGTACTAAAAGTGGCAACGCTGCTCATGACTTATATCCTGTACACCCCAACCGCATGCCCGCGAAACGCGATGCTTGGCAGCGTAAAATACAACGTTTTGTGTTTTTGGCATGTCTCCGAAGTCGGATACACAATGAAAGACATTCTGTACTTTTGGAAAAATGGACAAGCGAGCATCGGCTTTAGCAATAAGGTGCACCTGCCAAATTTCCGGTTACTTGGATATCGGCAGCGTGCTACTGTTGTTACGCTAACGACAGGTAAATGAATGCAATTGCTGCTCTCCCAGCACCGTCCATCGCTCTGACACCGACCCCGTCTTCTACAGCCCGTGCGCGGACAATCGATACTGGTAGACTCACGCTAACATAACATGACAAGAGTAGCGAAACTAACTCGTGACTTCCCCACTCTTACCCCATTCAAATGAAAACTAGTGCATCAAAACCCATTGCGATGGGCCTGGGGTCATTTCATTTATAATATGCGCTGCGCACAGTCGGCTACACCATGAGGGACATCCGATACAAATGGAACGAGGGGCCCAACTCTGTGGGTGTCTCCAGCGAGGTGTCCTTGCCGCAGTTCAAGGTTCTGGGCCATCGCCAACGAGCTATGGAGATCTCCCTTACAACAGGTACTTGGGCTCGCGGGGTAATCTATGATTGTATAGTGTATGGAGGTTAAATACCGCTACTACGTGAAACACCGGACGGAAACAGCCACGACTCTCTTCACGTCCTGCTTTTGTAATATCGCACATCAATACTATCAGTGTTGTGAAATAGTAATATCGATTTGTTTTTTGTATTTATTTATGTGTTAATAACCAATACACATCCAAATATCAATGTTCAAAATTAGTCATTCTACATGTTTTTATTGAAATAAACTTTTACAGGAAATTATTCAAGATTGGCATGTGAGATACAGTTTGTACGGTCAATGGGATACTACTTAATTCAAATTTACATTCCATCTGGTTTGATCGTCATAATATCTTGGGTGTCCTTTTGGTTGAACCGGAACGCTACTCCCGCTCGAGTGGCCTTAGGCGTCACCACGGTGTTGACGATGACCACCCTTATGTCATCCACTAACGCCGCCTTGCCCAAGATCTCCTATGTCAAGTCAATTGACGTATACTTGGGAACGTGCTTCGTGATGGTCTTCGCCAGTCTACTAGGTAATATTTTTTGTAAGTTATCAGTAGACTGCTACGCGATTACCATTTATCATTTGCGAATGGAATAAATGCACAGCAAGTTGTTTTCATTTAATTTTGTTACGTGAAGAGTATTAATGCCCAGTTATATTTTGTTTTATTTTATGGGTGTTGTTCTCTTATCTTTCCAGAATATGCGACTGTGGGCTACATGGCGAAGAGAATTCAAATGAGGAAACAAAGATTTGTCGCAATGCAGAAGATCGCTTCTGAGAAGAAGATGCCCGTAGATGGGCCACCAGGAGGCGATCCGCACACACTTTCGAAGATGGGAACTTTGAGCAGGTGTCCCCCAGGTCGACCTTCAGTAAGTTAATCAGCAAGGATATTAAAAAAAATCTTTATATAATATTAAGTACCAAACTAATCCTTTGTTCCCAACGGCATGTTCCAGGAAGTTCGATTCAAAGTCCACGACCCGAAGGCACATTCGAAAGGCGGTACGTTGGAGAACACCATTAACGGGGGGAAAAGCGGCGCTGAAGATGAAAATCCTGGACCACCCCCACACTACTTGCAACCTGGCAAGGTAAACATTGAGTATTTTAACTATTTAGGTAATTGTCAATGTTTTGCTCAGCGATGTAGCTTGCGATAAATTTAGTGATGCACAGCTATGATTTTTAATATTAACTGATCTTCCGCGAATTTTTATTAATTTCAGTGAAAGAAAATCAAAATTCATACCACGTATGGTTTATTTCAAGGGGCGTTCGGGACCATGCTTGTGGTCCCGATTTCCCCCTATTACATATTTATTACACGTAAGGTGGCTTTCGGGACCGCACCTTGGTCCCGGTCCCAAAGGCCCACGACTCGTTTTGAGTAATAGAAATATTAATTATTTAGTTTTGTAATCCAACGTATAATCTAGAAAAAGATTTAATTTGAGGGCTAGGAGTATTAAAAAGTGAATATTGTACCTAATACCAAACAGTTCAGCCAATTGAATAAAACCAATTGCTTTCGACAATGGTATACTCTACGAGTAATGGGAGTTTTAGGGAACGCAACGCGCGATTGATCCACTGGTGTTGCAAGCGTATAGAAAGTAATTCATTAAATCATCGGATTCATTAAATCACACTCAGTTACTTTAAAAGAACAGAATTATAACATACTCACGATTATGATTACTGGTTGAATAGTCTTTGCAAATTGAAATAAAATTAATTGGTTATTATTTTTGCAATCGGTACCAAATTTATGTAACCTTATTCTTAATCAATTGTTGTTTCCTAATATTTAATAGCTTCATGATTAGGTTTCTAAATGAAAACAATTCAAAGATATATCTATATACTATACAGCCTTTTGAAGTCGCCTCCCGACCATCTTTTTTGCATAGAATATTTTATATAACGCTAGCGCCAGGTATTATGTTAAACCAAGTGTGTAATAACTAGAACTTGATCATTTCCAGGATATAAGTAAGTTGCTGGGTATGACTCCGTCGGACATCGACAAGTACTCCCGCATCGTGTTCCCGGTGTGCTTCGTGTGCTTCAACCTCATGTACTGGATTATTTACCTGCACGTCTCCGACGTCGTGGCTGATGATCTGGTTCTTCTGGAAGAGGATAAATAGAGGGCTATACACTTTATCCACTTATTTTCGACCACTGCTTTGCTTATTAATAATTTGAAACTATTCCAATAACCCTCAAAAAATTTAGATAACTAGAAACGACAGCGTCGCGTAGCCTTTCTTAGAATTGATAATTATCAGATTATTTTTAAGGTACAAATATCTATATATAAATAATTGGTAGATTTTAAATGGGATTTTAAGATAATGCATCTTAAAATTCAAACATAATGCTCATAAATAACAATCGAGGTATGGAAAAGATGTATTTCCTCGGAATGCTAAAGTAAGAATCAAGTGACTGAATTTATATGTCATTAATAAAAATAATGCTACTCTTTAATCTAAATACTGGAATAAGAAAGTATGAATAATTAAGAATTAAGGATAAACAAACTTAATTAAAAATTTCTAAATTAGTAGGTATAGTGATGAGTAGAATGTACATACCTGAAGCCTTGCACGCACGAGAAATGTTAAAAGCGCTCTGAAAATGCGTTTAACTGTATGGAATTCCATTGTAGTATTTACACAGACTTAGATTAATCATTAAGAGACACATCATTTCGTCGAAAATCATACTCAGAATTGTAAAGCATTTTCTATAAACATTGTACTTTCGTAGTACTAACTTATATGATAATCGAAATACTAAAATAAAATAATATATACATATATATATATAACTAATATAAGTAGGTACATTGAATATGCGACTATGCTCAATTTTTTAAGAACGACTCTACAACCACTCATCTTTGCCCCATGAAAAATTGTGGTTTTAAGGATTTTTATAATTTTCTGGATATAAAATAATATGAGGATTACAGCTTTTTACTAAATGTTAAACAATTTCTATAAAAAAATATTTAGTGCTCCGCGCAAAAAATTTTAAACCCATACAATTTTGAACAAAATCCAATTTCACGCGTATGACGTCGCGGGCACGACTAGTTAGTAAATATGAATAGCACTGAAACATTTTAGTACTTTATAATTACGAGTTAAGTATATTTAAAGCCATAGTTATGTCGCAATTAGCCTGAGCGGAGTTAGAGAGGTAAATGAAGTAAGAATTAAAGTGTGTATATTGGCTAACAGAGGCTAGGGGGCTTGTCAATAGCGATGTGATGAATATTCACATAAAAATGTTTTAACATAATTTATATCACCACTGGTATAGTTTTCAAAAGTATAAGGAAAAAATAAATTCATAAAGTTGTTTGAAACGTTTCCATACCGTGCGGAATATTAAATATGGTTAGGTTAGGTTAGATATTACATAAATATGTAATCGAGATTGCGAGAAGACATTTTTTTAATATTAGGTAGTATTTTTTCTTACTCCTTGTGTTTTTAAAAGTTAATTTTCATAAAACTATGAGTTGCGAGAAGTATATAAAACGAATTATAGAATAATTCAAATTGGACACAATCGTTTGACATAATATAATATAATAAAAAACTTAATCCATAACAGCCCAACAATAATAAAAACACAAGGTAAGTGACACTATTCGATGTTATGGTTATTTTATAACATGTTATTAACTTAGATTGTCACGTGTAAAAAGTTTCAAATTATTAAAACTATGGTGTGATAAAATAAGTGGAGATAATAATAATCAACTCTAATGCTCAACATTATGTGCTTGATATTTAGATATTTTAGTGCTAGTAGAATGGAGTACATAATTCATAGCTCTTAATTATTAGTAATTATTGTTTCGTACTTGTGAATATTATTATGAACACTAGATTTAATATACCTACTTACTTATAAATTTTGACTGTAATTTCAGACCAGATTTTTTTAATAGTCTTCGCTTTTCTGTAAACATGCATGCCTGGTTTTCATGGAGATTCATAGTAGTATAGCTACTTTTAAACTCCAATTTATTTATTTAAATAAATTATCATAGCATAGCTGTAACCGATATATAATTTAAGCATTTATTCATATTTTGTTAATTTTACAATATTTTACAACATTTTACAATACTGATAGCCGTCTAACTCAATATTTGTTCTTCTTTTTCATTGGATTTATTTGAAATAGGTGCCGCAGATAATAACGGATCCCCTAGTAGCATGGCCACCAATATATGATGACGAGTGACAATGATCCAGCATGCGTGCCCGTATTTTGCAAACTCATATATTTAATAAGCGCTTAACATTAATTATTTCCATAGTTATTCCTAGTGAGAACATATGGCATAATAATAAAACTTCTTCCTCTTGAGGATCTAGTATTACTAAAATCAGTATTTTAAGTATGGCATAAATGTGAATTCCGTAGGTACTACATACATTCAATTTTCTTAAAAATATTGTTTTATATATTCCGATCACAACCCATACAAGACAATCAGTAACCAATAATACTGAATATACAATTATGTTAGGAGCATCAGGAGAATATATTATACTATTCCGATAAAAAGGGTTCTTTAGAACACGTAAAGTATCAATATATTATGACTGAAATTAAGGGATTCCGTATCACATTTATTTTTGCTCTATTTGCCTACTGTAGCACGAAACAAATTGGCTTTTGATCTATAAAATGATTGGCAGTCGAAACTTTGAACCAAAAATGGTGTTCATTTATTTTGGTAGGTGAAGTAGACTGCCATAGTCTGTGGTTGGCAAGATCTCGCCACCGCGCCCCTTCCGTATCGTCGCCGGCAACTGCTTGCTTCCAAAACTACAAACCACAGTAATGTACGTCGTTTAGTGACGTCATAAATTGCTGAAAATTCCACGTTACCAGGACAGTGTCTAACTTTGCCGGCAGTCTGCCAGTCTGTCGTTCATAGTGTTGCTTTATCAAGCGTCACAAAATAATATATTCAATGACCGGTTGTGAATACTCAACTTAATTTGAATTTCATTATAAATATATACATATTTTCAGATTCATTTTAGAGCTCATAAAAAAACCATTGCTCTAAACCTAGCCCGCGGTCAATCCAAAGGTATAATATTCTTACATAAAATAAAAAATACCGCTATATCTATAATCACAAGCAGCACAGTAGTTATGCAACGCTTCCATGAATTGTTTAGACTTAGATAAATTAGATTTTGCGCGCTAGTACCTGCTCAAGTAGAATAAAGCGTTAATTAATTGAGCATTGGACCGCCGTTAGTATGGGAAGGCATAATTCAAAGATACTTATATTCATAAGGAAAATAGGTGTAATACATATATAAGTCTTCCTAGCCTAACGGTGAAGTGGTACCCTCAAATATCTGACAAGCAGAGTTCTTGTCTTCAGCTACGACTAATTAGAGACAAGTTATTTTAATACTCTTGATATCTGAATCTTACTTGATGCCATGATGCCGACACAACATAGCTGAGCCTCGAAAATATTTTAACGACTCCAATATGTATTTTACTACTCCTACATAATACTTTTATATATGTATCTACTCTTATAACTATGAAACCCACATTAATTTATAAGTTACCTATATGAGGTATTGTTAATTTGTATTGATAATATTCATGCTATTTAAATAGAACATGAAAACCAATATGTAATTTTACGCGTATAATAGAAAATAAGGTATGAAAATCAATCTCCTACAAGCTTTCTGGTGATTTTATTCAGTTTCAAATTATTATCAAACAGAAACTGGCAAGAGAAAATAAACTTTTTGTAATGAATTTACTAAATATTTAATTTGAAACCGTTGAGCTGTGCTTAGTTATATTTATGTAATAATCAAAGTGGCTAGGACCACAATTAACATTTTAATGAAGTAATATGGCGTAACGTCAGCTTTGTCTATCGGAAACGAAATTCTAAAATATAGTCTAGAGGGATTAGCTATAAGTTGAAGTTAGCTATAACTTGAATGTAAGAAATAATTAAGATTATCCATTTTGAGTATGCACATCCCTTACATATTTGTCACGATTTTTATAGAATTATTATCTTAAGAATTTGTATGCGTGATCAAAGTCTAAAAGTAAAAAAATGCAGTGAACTATTCTTTAGATACGATTGATGTTAATTCAGGGGTAAATTATGCAGTTCTTTTATGGTGCTCGAAATAATCTTATGTAGATTAAGTCAAACCTCCTAGAGATATAGGCGCCGTCACAACTGCATCCAGTCGCCGAGGTAGCAATATTTTTTGATTGGAAAAAACCTGTGTAAAATAAATTGGCAGTCATTGGACGAAATTTGGAAATAATATCGACGTGGAAAGTAAAACAAATGAACCTCCACTTTGGTCGAAAATGAGTTTTATATGGAGTTCGATGGAATTTTGGATTATCTATTGATCTGTCTAGGTGAGAATCGGAAGCTCACAAAATTTCAAACTAGTTAATAAAGAAGTATAATCATTTTATTTAAATTTTAAACTTTGAGCAGCTCTGCTGAACAATCTGCCAAATGGCGCTTCATTTGTTATTCTTTTCCACCATCAAATTCATAGCGAGGTTATACGCCCTTAAAATTCAACTTAGGAAAGTTTGTTGATTTCTAGATTGTATTTTTGTTAAAATTAAATTATTTTTGATTCACAAATCGAACTCTCATACGCGGTCGATTTCAACAGCCTCACCTTAAATAGACAAGTATTCTAAAAACAGATTAAAAAATAGGATTGTTTTAGAATTTAAATTCTCATGAACCTAATAGGTGAATAAATAAGTTTATAAGTAATTCAATGGTGACGATTATTTTGCGAAAATCACTAAGCTTAACTAATTTTACAGGACTAAAAATCCTTTTAAAGTCGTGTCAAATTAGTTTAGTTTAAAGAATTCGTAATACATTCGTCTACAAGCCAGCAGATTGGGATGGATTGCATGAGTTTTACGCATCGTACCCGTGGAGGCAGCTCTGTTTCGCAACAGATGACATCCGACAACTGTGCCATAGTAGCGTGATTTCCTATTATAATTTTCATATAAATGCTGCAGCATTCTTTTTTTATATATAATGTATATGAAGTTACCGTATGTTGATGTTAAATTTGAATAAATTGATACTGGTGCCAATTCTGTTGTACACCTACCTAACTAAAACTTAAATTAAAATCTTTTTATTTTAGTTAGGAATAATCAGATACGCTATTCTGTTGTTCATTTGAATAAAATTTATCCATCGTTATGACAGCACTTAATTTGATTTTGACATCTACTAAATTATATTGTTAGAGACGTGCACATTCTGATAAAGAATGAATGAAATTATTGGTGTACAATTAAACGTGCAACATGAAAATATAAAACAATTAAAATTATGTTCATTAGATATTCCAAAATAATTATTTTGTTCTTTTTTAGTAGAAATACAATAACTGTCCGTTATTCATTATATGTAGCGTGAGCGCGTTTCTATTGCTTGAATCTTTACTTAGTCTGTGCCAATTTGTGCGCAGATCGCGCTTGTTCAGCTTTGCCGCGAATGTTTTGATTACTCAATTAATTAATTAATTTCTTCAATTCATTGTAATGAACGTATAATTATCCGGCAACGGACAAATAAGCGGCAAAAACAGCTGCTAGTGGACGGGCTGCTTAATAAATTAGAAATGGTAACAGGTAAGAGATCCAATAGTATAAATAATTGTTGTTGCATATTGTATTTCAAACGCACAATTCATAAGCAAAGCTGAATCCTTCTAGCCTCTAATGAACGATGCCAGCGCATTCCATATTCATTTTTTTATTGCATAATCAATGTTAAGTTAAAATAATTGCATATTTTTAAATATTTACGGTTTAGAATTTTTTGTTAAATTTAGGAGGCACTAATTTACATGCCACTTAAATTCATCGGATATTTTTGTTTCTAATTTTAGGAATAATTTGACGTAAATGATGAACAACAGAATAGTAAATTACCACTTAAAACTAAGTTGAGTAATTTAAATCTGTCAGAGCTAATTTTAGGTTAAACTATGTAACTGAATAGCGAACGTCGTTTGACAGCTCTAAACCTAAAATTAAGTTAAGTTTAGGCTAATTTGGGACAACAGAATTGGCACCACTTTCGGTTACTTGGATAAGTATATGTATATTTGGTATTCAATACATAATAACGGTTATGATGTAAATTGTGTTATAGTTACTAGGTAGAAACTTATTCGGCCGTAATGAAACGGCCATTAAATTAGGTATATTTTTTTTTTAGTTCTTGTTTCAAAATATAAGCCCAGTGAACTTCAAAATTGAATAAGAAATGTAGATATTGTAAAAATAAATGAATGTAGATTCATATTATGTTAAGATTATCCATATTATATATTTAGGTATATACATATTGTGTAAGATTTTTATATTACACCACTATTTATTGTATAAAGGCTAACACCAGCTATGACAAATAATTTTGACCGATCGCTAGGATGTGCTACCAAATAAGATTTCCTTAAGACAATCGCGTGTAATAAAATATTTATTCATTTCTAGACTTTTATTGTATAACTTGGCATGTTCGAATTAAGCAAGTAGGCATATAAAGTATATCTCTCTGGGATATTTATATAGAGTATAGTCTAGGCAAATAAAGATGATTTTGATTTATTTGTTTTATATTTTATTTTGATAAACAAGTAATAGAACGAAAGTATGACCATTTTACTATGATTATAAAATTAAACAAATTGCATTATTCCTCTGACAGTTGTTAAAAAAATACATCTACCGTTACTATAATCTCAGAGTAGATAATATACTACGTACAACTATAATAGTGATTCTACCGTATCCTCTTAAATTGAGACTTTCTTGACTTTGAAAAATCATATAATAGAATTATTTCCAATGTTCCTATTAATATGCCACTGTCACTAAGTTAAACTTTACTGCACAAAACGACACCAAAAATACACAATTTACGAGACACTGGAAAAGATCGCAACCGCTCCCCTGATTCCCGCAACAACTCATCTTCAGCTCACAAAAAATGTGTTTTCCACAATAATTGTACATAATATTGATGTTTTAGTTTAATGCTAGATGTGGCCGCGACTTCGTACTCGTAAAATCGGATTATGTTCACGATTTCATGGGTTTATTTATGCGAGCGAACCATACTACTTCTTCGAAAAAATAAACTCCAGCCGTTTCGATGCTTATCCGCAACAAAAAGACCGACAGAGAGGCAAAAATATCGATGCCATATTTGCGTAGCATTTAATTTTCATCTTAAATAATGTAGGTTTTAGCAGAGAGGTGATATTCAGTTCATATTCCATCAAAACCATGTCCAGTTAAAAATAATGCAATTTGTTCAGTCTTCTTCAATGTTAGAACCATCTCACTTCCTTGAAACGCCCTAAACCCTGATGACGAGTGATGCCGATCCCGGAACCGTAGGTACGTAGTGTACCTGACGAATATTGTTTTGGTACCTAGGTATTCGCCTATATTAACGTTTCCTACATTATATTCATACTTATGTCATATATAAACCAGATTGGTAATATATTACTATAATCAAGTAAGTGAAGTATGCAAAAGCAATGATAGGGCCGAAACAAAATGTCTCGAGTTTAATAAAATAAAAATAAATAAATATTTTGTAAAAAATTGGGATTACACAAACTATGAAACCTAAATTCTAAAGACATACCTATTATTATTATATTACCTTATCTGAGCTACAAATGAAAAAACAATGATTCCACGCATACAAAGTCGCGGGCACAGCTAGTACATTATAAGTATTGTATTGTCCTCCAGACCTCTTACAGAGAGATGTTTTGTACAAAATAGGAGCTGCTCGACTGGGATAGTATCTCTGCCTTACTAAAAACTGCATTCACATAACGGTACTTCCTTAAAATAGTAAACTTATGGTAAGAAAGTTCCAGGAGCTGTCAGAAGAAGCATAACGCTGGCAACCAAGAAACCTGTTCATCCATGTTAGACGTCTACTACAGACTACCGTTTACCCTCAGCGGGCTTGTTTGCCAATTTCGTAGTAATAAAATTTTGTGTGTGAAACGCAAAGATAGCTTTGCTTTTTATATGCCTAAAAAGCTACATAAATTGCTTACTACTCGTCGATAACAAAATATACTTGGCACTCAAGTAAATAAAAAATTCTAAGTAGCTACAAATTAAAAACTGGTTTATAATTTTATTGACAAAGTACACACCATAATAAACAAGGAAGGGGCATAATTATGATGTTCATGATTTTTATCGTAAAAATCAATCACTTCTTTGGAATGTGAAAATTCAGATGATAAAACGTAAATAAAAAAAACAAAAGATGTTTCCAACATTACATACTTAGCCCCGACGTGACTCGAACACGCAACCTCCTGGAGCATACCAGACGCGCTACCATTGCGCCACGGGGACAGTACTAACATTGGTGAAATTATCAATCCAATGTTACAGATCGTCAAAAAATCAATAAGGGTTCCACATAATTCGTATTACAATCGTATTACAAATAAAATCCTCTGACAGTTGTTAAAAAAATACATCTACCGTTACTATAATCTCAGAGTAGATAATATACTACGTACAACTATAATAGTGATTCTACCGTATCCTCTTAAATTGAGACTTTCTTGACTTTGAAAAATCATATAATAGAATTATTTCCAATGTTCCTATTAATATGCCACTGTCACTAAGTTAAACTTTACTGCACAAAACGACACCAAAAATACACAATTTACGAGACACTGGAAAAGATCGCAACCGCTCCCCTGATTCCCGCAACAACTCATCTTCAGCTCACAAAAAATGTGTTTTCCACAATAATTGTACATAATATTGATGTTTTAGTTTAATGCTAGATGTGGCCGCGACTTCGTACTCGTAAAATCGGATTATGTTCACGATTTCATGGGTTTATTTATGCGAGCGAACCATACTACTTCTTCGAAAAAATAAACTCCAGCCGTTTCGATGCTTATCCGCAACAAAAAGACCGACAGAGAGGCAAAAATATCGATGCCGTATTTGCGTAGCATTTAATTTTCATCTTAAATAATGTAGGTTTTAGCAGAGAGGTGATATTCAGTTCATATTCCATCAAAACCATGTCCAGTTAAAAATAATGCAATTTGTTCAGTCTTCTTCAATGTTAGAACCATCTCACTTCCTTGAAACGCCCTAAACCCTGATGACGAGTGATGCCGATCCCGGAACCGTAGGTACGTAGTGTACCTGACGAATATTGTTTTGGTACCTAGGTATTCGCCTATATTAACGTTTCCTACATTATATTCATACTTATGTCATATATAAACCAGATTGGTAATATATTACTATAATCAAGTAAGTGAAGTATGCAAAAGCAATGATAGGGCCGAAACAAAATGTCTCGAGTTTAATAAAATAAAAATAAATAAATATTTTGTAAAAAATTGGGATTACACAAACTATGAAACCTAAATTCTAAAGACATACCTATTATTATTATATTACCTTATCTGAGCTACAAATGAAAAAACAATGATTCCACGCATACGAAGTCGCGGGCACAGCTAGTACATTATAAGTATTGTATTGTCCTCCAGACCTCTTACAGAGAGATAGATGACAACGGTATGTTTCGTACAAAATAGGAGCTGCTCGACTGGGATAGTATCTCTGCCTTACTAAAAACTGCATTCACATAACGGTACTTCCTTAAAATAGTAAACTTACGGTAAGAAAGTTCCAGGAGCTGTCAGAAGAAGCATAACGCTGGCAACCAAGAAACCTGTTCATCCATGTTAGACGTCTACTACAGACTACCGTTTACCCTCAGCGGGCTTGTTTGCCAATTTCGTAGTAATAAAATTTTGTGTGTGAAACGCAAAGATAGCTTAGCTTTTTATATGCCTAAAAAGCTACATAAATTGCTTACTACTCGTCGATAACAAAATATACTTTGGCACTCAACAAATGTATGCATTTGTTGAGTAAATAAAAAATTCTAAGTAGCTACAAATTAAAAACTGGTTTATAATTTTATTGACAAAGTACACACCATAATAAACAAGGAAGGGGCATAATTATGATGTTCATGATTTTTATCGTAAAAATCAATCATTTCTTTGGAATGTGAAAATTCAGATGATAAAACGTAAATAAAAAAAACAAAAGATGTTTCCAACATTACATACTTAGCCCCGACGTGACTCGAACACGCAACCTTCTGGAGCATACCAGACGCGCTACCATTGCGCCACGGGGACAGTACTAACATTGGTGAAATTATCAATCCAATGTTACAGATCGTCAAAAAATCAATAAGGGTTCCACATAATTCGTATTACAATGCAGATAAATTAATTAAGAATATAAATTAATTATGTAATTAGTTGTTACTGTAAAACTAAAAGATACCCTCAAACTATACTTAAGCCACCACAGACATAGCATTGTTTTCTATAGTGTTTTTGAGAAATGTATCTTTTTTTGCTATCTATAGAATGATTGATTCAATTAAATACTGAGGATGTTAAGCTAGCGCCGGAATATGCGTGTTTGCCATGCACTTGGTCAATTTTTATTCTTGTAGTTCAGATAAATTCATATAATAATAATAGGTATGTTTCTTCGGAATTAAAGATTCATAGAAGTATAAAGTATGCCTATATATTCTAAATTTTGATATATTTTTAATTTTATAAAGTTTAGAATGTTGGCGCCCAACGTGGGAATTTTTTTTTTCGGCACTATCATTGCTAAACTTCACTTACTTTATTATAGTAATATATTACCAATTTTATATGACAGGCATGTCTGAATAATAATGTAGGAAACGTTAATGTTAGTAGGCGTATACCTACCAAAACAGTATTCGTCAGGTACAACCTACGGTTCCGGGATCGGCATCACTCGTCATCAGGGCTAAAGGCATTTCAAGGAAGTGAGATGGTTCTAACGGTGAAAAACTCTGAACAAATTGCAACATTTGATGGAATTTAGACTGAATATCACCTCTCTGCTAAAACCCACATTAATTACTATATAAAGTCAATGCTGTAGACCATTTCGGGTAAGCGTGAAGTATTTTTTATTTTTATTATACCACTAAGGTGGCACACAAGCATACGGCCCACCTGATGGTAAGCAGTCACCGTAGCCTTTAGCCGCTATCAATACCTGGGGTATCACTACGGGGTGCCAACCATGTTGCTGATGAGGACTCACTGTGCTAGCAGCAATACTACTAGCCCAGCGTATCCTCGTGGAGCACTGGAAACCTTACTTACCGCAAAAACACAACACTACATAAAGTAGTGTTATTTCACTGCGGTCTTCTGTAAGGCGGAGGTACAGTCCCCAGTCGGGCGGCTCCAATTAAAATGGGATAACCCACGGGAAATCCCAAACCATCCTACCTCTCTTTTTAAAAGCTCATGGTGTGAATAATCACTGTACTTAGGCTTAGAAAAACTCATTGGTACAGGCCGGGACTCGAACCTGGGCCCATCAGACAGACCTGTTGCTTCAACCACAAGGCCACCACGGCTATAGATAGAAATAAATATACTTTACTGTTATCATGATTAAATCATATTTTTTTATACCACTAGGGTGGCACACAAGCTTGCGGTCCACCTGATTGTAAGCAGTCTATAGCCGCAAGCAATACCAGGGGTATCACTAACGTGTTGCCAACCATATTGTTGATGAGGACTCACTGTGCTGCATTACTATTAGCGCAGCGAATCCTCTTGGAGTACTGGAAACCTTACTTACCGCAGATATACATACATCATCAAAATAATGTTATTTTACTGTGGTCTTCTGTAAGGTGGGGGTAAAGTCCTCAGTCCCAGAGCCCAATTCGCCAAATCATACAAACCAACATGGTATTGTATAAGATATAATCATTAACTACAGTACATCGATCAAAGTTTAAGTAGACGCTTGGTAAATAGACACACTCTTCTTGTACAGGCTTCAGTGGACGGAGAAGTGTTGTTCTACTGTAGCCCACGGTTATCATAAAATTTTACTCTGTTTTCTCCACTACGAGCTGAAAAAAATTTAGTGAAGCTCATTATATACACATTAAATTATTAAAACACATAGCAGCAAGCGCATAGTAACTGTGGCATAACACATCTTTTTTAAGTTGAAATGTCAATTTTATATAGGTACTTTAAGTAAATAAGTATTATTCAGAGTGTAATGGTAAAATAATAATAATGAAGTGCATAAATCACACGGGCTCACCTTTTTATCTATAAATCTTTTAACAGGACGTATTTTTTTATTCTACTTTTATATGATCTGGTTCTAGTCCACCTTCATGTCGCTTCCACATTGTATCATAAAGAGACTCCAGTCCCCTAGCATAGTGTTCACAATCAAACAATGTGCTTTCCAGACGGGCCCGTGATACTTTTGCTCTTACGTATTTTCGACTGAAATTTATTGATTTATTAATTTATCTTACATTAAGGCTTAACAGTGTTATATTTAGTGGCTATATAATTATTACTACAGATTCGAATAATCAAATATGAAAAATAGTGGTAAAACTTCGATTATTGATTAATATTAACTTGCAAATAAAATTGTTGCATTCAGTCGCAAATTTTTGAATCTGTGCGATTGTTTGAATGGCTTGTAGTTAGGAAGATAATTTTGTATAGGTATAGTATATTCATTTATAAAATTGAACGTGTTTGAAAATATTGTCTGTATAGCTCAGATCTTTCACGATGCACGCACACTCTCAAAATAGCTAATATTTCAAGCAAGCGTGAACGCTGTTGAACAATGATGAATCATTGCCCACCATAGATCATTGTTTGTAAAGTAGCTCTTACACTAAGGACCCTAACAGCACTAAATATCCTTCGCAAATGCATGCCATCGAGAAATGAAAAACTTACAATATTGTACAATTATTATTTCGCACAGCAAGCTCAGTCAAACTAAGCAAGGGGCTGAAAAAAATGCTCTTTGCTATTTGCATAACGGTTATTTAACGTATGGGAAATATTTACTATTCTTTGTTTGTGCCCAACTTCACAGCGATATCTTCATATTCCTGTCTACTCTCAGCAATGAGTTCCGGACAATTGAGCGTGTGTAGCAGTGACGCGGCCACTCTGAAAGAGAATTGTAATCAAGCGTATAATGGCTCGTGGGAGTAGTCTTGTCTGTGTCTTTTTATTGACACGCCCGAAGTATGTTCACTTATACCTAAGTGTACATTCTCTTTGTAGGTTTTCACATCATCATTTATATAAAGATGACAAACTAAATAGAGTCAAATCGAATTGATTGGTAATTTATTGTTGACTAGCTTGTATCAACGGCTTCGTCTGCGCGATTCTAAAGATAAATTAATATATTTATCTGCCTAACATTTTCTTTTTATAATTTTTGGACCCCTGATAACGTGTGTCCAATTTCATGATGATCGGTAAAGTAGTAAAAGCGTTAACACATAACGAAAAAAAAAAAAACTTTCGCTTTTACAATATTAGTTTGGATTACTCATCACTTGTCATTAAAATTTCGTGCCTTCTGTTTTAAATCTCTATTTAATCTATTATCTATAACCTATCCTTACACAACTGTGTATCCTTACACCTCTTTAGATTGTTTGTGTACTGAGTGAAAATAAATTTCATTAATGCCAAGTTTACCTCGAAGCAAAAGTATCTCCTGGAAATGTGACTACCGGTGTTCCAGTCCATAAAATATCCATAGCTGTGGTGTGGCCATTGCACGCAGGCGTATCTAAGCAAATATCCGCTAGTTGACCTCGCCTGACATGCTCCTCTTTGCATGATAGTTTTGAAAATATTATTCGTTCTGGTGGAATCCCTGAAATATTGAAGATTATGAAAATTTTAATTTCAACCAACTAAGTTTAAGAAAATAGGTCTACAATGCAAATTTACCAAATTTTTGGGCACAATTTTGTATATTCTGTTGTCCAGTTGCTGGAAACTTTAATAACCAAAGGACACTGTTTGGAACTTCTTTCAATATATTCACCCACATTTCTAGTACTCTAGGATCAATTTTGTATAATTGATTAAAATTACAAAACACAACAGCGTCAGTCGGAAGGCTATATTGCTGTCTAGACGTAATTATTATATGATCAAATATTTCTTCCCCCGAAGCCACTTTCGGAAAAGTATTAAATATCGATACACCATTGTGTATACTGATACCATTTACTAGCACCTGAAAAATAATACAAAAATTAAGTATCTAATTTAAATACATGAAGTTTAAAATATTAAGCTCCCATTGAATTGGCGAAATTACCTGGTTGTGGTTCGAATTTACGGTCGATTCCACAACATCCATTGGAATGTCTATTTCTCTGAATATAACTTCAAGTGGTTCAAAATCTTCGAATTTAACTATTTCTTTCGACTCATACACGTGGAATAATTCCCCAATATTACAATTATCTGAAGAATTCACTAGTGCAATATTAGCGTCGAGTAGGTTGCCGCATCTTACTTTATATTGTTTCTTTAAATGCGAAAACATTTGACAATGATCACCTATAAAGTAGGTGTGTGGCATGAATGCGAAGTGTTCGCTAAAGTCACTGGCAGCTGACAAAGGGGATGATATATTATCTGTTATCATATAATCCATGTAAGTTGCACCACTTGTTCCTGGGTAACCTAACCACATTACTTGTATAGGAGCTGGTTTTAATGCAAATATTTCATTTCGTGCACCTTTTGTATAACCATTCATATTTATTAAAATATGAATACCATCTTCATTAATTTTTCTAGCTGCCTTAATATTGCATGTCAAATAAGACAAATCAACGAAGTTTTCTGATTCTCTTAATATTTTACTACGGAATGTTGTTCCATCATCGGGATTCAATGCGTAACAAAAAATTTCCACTTTACTACGATCATGAAGACCAGGTATGGATTGCATCAAATGTGAAGTGGGATGATTACCGAAGTCACTACTCACGTAACCAATTCGTAGCCGTGTTTTTAATTCACTGTATCGAAAATAAATTTTGTTAAGCATATTATTTTTTTCAGTACATAAATTGGCATACTTAGCAGCAATTTCTTTCCTTGCGACGTTTGTTAATGGATAAATGATGGAATGATGTGGATGTATAGAAGGCAGTTTATCGCTACTTAGCTGGTCGTTAACTATTGAAACAACTTTATTCATTTTTTCTCCGTAGTCATCCCAGTCGCAAATTGATAGCAAGCAATGTGATAAGCTGCAATACGCATCGGGAAAATCTGGTTTAAAGAGTAAAGCCTTTTCATAAAATTCAATAGCTTCAGAGATTTTGCCCATATCTTTGTAAATACTTGCTAAATTACAATACGCGTCGGCAAATGACGGGTTAATCTCAATGGCCTTTTGGTAGCAGGCGAACGCACCCGGTATATCTTGAAGTTCTCGTAGTGCATTACCCATATTGATGTAGGCATCAGCAAAGTGTGGTTGTACATTTATAGCCTGACTATAATGCATCAGTGCTTCTTGGTGTTTGCCTGCAATTGCGATGTTATAACAATTATTTAACTGAATTCAGCTTATTTTCGAAGCTTGCTCATCTGAATTAACGTACAGTGAGCTCAAATGTTACATAAATTCATTGAAGTGTATGCATTATACTAGTCTAAGGATACATTTATAATGTAAGCGCTAATTAGTAGGCAAATTGATTAAACTGCAATTAGTACACAATCTTCAATAAACACAAAATATTATGCTTCATCGTACAACGTTAATTTAATTGGAGTCCATTAGATCGATATAACACATCTCACCAACCTTTATTGCGCAACACAAGCTAAGGGATTTAATTTAAGCAAATGAATTAAATGAAATTAGTCAAATTAATTAGCGCTCTAGAAAAATTAAGGTTTTATGTCACGCTCCAACAGATAAAATTACTAAATGTAACTTAACATACCCTGTTGTTGCAATAGAGATGCCAAATTGCTGTGTGTTGCTGCAAAATTGGGAACCTTTTCTAATGCTCTCAAATACAAATCTGTTGCTTCTCGAATTTTCCCCTGCTCTCTCTTGACATTTCCGAGATTATTGAGTGTATCAACATGAGACGGACATAAACTTAATGCTTTATTGTAACAATCCTCGGCCTCAGATACAAGGCCTTTTTCTTTAAGGGCATTAGCAAGATTGCAATAGGCATCTGGGAAATTGGGCTGCAGCTCTATGGCTCTTTTGTACGTATCAATAGCCAGGTCTATAAGTCCTTCCTTATAATATAAGCAGGCTAAGTTTCCGTATATTGCACCATTATTCGGTGTCAACTTCAAGGAATGAAGATATAATGCTACCGCACTGAAAAAAATGAACCGAAGGAAAATATCAAGCTTTATATCACTAGTCCATCAATTAAAGAGTAGATACATTACGGGTAATGGTCGCTTGGTCATGAAATGTTAATCACGAAGAGATAAATAAATAATAAAAAAAAGCCTAAATGTAATTATTTACTTGGTTGGATATTTACTTTAATTTACTTCAGAAGTGACTTAAAAGCTTTATATTTACATAGTAAAAGTACAAGGATCCGAAGGTGGGTACTTAGTTTAGTTAATTATTATTATTGTTATAAATACGAAAGTGAGTTTGTTTGATACGATGTCACGCCTTAACTACTCACACGATCTTTATAAATTCGATTACAAGACATAGATTGCCTTTCATCTAGAAAAAATAATGTACGTACTTATGAGAAGTTCCCTTTAAATAGCTTTCAATCGGAACAAAGTTTTCGTTTAAACGGAAAGTCACTTCTGTGGCTTTTTGAAAGAAACATTGATGAGGTT
Organism: Falcaria lacertinaria; assembly: GCA_951449985.1. Taxonomy (NCBI): domain Eukaryota; kingdom Metazoa; phylum Arthropoda; class Insecta; order Lepidoptera; family Drepanidae; genus Falcaria; species Falcaria lacertinaria. The sequence continues at coordinate 8,802,526 of OX602108.1, forward strand.
TCCTTAACACAAAGTAACCGTTAATTAAAGTTGATTGAGACTTTCTATGGTTATAAGCAATGAAGTACTTAATTATTATAGCCGAACATAATATTAAAAGTGTTTCGTAATGAACCACATTTAATTGTACAGTTGGTCAACTTATAACCATTGATTACCTAAAGATGACGTGAAGTATTCGTGTTGTAATTAACTTACCAAACCATCTGCGTTTAATATCTATATATATAAAAATGAATCCCTATTTCCCTTGGTCACGGCATCACGCGTGAACGAATGAACCGATTTCGCTGATTCTTTTGTTTTTATGTTTGGTATTATCAGGAGAAGGTTGTCATAATAGAAACATTTGAAAAAGAAACTGAATATTTTAAATTTAGGGATAAACTAAAGGTCTTTATTTTCTATGGTGTAATTGATATATGGATTCATAGCTAAGACAGAACAACGTCTGTCGGGACAGCTAGTTGGAAATAAAATTTGATAAAATATTATTGAATTATGACCAACCTTTTGATTTTATTTTTAAACCAGGTGATACATCCATTGGTAAAGTCAGTAGCTTGCGCTGAAAGTCGCGGCGGCGCGATGTTGATGATCGTATAGACGACGATGCATTGATAATCCATAACGCGGACATATCCACTGCGCGACCAAGGTTGTACTGGCAGGAGACACAGCGCCGCGTCACCGAGCGACGCGCCACTCCCGCGGGCTTTGCCAACTTCCCGCGACGATGCTGCGTCCACGCACTGACGGCCTTCGTCCGACACGCTTATAACACTCACATAAAGTATAGCACGTCTATTAACGCCATTGGCACGTGGTTATTTACAACACCAACTCACCTTAAACTACACCTCTGAAAGACTTAAATGAAATTGATGTAACTCGATAAGTACGGGACCATCCAAAAAGCTTATTCACAATACAAACATTTAATAAAATTCCAAAGTGTATTTATATCAATACGGTTTTTTAATATAGCAGTCAGCTGTTCCCGAATCTATTTGCTTTTATGTTACCAGTGCTCGTTTATTTTCTCGCTAGTTGTTTACTTTGCGATGCGGTAGTGTCATGACGATGGCGAACTGAGCTCCAAATTAAATAGACGTGATGTACGGACGTGTAATTGATGAAGCCGGTAGGAAACTTTTGTAACAGCCGTAAATGTTTACGTGAGGCAATAAAAAAGTGTATATCGCCTAAGTACTGCAGCACGGTAAATAATATCGATTTAGACTGTTGAGAGGAAAATAAGCGACGGCGATCAGCGGGCGGCGTGGCGACGCGTCGGGGACTCGACGCGACTGCGGTGGCTGAGCTATTCGACTGGAGCCCGCCAGAGCACTGTACTCGCAAATACTCTCTGATACACTCACAGAAATCGGAATCTCACAGTTAATTTAATCATCCATATATTATTTGCCTAATTCATTAGTTCCTTTCATATCGTGCGGGGTTCGAAAATATTCACGCAAAGCTAAAGACTAAGTTCTGACTTTACACATAGCAGCGACCCCCGTGTGCTACTGACCTATTTCATTCTATCAAATTGTATAAATGTGTAAATATATTAAACTGTCTACTACTGATATAGATGGCTTATAATTTAAGTTATTGCGTCTGTGCCATTGTAAAAGGCTAATTTGAGAAAAATATTGACTAGCAATTTACTAGATAATACAAGAGAAAATGATTTCTAGGCCAAATAATTTAAAACTACTTTCAGATACTTGATCTCAGCGAAATGTTTAGACCAAGACTGTTTTTTTTTATTATTTTATCTATTGTTAGATAAGTAGCTGTACGTTACTTATGATTACGTAAATATAAATGTCTGCTTTTTATATGGAGTGCCCATACTATATTCTATACATATTGTGCAGGTTTTATAACCTGAACCAGAAAACCCTTCCTAAGTAGTTTTAAGTTTACGGGGAACGCTCGTAAAAAGACATCAGTGCCAATTCTGTTGTTCAAAACTACTTAATAACTAATTAGACAGGTCCAAAAATATTGCCATCCTTAGTTAACTCCGCACATGAGAAAGGGATAGCAAGACTTTTAGACCTGTCATATTAGTTAAGTTTAGTCATTTTGAACCTTAAAATCGACACCAATATCTACTGTAGAACCGCCCGTTAACGCCTACGACCATAAGCTACGGTAACCACTTACCATTAGGGAATGTGCTTTTTGCCACTTGTGGTATAAAATAAGTGTCGCCCGAATTTGGTGATAGATCAATTCAGACCGATGTATGTTTTGTGTACGGAAGGAAGCTCCTTTGGAACCGCACAGAGCGTGACCATTACGGGTCTAATGTGTGAGGATGAATTCCCCGCTGACAGCGAGCGGTAAGATGGTAAAGTTGTCGTGGTTATTATGTCAAACAATTCCTCAGAATAATGTGAATTGTTTAAGCGATATAGCAACACAGGTAGCCAAAGTCTTGAGATAACTTGTGAGCTTGAGATAACATCAAGTGAAATGGACGTTTCGTCAGTGCAAATTTTTATTAATATTAAAGGAAAATTTTAAACATCTGCGCCGAGCAGCATTATCAATGTTTAATTCAAATCTTCCAATTTAGTATCTATATATATATATATATATATATATATATATAACAACAAGACCTGAATTCTAATTATTAAAAAAAAAGCAGCTCAATTTGTAAACCAGCTCAAATGAGACCAAAGCAGGAATAACTAAATGTGTAACATCAAAATTTTCAATGTCATATATGACATTGAAAATTTTGAGATTTAAAATTAGCTAGGTATACCTAGCTAATTTTAAATCTAGTCTTGTCTCCTACTTGCCAACTTTCGTACAATTTTGACAGATACGCGAGTAGTTATAATTAAATTCAAGAAGCATTGCCAAGGCCTTAGTTTAATAGCTAATACGCAGATTAATGCGTGTGTTGCCGCTGTTCCGGCTCCGAACCCATTCATGCCTGAATCAATTTTCATAACGTGATTGAACTAAATCAGGTTACAAATTCTAATAATAACACTGATGCGAATTTTGTCGATCAATTTGTGCATTGTTATTTTATTTTACGGCCTTATTATCGGAGATGAGCTGATGAATATCGTCTGGTCTTTACACGACCCCATTTTTCCCTCACCGCATCATTTTCATATATAATTTTGGCATGATGTCTAAACCAAAAACCATCTTTTAGACATAGAATGACTTATGCTTTAAATTTTGATACGATGCGATTCTTAATATGTGTCTCTGTTATGTTTAATTTAGACAATTCAAACTTTCGCCTGGCACCGGGCCAGGCAATGGGTGTTGATAGAATAACGGCATCGAATTTATATTTTTATGATATCTAAATAACGGTTAGTACCCATACTCAAATCATTTCTATTTTAGCAACCGAGCGAAGTTTATGGCAAAACCGCGGGTTCATAACATTATGGTTTATGTTTAGCCCAGACGGCTCATCTGGCTTTAGAGTATACAATTCATTCATATTTTAACTAAGTTTGATTCATACCTCATAATTTTCTTTAACATTCCTGTAATTTATGATCGCATCGCATCATCGTGACTAGGTTTTTTTTTTGTTTTTGGTAATTGTTCTCAAGGATAATTAATATGAAATTTGGGCCAAAGAAATCATAAAAAGTTAAAATAAAACCACTAATCATATTTATCAGATCCATATAATATTAGAATAAGATATCTATAGACACTTTGTAATACAGTTTTTTTTTTCGTTAATATATTTTGGGAAACAACAATTATTGTATACATTGCAGCATTTTTTTTTTCAATATCAATTACCTAGGTACATAACATTGAACTTACTACGAGATTTTGTGCTTAGCACGATATTATTAAGCAGCGTTGAAATTTTTAAATGCTTACTCTAGATGATTACTTGGGTAGTTCGTGTTTAGGCGAAGCTCCTCTCTCCGAGCTCGGGGTACTGCACCCAGAAGTACTTTGCGGACTTCTCTCGTGCACCTAATAAATTACATAGGTATCAATAGATTACCATTAAAAATAAGTGCCTGACTGGGAAATGTACCTCTTTACAAAAAGTATTACTTTGATGTAGTGTTACGTTTTGCGATAAGTATCGCTAGAAGTGCGCCTTGGGCATACGCCGTGGTGGCAGTAAGGGTAACATGCTCCTAAGACAATGAGTACTTTCCAAAAATAAGGTCGTCAATACGTAAGTGATTTATGAGTTGCAGGCGTTTAATATACTTTACGGTAAGCGCTTACTTTCAACCAGTGCATACCGTTGCCAACTACGTTTTGTAAAAATTGCGCGGATGCAAGAGTATGAAATTGCCACATTGAATTTTATATGGAATAGTAGGACAATGAGCTAAAATTTTTATATAATATCGTTACAAGTTTGTTTATTTACGAATAGTGTTCGTATTTCGATCGAAAGTTTCTATATCATGTAACTAGTTGCTAACGTGATAGACGTCGTCCTTGGTCTTGAGTACATACAAAAATCCAATAGAAAGACTCTTAGTAATTCCTATCATCTTAGATTCATATTTTTATTATAGCCAAAATCTAACCCGGACGAATACGAAACATTAATTTAAATAAAACAAATAGAACAGCATTGAACAGCATTACTTTTTTATTTATAAAGATTATTATTTATTTGAGTTGACACGATAAAATGACGATTCTGAAACAAACACCATGAGTATGGCTTACCACCTTAGGTCGGAGCAACTGCTATTCATAATTTATTATCAGATCGATAGAAAATACCAACTCACACCAACGGTATTTGACATTGTGTACATAGGCGATGTTAAAATATTACCCAGACTAATGCGGCCTTTGATCAAGAGATCAAAGGAAATGCGACTAACGTATGAACGTAAACATCGGTAGGCGTACGTTATTCCTTGTTATTATACGTATAAAAGATTAATCTTGGATTCTTCTCACAAAAGTCTTGGCTCTAAATCCAGTACTAAAAATTCAAAATATTATAGTTTAGGTCGCACTTCATGTTAAGATATCTTATTTTTTTATACCACTAAGTTAGCAAACAAGCATATGGCCCATCTGATGGTAAGCGGTCACCGTATCCTTGGACGCTTGCTACACCAGGGTATCATTCGCACATCGTCGACCCGTAATAAATATAATTTACCTATCGATTGAAATCATTAATGTAATAATTTATTATAATGTATTGTCAATCATATCATTTCATGATCCCTAAGTATGCATGTGCCGTCGTGAATTGAATGATTTGTTTAACATACTAACAACATATTTTACGATTAGTAACTAATACAGCAATCTGAATAAGTCTTATTATTTAGATTTCTGTGGTAACGTATATAAATATCTGCGGCTATTTTGAAATTGAGTCCAATACCACATTTTATTAATGAAGTACGGGAATAGTTTTCCCTTCGTTAAACATAATATAGGTCAAGTGGCCTGCAGTTCTATTAAGACTGGTGACGTGAGGCATCACTCACGTTAATATTGTGTAATACTGTGTGCTGGGCACATTGGAATAAAACCGAAATGTATGTAATTTGTATATATACAATTGTACCCCTATTTCCATTCCACACGGCATCGCGCGAGAACGACTAGATTGATTTCGCTAATTCTTTTTTGTGTAAGTTATTGTCATGAGAAACATTTGAAAAAGGAACCGCGACGTTTTTTTTTTATTTTGGGATAAATTAAAGGACATTTCGACTATGGTGTATTTGACAAATTAATTCATAGCTAAGACTGGACAATGTCTGTCGGGACAGGTAGTTTTGTATAAGAATTTAGTTTTTGTAAGCTTAATAAAATATAAAGACATTAAGTCTTAGTTGGTTTGGAGACGCCATCAAATGTTTTATTAGGTACTTATTTCATATAATTATTATTATATATTTTATTATATTATTTCATATATCTACTTACATCTTATTATATTATTCATCGTTACGGTGTCACATAATTTATTTCTTAAATAAATGTCTTGGACATTAAGCTTTTAATTAAGCGACAAACCTGACAAATCTAAATTACTTACAAATATTGTGAGATGAGATCAACCGCCAGTTATTTCATGAAAATCATCTGCATTACACCGACTAAGAAATTTGGCCCAAAATGTTTGGAAAAAGGCCAGAGTGATGATTATGCGGTTTTTAAGCCAATTCCTCAACGTTATAAATTAGGAGTGTTTTCAATATCCTAAACTATCTGTTATCTACAAGCTATAGCTACTCCTTTAATATGAGTGGATAAAAGGTTAGGATTTATTGTAGGAAGAAGATAGAAACCGTATTAACACAGGTGATCGATGTTCATTCATGCGTCCATAACCTACTTTCATAAGGACCGTTTTCATAGTATGGGGAACTCTGAAACTACATATACTATAAGAAATATAAATTCGTTCTAAGGAGCCAAGTCATTCATTTCAAACATAGGAAAGACAAGTGTCAATATATTTTAAGTTGCGAGCAAATAATCTATTTTACTTCACCGAAATTTATAGATTGAGATTATATGGAGCTATGAAGTACTACTAGCTTCTGCCCACGACTACGTCCGCCTTGAGCTTAGAATCTCAGAGGAACCTAAAGTTTTCCCGGGATAAAAGGTATCCTATGTGTTAATCCAGGTTATAAATTATCTGTGTTCCAAATTTCATCCAAATCCTTTTAGTAGTTTTTACGTGAAAGAGTAACAAACATACATCCATCCATCCATCCATCCATGCTCACAAACTTTCGCATTTATAATATGTGTAGGATACACGGCTACTGTTTTTTTTGTTCAATATTATTTTTCAAGTGAAGAAAGTTTCTGAACTAGTAGGTAATAAAATATAACCTGTAATCCAGTATGCAGCATATTTGCGATTGTCTCTACATCCAGTGTATTATCTTGCGCAGATATCTTCTTGATAGCAGAAGAGACGATACACAGGTCACCTCTGAGCTCACGCACTAGGGCTGTAATCTTTTGAGCATTACTAAGTACTTCGACGCTTTGGGTGTATGGGTTGTAGCGTACTCCAAAAGGACGCTGTATGCTGTCAGCAAACGCCCTGAAAATTTAACGAAAATATAATTTCAGCATTACATTACATACCTCAAACTTATGCATTTAAAGAAAAAACACGTGGATTAAAGATAAGAAAAATATTTTAAAATCATCATCTACTGTCACATTTTATCGAGAATATGTTTGATCGGCAGAATTAGGGCTAAATAGCCCGATGACGTCCTTCTGTAAATTTTTGATAGTCCATTACGTAAGTTCTCCGTAGTTAATGTAATCTTGAGAAATGTAGCAGCTTCAGTTACTTTGGCCGCTGTATTAACTTTCATGAATCTATCGTCACTTGGATCGTTATATAGAAAAATAGTTTTATCGACCATTTGCTTCGTCTCCGCTTGGCATTAATCTTGCAGCAGTATACTATATATTGTGTCATATACTCAATCAACAAAGTATACGTTTATTTATTTATATAGTTTTATTTTTAAGTACGGGTCAGCGATTCGCCACGATCTCAACTGATGGTAAGTGAAGATGTGGTCGAAGGTGGAGCTCGCTTGTCCATTAGTAGCATTTAGAACTTTTACAAGCTCATTATCCACAAAAACTTTAAAAATACAATTCATTTATAAAAGGAGCCCTATATTTCGTGACTAAGTATGCTTGAGAGATTTGTATTTTAATCACGTAACGGGGTGAAGAGCTACCTCTGGGATCACAAAGCTTAATTGATTTCATGAATTTATATCACGAACTTTGAAAGAGGTCTTTCACTAAAAGAAATAATTATACCTAAAGCTATTATTAAAATAGAAATAGCTTTATCTTATTTCATGTTACATCCATATCATACTGTGGTAATTATTTTTTATAACAACTACAACCAGTCAAATGTTACATAAAACTACTTTAGCCTCGTTTCTTGACAACAAATTTTCTATAACATATCTATTCGAAAAATGAGTTTAGAACATAATCCTAATGAAAGTTACGACATGACAAGAGAAGTGAAATAATAACTCAGAGCAGAATTCGAAATTTACCGGAACCTTCCATATTATTGAACATTCCACGAACTTAATATTAGTAAGATTAAAGATTATAATCTTAAGTCTTAGCAGAACATAATAATTACGCTTCGTACCTGAATTTATTCTTAAGTGTCAAATATTTTAAAGGAGAGCACGTATTTAGTTCAGTATAAGCACATAGTACGTAAATAATATACAACTACTAAATAATATTTATCAATTAAGATAATATTATTAATTTTAAAACGTGTGAAGACACCCCACCATCGCAGGGATGAATGTAATAATTAATCTAAAATATAAAAGCATACCTCATTTTCTCCTTAGCTTCTTCGAAGGAGTCAGTGTAATAGTAAGCATTTTGGTATGAAGTGATGATGCATTCCTCATTGACAGTGATGTCGGGGTCAAATCTTTTGATCTTATCGGGAGTGGTAAGAGCATGCTGCAGCTCAGCAACGGAGGATAGGAGACCGGCTCCGTAAACGCGAAAGGTTCCGTCCGTCAGACGACATAGACCAAACTCGACAGTGAAAAAATAGAGCTGAAATAGAACAGAATATCTAATAATTCTTAGTAATAATTTTATCTGTTTTTTATTATGTAGAAATATAACCTTTAAATAAGTATTAGTAACTCGAATTAACTGCTCCTGAGTGTAATTAATATGTTTATAGAGAGTCTATTACCGTTGCCAATTTATCAATATCGTCGTCGGAGGCTCCAAGAGATGCCAGGCCAAGCTCTTGGGAGAACTGTGCGAAACTTGGATTGGCAAGCAGTGGCATGTGACCCAGCAATTCATGACAGCAGTCACTGTAAATCAAAATGGCTATTAATTTTATTTCAATGTGCTAAACAATATAAATAGTCAACATTCCAGTAATGTCAGGTATTCAGTAAAATCAAAATCAGACGAGATCGCGACCATATTATACAAATACGATGCATACTTGCATTATCAAAAATGCTTGTCAATATTTTTAAAGCGTTGAAAAATCTCTGAATTCGTTGATAATTAATTACTGTTATATTAGCTTCAGCCCGCGACTTCGTCCGCATTAAGCTTAGAATCCAAGAGGAACCTAATATTTTTCCGGGATAATACGTATCCTATGTGTTAATCCAGGTTATTAACTATACGTGTGGCAAATTTCATACAAATCCATTGAGCCATTTTAACGTGATTGAGCAACAAACATCCACACAACCATTATAAATATTAGTAGGATACTCACGGTTCCGGAGTATAGAAGGGATCGGACGAATGGCGTATATATTGAGTGCAATGAAACACTCTAAAAGCAAGCCCAGAGAGGAAGTCCCTGGGCGACAGATACCCCGCCACCGGACGCAGTTGGAACCCCGTCTTGCGCTTCAGGAAAGCACTTACGTCTTCCAGCTGAAATTTATTAACAAAAAGTAGCCATAATGTTAAGAATAAGGGGAGATTTACTGTCTGATACTGAAGAGGAATCTTCAGTATCAGACAGTAAATTTATAGGATTTTATATTTGCTCAGAAAATCTCAGACACTACACTCAAAGTTACAAGTTCTATAATATGACTTTCCCATCTAAATGTATCCAAGATCGTCAATAGTTGGTGTTACTAATAGCAGTTTCTCTCTGAGTACAGGTTACTGACCTGTGGCAGGTTATCTTCCCTATAACCGCAGTACTTGACCAGTTGAGGCCAGTTCTCAAGGTATTCATCACATGCGTGCTTTTGATAAAGTTTGAAGAGTTCACGGAACACGATACCCCTAAAAATTAAAAATATGAGGTGATAAATATCTTGTCCACAGATTGCGGGCCAGTTATTAAACAAGAATATAATATGCTTGTTTACTAACTAGTGACGGTAAAAGCGAAAATAAAATTATTTTTCTTTAAATAATTACGAAAACGAAGACAAAGATGCACGAACAAGAGTCGAACGAAACATAGCACTCAATTAAATAACATCTAAACCAGAGGGAACATAAATTAGGAAAAACAATGTCTGCGATTATTTAATACTAATGAAATAAGAAAACAGCCAAAGATAAAGATAGAAAAAATATTTAAATAAAAGTTTGCCGATGCCGAGGGCGCACATCATTATAGAAATCATAAACTCAATGACCACTTTCGATTTAAATGACAAAATAAGACAGTAATTTTCACACTCATACACGCATGAAGAATAAAAATAAAACCTAAAGGCATTACAATAATGACAAGTGACTGCAATCAATAAAGTAAGTTTATTTCAATTCGCACTTGCCTGTCTCGAAGTTCGCATGTGATTTACAAAAAAGTGCAAAAAAGTATTATGAATATTTTAAAATCTGCCGCAGTAAGCAAACATAGAAAGACCAAGTAAACACCTAAAGCTGAGAACAATTGCGGTAAACAACTGTATCGACTGTAAACACTTACCAAGTCTTAATTTCGGTGTCGGTATATTGAACTTTCGGAATCGGTTGGCCGCTGAAAGCAAATACTGGCTGTGTGAGACTTGAAATTGTATTGCTTAGCTTACAAACTAAATTGAATTGCAATACGGAAATTCGTAACACGCTCAGTAAGCAGTGGTGGCCTTGTGGTATATACCGTTGGCTGCTATTCTAGCGACGCAAGTTCGAATCCCACCAGTCTTTACCAATGAGTTTTTCTAATTAAAGTACAGTCTAAATAAAATAATAATTAAATTAGTCACACCACGAGCTTTACGGTGAAGGAAATAATCGTGAGGAAACCTGCAAACTTCTGAAAAAACATTAAGGGTTTTAATATATAAGTGTCTAAGAGACGTTGACGGCTCCAGCATCTGTCACATTGTTGGTACCAAATTATATTCGGTGGAAAGTAGCTGCTGTATCACCTCTAACCCCCCCCCCCCCTACCCCTTCGGTCACCCACAAGCAGACGTGAAGAAATACAATTATTATATAAAAACTTTGTACCCAATTTTACGAAAACTACGCGGACGGAGAAATATAAACTTAGCACAGTTAAAGTTTATATGGAGATGGAATACAGAAAGTTAAAATGTTTAGATAATAAAATAATCCATTAGAAAGACACATTACATGCAAATTAATAAAAAATCTTATTTTCTGCATTTGCGGTTGAAACTCTGGGGCCGGATGCTGTTTAACTTTTTATGATTAAAAAAACAAAATTTATGAATATGGCTTAGTTACCAAAAATGTTTTTAATGGACTATATAAAGGGTGACATTTGGAAAATAATAATAATAATATTATTTTCCAAATGTCACCCTTTTAATTATACTAGGTATTTATCTAGGCGATTAGATGTTATCGCCATCCTTTCCAAAAGGTAAAAATGTAGAATGTAAAACACTGATCAAACTAAAATATTATGATATTAAGTAGATAATACTCACTATTTATAATTATTAGCAATGGCAGCGAACTGTTCTCGCCGCTTACGGTACTCAGGGTCTTTGAATCCGGGATGATCAGCGTCGAGCTCTGAACCATACATCAGAACGTTTTGAGCACGATCCAGATCAGAGATCTTACGAGGAAACCAATGCATTTCACCGAAATCTAAAGAAGAAGATGACATACTGAAACATTATACTGGCTGCCGCAAGGATGAAATGTGTCAGCCGGGAAGTAAAATGGAATTTCTTGTTCAGTAATGCAAACTAGATAAAAAGTTATATTCTGTTATATTGGCGTAACCATTATATTAATTAAAAGAAATTTCAATTAGAAAGTCTTCATGCTTGGCACAACTTTCATGGTTTGAATATTCAGTTACGTTTCGTTATCGATAATTGATTTAATATTTAAGTCAGATAATTTCTTGAACGTTTAATACCGAAACTAGCAGCAGCAGACAATGGCGTTGGAGGTGGAAACTCATCACCAGATTGGGGCACTACTTCGAAGTCCTGCACTTCTCGCTTCAACATTCTTTTTAACTGCTCCATTCTGTGAGAATCGCATTCAACGTCCACGAGGATGTCAGCCTAGAAAATTTGTCATAGAAAAATTATCAAAGGAGAGTTAATGATTTTTATTTTATATCGTTAAAGATATTGATTTGATTTCATTTGATTTAATTTCATCTGAGCTTGCACGTAAATCAATTGACAATAGCATACAAATTAATACATTAAAGTGAATTAGGGCAGCCGCTCAGTGATGATCACAAAGTCAGGCTGTTACACTTACAGACGAAACTTCAGTCGCAGATTTCCTGGATTCAATATGGAGGACATTAATACCCAAATCCTGGAATACAGATAAAGCCTTAACCAATCCTCCTACTTGGTTTCTCAATGTAAAAATAACAGAAATCCGCTCGCTTTCCGGAGGATGGGCTTGTTGGGCTGCCATTTGAAGTTCACCAAGTTTCGGGTGATGAGGTGCCTCACTCTTCACCTGCCAGTCTGATCCGTTCCGGTATAACCACAAGCCTAGTAAACCCTTTCCTGACCCACTCATAACTCTGAAATCAAAAATTACGTACACATATAAATCACTAATGAAAAATTTACCACCAAATAAAAATCATAAGGAAATCGTTTTTGGCTATCACCAAAAAGTACAGGTTTTAATTGAAACTGGACATAAAGAAAATACTAGAACCATATATTAATTTACGAACATTACTTTAGATAATCCAAATCACTAACGTTAACACAACATGGTTAGAGTTTGAGTTCAAAGGAAATTATATTATGGAAGCCTAATTACCTAATTTAGGTCCTGATTATATGAAGGGGATGCGTTGGTGCAATGCCTGGGGGATACTGTGCCTGTCCCGGGATCTGCTCGCCTTATATCGAGAAGAGGCGCGGGAGACAGACGGAGGGTGGGTATATTTGATTGGCTGAATCAAGTGTTCGGAGTAACTTGGAAAACGTTCTCTTTTCACAACGTTAAACCCTGTACACACTTGTGCTATATTTAATTTATTTTCTTTAGAAAACAAAAAAAATATGAATTACGGGTGGCATAAATGTATTAGGTTGGCATTGATTGTCACTTCGAGTTGTAAAACGTTTAGATCAAGTTGTACGTAGTATATTATCTACGCCGAGGATAAACTATAGTTAATATTATTTGCCTAGTTAGCTTTGCCCATGATTGTAAAGGTATCTGTCGATTTATTTAAGCCAATAGTATATGTATGATAAAAAGCTAAGAGATAACTTAGATAAGCTTTCTCCTAGTATTGATGAGGAGGTCATGAAGGTGTGGTCTAGTCTTTACGAAAATTACTCAAGAAAACACCGATTATTTTATCCTATTTAGTAGCATCAAAATGAGTCACTCTATCTTTGCATTCCGTTCTGAATGATCGTCACATACAACTGTAGAGGTGGCTTCACTACGTGTGAGCCCTCGTTCTAACGCGAGGGTGCTAGCCACCACTGACGGGTGTTAAGCGACTACTCGCTGTATTTATTACCATTGTTTAGCGAAAAGAGCATCCCGTATCATTCATTATTCCGAGAATTTATTCGACGCACTATATAGTTCCACTGGCATTAGGTAAGATATATTTTCTTATTGAATGTATATACTAACCTACACCTAGAAATGTGAAATGAAACTACCAAGTTTATTCTCGAATGTTTTGTTCGTCATTTAATACACTTAACCAATACGATTTTAAGACCCTCGCTTAATCAAAAGTACGACTTAAATGCATTACGCTGACAAAGGATGAATACGAACTCCAGACCAATAAAATAAATACGCAAGGGCGTTGGGTGGTCTGTCTGATTTTATGACTGTATTTCAGAAACAAAATCAGGTGGGCCAGGTGCTTATGTGTCAGCCTAGTGGTATAAAAGAAAAAAAAATATTCAGGCCAATACAGGAAACTACGTACATATTTCTAAGTAAAAATATGTTCTCTATATAATTCAGTAGCACTGTCTCTTTAAATTATTTAGGCCTTTGCTAGAATATTTGAGTTATGTAAACGAAGTAAAAGAATTTAATGAGCTAAATTTGGTGAAACTGGGACTTCTGCTAAGTAAATTAATTCCGCTGTGATTCTGCATTCGGAGAGAATCGAGATTCAATTATATACACAGGGTAGGTAGTATTTTCAGTTATTTATCATCATCATATCAACCGAAGATAATGTATTGCTGAACAAATAACACCACATAAATTTCCACTCAATTCGATTAAATGCTACTGGCATCCAACTCTTTTCCATGGAACTTTATCAGGTCCTCCCTCGTTCTATGTGGCATCTGATTACTGTACTGTTGGGTATGATGTGCGGGAGTTATTCATTTACATAAGTTAACAAATACAATAATTTAAAAAAACTTAATCTAATTGTATACCTTCCCTATTATACTCGTATCTCTTACACAGTCCAACTTTCCTATCATAATGTAATCATGAATATGATGAATTATTTTATGAGTTATTCATAGTTTTCAGTAATATTATTGTAATCTATGTAAAATCATTTTATATTTAGCACAAACTGAGTCCCTGAAATTTTGCTCACGCGTTGTCAGGGAAATGGAGAGAGAATTATTGTCCGGAAAGTGGTGATATTATCCCTCTCGAGCACGTATACGCGTATATAAGTTGGTATTTAACAAAATTACATTCAACGTAAGAATCAAATCTCGCCTTTTATCGTCGGAATTCGTAACTTAGGCCCTAGTTTAAAAAAAATGATAGATTATCAGTAGGTACAGCCCTGATAGTTCGTTACGCCACAAAAGGCCATTCCGGTCGACATCCCATACTAACTTATGCTATTTACGCCTCGTTAATTCGAAATTCAAGTGGTGACCTAATTTTGGAGATGAAATCGTCTAACTAGCAACGCACAAAAATATAGTTTCAAACGGGCCTAATCACTTTTTAAAGGACCTTTTTAGGGGATTAAACAAAAAATCCTTTCATTGTGGATGCCCACATACTGCAAGGAAACTACCATGAAAATTTCAAAGCGTGGAAGTTTAATACTTTCTGAAATTTCGTGATGGAGCCAGTTTTACATTGCTTTTATTTGCGACATGTAACAGCAAAAATGTACCCACTCAATTAATACCCTCGTTATTGTATGCGCGCTGTAGTCTATACAGGCCCCGACAGTACATAGTCACCGTACCCTATTAGACTTTTGTAATATCACTAGCGTGTTGTCAACCGATTGGTAAAGGGATTCCTTAAATGCAGCATTTTCCTCCCAAGACTGTATTTTTGTAGACCTCTACGAAATA
This sequence comes from Falcaria lacertinaria, assembly GCA_951449985.1. Lineage (NCBI taxonomy): Eukaryota > Metazoa > Arthropoda > Insecta > Lepidoptera > Drepanidae > Falcaria > Falcaria lacertinaria. The sequence continues at coordinate 8,817,822 of OX602108.1, forward strand.
TACTCATCGCAGAAATAAAACCCTACATGAGAGTAGTATTGTATGACTGCGATCTTCTGTAAGGAGGTACGGTAAAATATTATCCATTTACTGAAAGTTTACTAAACAATCTAAGACAAAAAGGCAAATAATCTCCTTACAAAAAGGAGAACTCAATTTAACAAAATGATTTTTATTCATCTGAAGTCTTATTTAACGACGCAGATCTTATTAAATTATAAATACTACGTCGAAATATTAATATACAAGAAGAAATTCCACTCGATACAATACAAAATATTTACTTCGCGACGACAGAATGAGTACCTACTGTTGATTCAATTTCCCAAGAGACGCGGACGACCATGAATCGGAGCCTGTTTCTGATTATTTGCTAACAATTACATTATTTGCTTTTTCAATAGACTTGTTATATTGTTTTCTCCATTTAAGAAATTGTGTACTACATTCTACTTAAACTTCGGCTGGGGAAGCACAAGTTGTTGGGATTTCATACATATTTGGAATAATGAGAATTTTCATTATCTTTATCCGTTACTAACATGACCGTATTTTACAAAGTATCTCCTATAATAATTATTTACGTTAGCTGGTGCCACAAACACGGCAAATACGTGGCAATGAAATGGAGAAAACGCGACAAACTATTTACAAGTATAATAATTTTAGTATGTGCTTTGAACGTAAAAAAACGAAATTTAACCAAATATATCAAAGTGTATTAAAAAAATATATTTACCACCTACTTAGTAGATCAACCCCAAATTCAATATTAAATAAGTTGTCTTTTAGGCATACATCACTGGGAAACACTATTGACAAAGGCCAGTAATCGCACCGCGGCCCACATAAGCACGCCCTGAGTGTAATGTCAACATACTCAGCGTCCACCGCTTCAGAATCCACTTCAGCCAGTGCCTATCTACATCGTCTAGACTAGATGAATTTTATTCTTTTATTGAGATGTCAACTGAACTCATTGAATCAGCGAACCCTTAAAATATACAAAAAGAATCGCATTTGTGGAACATCTTCATTGAGCCGACCAATTCGCCAGATTTGTTTTTAGAGTTCCGTATCTGAAAGGTACTAACACTGTTAGTAAGACTTCGCGGGCTGTATCTCATAATGCGTAATAGGTAGAAAGTTAAAATTTGCACAGAATGTGTATTCCTGTCTCAGGTGTCGGGGTCATCTGTTGCAAAACAGAGCTGCCTCTACGGGTACGATGCGTAGAACTCACGCAATCCATCCAAAGCTGCTGACTTGCAGTGTCACACGCGGCGCCGCCCGACTGGCTGAGCCACGCGCTGCGCGCAGGGCACTCGCGACTGGACGAGGCAGTGGTCTGATGAGCCGAGTGGCGCATCCACTGTGACTGTATAGCCGTCCGGTCGCGTAGTCAGCAGAAGATCCAGTAAGGAGCTAGTATTACTCTCGATATCTGGTATTTAATGTAGAACCAGTTGTGAGAAGCCATAGGCCAGGCCAAAGTCACGAGCAGCGCTGCCCGCAGTATCAGTGGACCGAGAACTAAGCCACTCAGCGTGGTGAGCGTTGAAGTCTCCTAGTACTCCGCACTAACTCCGCAGAGGGGTACTGCTAAAGCATTTTGACAGTCGTCGATTGCAGGTGCTCAAATAGTCGAATTGTGTCCAAGTCACCGCTGTGGGACCCCGGAACTGTAGAGGCACGCGTAAATTCGGGTGTGGCCACCGTGGTCCACACGCGCCTACAGATTCGACAGGTCCCTGTCTTTAAGGCCGTGGAGACGGGGACAGTAGATATCCTCCCGGACAAACATACACACCCCGGCACAGCGCCATTTTGGCCATTATAAGGAAGGGGGTGAGAGAAGGTTGATAGGAGTCGTTGTGCTAGTACCAGAAGGGACAAAGCGCAATGTCGATCTGCCAGAGAGCCGCAGCCAGCCGGGTCAACCCCGGTCGCCTCCTCCAGCACGACCGTCTGCAATAGGGATTATGCGCGGGCAGCGGGTCAGCCTCCTGGCCTCCTGGGGATTAAGTAATCCCTGGGTTCGGTCGGGACCCCTGCAACCCGCGGGCGGCCAGTGGACAACCACCCCTATAGTCTCCCTAACCACCGCGCCATACCACGCCCACGCAACTCTGTGGCGGTAATACATCACTGGTCCCCTTACTGCCGGCACAACGTCTCCTCACGGAGCACTGGCGACCTTACTCACCGCTGGGAACACAATACTTCCTTGACGGTAGCTTTATTTGACCGCGGTCTTCTGTGGAGGTACTATCCCCAGACGGGCAGCTCCAATTTCGAACAGGACAACCCGTTGTGCCCTACCTCTCTTTAATCACTCCAGGATCTATCTCGAAGGGTTCCCTGGCGGAACCCTACGTTTATAATGTAGCCCAAATAAATGAGTTTCACATTAGAAACCCCTAAAATTATCTGTGTTTTCTACTATGTTATGCATGTATTATACATATTATAACCTTCCTCTTGTATCACTCTATCTATTAAAAAAAAAACGCATGAAAATCAGTTGAATAGTTTCAAAGATGCATGCGTAGGGACCGACAGACAGCGGAAAGCGACTTTGTTTTATACTATCTAGTGACTAATGATTAACTTAGCAAAATTGCAAAGTTCCACAATGGTTAATTTTTGTCATATGTGATTAGCTACCTACTCACTTAGTCCTAACCGCTAAATTCATATAATATTCGTTTTATATAATATTGTAGTAATTCGTAAAATAAAACCTATTTGGGTTTTCCCGCGCTGATGTAGCTGGTTGAAACAATGTAGTTTTTATAATTTTGGGGTGACGAATTACACGCATGCGCCTCTTCTAGCGCCGAGTCGCGCGCATGGGGTTTCACATACACATGACTGTCTGGGGTTGTTTAACCGACGGTCGATAATAAGGGAAGTTGAGAGCGCGCATGCGGCAAATATTTCTACCTAAGAATCAGGTGGTAAGCGACATGGCCGACAGCGAATTTGAAGAATTTCGTCGAGTTTTCGATAGATTACCCCAACACATAAAAGCTCCGACGCCGTTTTATTCGTAAGTAATATTTCCCATACAGTTTTACAAACCCTCTTAGTTTGCTTTGCTATTAACATCTTGGACGTCATCACTTTTCTAATGTGACACGTGAATGATGAGATCTCGAACGCAGTGGTATACGCAACTTCTTACACAACATATAGTTTTATCGTCAACACTGATTTCAGGTTAGTGCCAAATGTTGGGTTAGAGGATGACTCACCATCGTCAAAGAGCGATGGCTCTCCAGAAGAAGACAGGGCATGTGTTGGCGATGCTGAGCAACAGACAAACCCAGCTGCAGATGATGCCGTCTCTCCGAGTCCTAAGCCAGACGCTATGGACTTGCAGTGCAGCCCTCGACACCAAACATTTACAAATGGTGAAAGACGGAGAAGAAAACTACCAGAAATTCCGAAAAACAAGAAATGTAAGTCCCTCTTGAATTTTATCTTAGTAGCCATTAGGTTTATTTAAGTGGTCAAGATCGATACGAACACTCTGGCGTAATTTTCTCTTTTGTGTGTTTATAAGTTATGCCGCAACTGCGCTTTAGCGACTGCTCCTATGACTATGTTTTTTGTACGCTGTTGCGACTTTCCAGGATTGGATGAGAAATTATAAGCTGGAAATCAGTTGATATTGTAACTGATATACATAAAATATTTCATTTAATGTGAATAACAATATACTTTACATTTATTTGTTTATGGTTATCTTTTGCCGGCTATAATTATGATCCGCGTAGAAATAGGATGACATAATTATAAACCTCATAGACTTAAAGATTGTTAAGCTTTTGTAGAAACATAACTTAGAGATGTTAGTATCAGACCTTTACATGTAGCCATATCTTTATCTCAGAGTAGATAATATACTACGTTCTTTAATCATCAAAGCTATAAAAAACGAAGGAAATGAATCGGGATTAAAAACTTGACATAACGTAAAAGTGTTTCCATACATTTCCTTCGTTATCAATAGCATTAACTATTATGAATTATGAAACATGGCTAAGCCTGCTTAAAATAAGCGTGCCACCTGGCTTATACTTGTTTCATAAGCTGCTAAGAATCGCATAGTGACATAAATAAAAGCAACCGTAGTCGATAAGTAGCTCAATAAAAATAAATTGATCATGTTGATGAACTATAAACAAAATATTAACTAAACCGATAGAAAATCGCATCAAATATACAATTATTTTAATTTTAAGGCTTTAACGTATACCATAAAACAATTGTGCAAAGCTCTTTATGTTTATAAGCGTTGTCAATAATTCCAGCAACGATATTAGCATGCAGTCAGCAGCCAGCTTCACTAGCAGACGAGCTGGGGGCACTTGCTGGTCTTCTAATCAGACCCAGCTGTCCTGGACGACCACTGCTGGTGCTCAAATGTGGATACCTCCTTGATGAAGACTCCAGCCCCGACTCAGAGAGACTGCAAAGCCTGGGTGACGTGGACAGTGGCCACAGTACCGCCCACTCTCCCATTGACACGGGCCCGAAGAGTATATCACCAACGCTGCTACAGCCAAATGGTTAGTTTAACGTGTTAATTAAAAAAAATACATATCTAGCTATACGATTCGAAAACACTCGGTAGATTTCACTGATATAAAGACGAGAAGAGTAAGACAAAAGTGAAGTGTATGTACGAGAAAATAAAACTAAATAATGCGAGCCGTACATTAGTTGCATACGATGCGGAGCATCTGTGTCGCTAAGACAAAAAAACGTCGTCGAAACAGTTGAGCGATTAATGTCCCATTTTTCAAGAATACTTGTGAAGAGTTGTTGATATGTGAGATATTCTTATTTCAGTATCACCATCATCTAGCTGCAGCATCAGCGGTATCAATTTTGCAGGTAACATTACAACGGTTCCTCATAGCCAACTTGAAATGCTGGAAGCGACACACAGAGGCCTACACAAATTCAATCCTCGGCACCACGACGAGATAGAAGTAGAAATTGGTGACCCCATCTATGTGCAAAAAGAGGCCGATGATCTTTGGTGTGAAGGTATGTTGAAAAAGACGATACATATCCTATTGGACTGTTAATGTCAGACATCATAACACAAAATTATTTGTATTCTAGGTGTGAACCTCAGAACAGGACAGCAAGGAATATTTCCCTCAGCTTATGCAGTAGATATGGATTACAATGACTTTGATCCTGCAAATGCTAAAGTTAAAAGGGAGCGTTATTTATTAGGGTACGTAGTCATTCCAAAGTTTTACTTAACTAAAACCGTTTTAGTGAATACTTATGAACTTGGGATGACATTTTTATTTTTAGGTATATGGGTTCAGTTGAGACTTTAGCTCACAAAGGCACTGGTGTGGTGTGTCAAGCAGTAAAGAAGATAGTTGGAGAAAGTATTGGGGAACCGAACCTACAAGCATGCATTCTTGAAGTATCAGATCAAGGACTTCGCATGGTTGACCGATCAAAACCAGACGTAAGATTTTGATACTTAACATCTCTCCTCTCGCTTACCTGCAATCGTCGGGAGTGATTTCGTAAAAAAACTAATGTGTAACAGTGCACCAGGGCAGCGCGCACTATTCGATTTAACGAATGATCGTGCGAGGTGGTAAGTTTGGCTGTCAGATGTCAAATGTTACACATAATACGAGACTTTAAGGCTCGCTATTTTTTTTATTACTGCAATCATATCAGACAAACTCGGTAACGGTAAGCGTCCATAGCCTATGGACTGCAATTGTGTCGTTTTATTTCTATACAAAAAGTTCGTTTCGTGATCGGTAAAGAGGAATATTGATGTAGTGGAATTATCTCTCAATAAAATAGTAGAGTCATTTTGTAATTGCAATTAAATATAATTCAGTTTTGATACCTACCCTATTACAACACGACTCATTTAATTAATATGACATTGTTAATACTTAGAAGTATGAAGTATATAATTTCCAACAATTAGTGAGAGTTCTGCATGCATAGTGCACACGAACTGAACAGATACGGGAAACAAGGTTTACACTAAACTAAAACCGAGAACAACATGTAAATCATGCAAAGTGTTTTATGAGTTAGATGAACAAACAATAATTATTTATGTTTATACCTCAAAGAACATGCGAATGGTTTCCGTCACGTGAAGCTCGTTTGTTTAGGTATTTATAAATTCTTTATAAATTCTTTCAGTTGGCAAGATATTTTTAATGTGTTGATTCCCAGACTATTCAATCTAGATTTTTTATAATAATATAATGATCTTATTGTATCTTTTGTAACGCACAGTACTTGAGTGAAAGACAACCAGATCGATATTTCAGGAACGATAAATAATTTTGTGATCGTAAGCGATGTGCGAGCGCTTTCTGCTACCAAATTCATTCAAATATATTGTCAGACATGGTTACTTTGTTATTTAAATAAACAGTATTTCCATTCTTCAAAGTATAGTTTATATTTATATGATCGGGCGCTACTTGTGTTAGAGTTTGACTACAAACTACCCCCAATATATTTTAATGGTGAATTTAATTTTTAACACCACTTTTTACAGAGAAATCGAAGTGGGCCGTGCATTGACTACTTCTATTCATTAAAGAACGTATCGTTCTGTGCTTTCCACCCGCGTGATCACCGATACTTGGGGTTCATCACCAAACATCCCACGCTGCAAAGATTTGCCTGCCACGTGTTTAGAGGACAAGAATCAACTAGACCTGTGGCGGAGGCTGTAGGGTAAGAATTCAATATTAGCATTGAGTAAGAGGAATCATCATTTAATAACTATATATTTATTTTTACGATTGGTAATGGAGCCTTGATAAACCGACGAGCGTCTCTTATCTCAGATAAGTTCTTTAACTGCAGATAAATATTATAGCGACTCTTTATAACATATTTTTTATTTTCAGGAGAGCATTCCAGAGGTTCTATCAAAAATTTATTGAGACGGCGTATCCAATTGAAGATATTTATATTGAATAAGCTTTAACACATCAACAATCATCAATAGTCGGCTTTAAGTTGTACTTATCAAAGGCACGCAACGTAACGCTTGGAGTTAAGCAAAAAATAAGCTTTTGCTTTGCATTCTTTTTTAAAAAGTCTTTTATAGTTATTTGACATCTCAATTTGAGTTGGTTGCGTTATGTGCCTATGATAAAAATACGTTTTCTAATTCGCTGGGCATATTGCCTTTCTTTATTATTGATTTCCAAACGAGTATCTAAGTTTTTAAGAGCAGAAATATACCAACCTTGTATTATGTTTCACATTGCTCCATACGGATATAATCATTTATGTAACCACGAATAAATTTTACTCAGGTGCAATTGGTATCATCCAAGAGCCCTATCCTATTTTTCTATAAAAAAAAACAATCAAAAATTACATCAATATCAAAGGGGTTGCTTGGTTTAGTTTATGTTTACTCTAGAAACTCGGAAAACCCAATAAATAATGAAAAGCAGATGCTAAAACATAATATCATTAGAATTTGGAATCTCAACCACTGTGATATGGAATCAGTAATTTTTTTATGTAGCCCTAGAGTATTTCGTTGTAGTAATATTATTATTCCGACTTTACTTACATATAAGTGATTCTGGAACTTATCATATTAAAGATAATTTTATGTAAATGTAGTACACATATACGTTAAGTATAAAACGATATTATTCGGAATTAAGTTTAATTGTTGCAGGTGTACACAGAAGCACCATTACATTTCACTCATGTATTACTGTAGTTATTAAAAGATGCGTTTTATTTAAGTTTGCTAGCTGTTTAATTGTTAACTTCGTCATAATAATATATCAGTGTAATTATTCCCATGGCGCGTTTTCAGAACTAACTGTAACTACTTACCTAATTATTGCATTGATGTCAGGTCAGTATATGCTATAGGAATTATAAATAAATGGCGCTCTATATCCGAGAGACTTATAACTACAGTAAATGCAAACTAATGGAAGGAAAACCATGAGTACCTAGGTTCACTAAAACTGTTGATAATAAATAAATGCATTATTATATTAGAGTAATGAGTCATCAAATTCCAATAAGTAATTATGTACTATGTATTGCGTGGATGTCCTGGGAATAATTTGTATACCTAAATAAAAGGCGTGGAGGTGGTGGTAATACGATTTTGGAGGTTTGAGAACTACCTGTTCTTATCTTACCACACATCAACCTTTTTAAATAGGTATTTCGTAAGGTACACTCAACGGTTGTACTATGACCTGTGAGCTAGCGTTTACAAACAGTAAATCGCATAAATAGGTACGTTTAATGTATTTGGAGTAACAAATAATTCAACATAGCTGCTGCAACAGAAGCTGTGAAATGGACGAAAAGTGACAAATAAATATTTATTTTTTCAGTTAATATCTAATATAGTCGTAGCATATTTCAACTACCTAACGAAATTGTCATGATATAATTAAATAATTACATTACTTGGGACTGACGCTTTATCGTTTAATTTTAGCCCGAAAATATGTTTATGACAACTACTAAAGTGTATCACGTACATTCGTCAGTACAGTTGGCTACATTCCGCAATCTAATCCACACTACATACTAAACTAATATAATAAATGCGAAAATTACTCTGTTTGTTTGTTTGTTTGCTGCCTTTTCAAGACTAAACGGCTGAACGGATCATAATAAAATTCGACAAGGAGATAGATTAATCCTGGGGAAAGACGAAGTCGCGGATAACAGCTGGTACTATAATAAACCGTGTTAATATATGCACTGTCCTTGAAGTTTGTAAATTTTCTAATAACAAACAAAAGAAATTTTACTTTTGTTAATAATTATGGTTCCCGTTAGTATTTCTAACAAGAATATTTAAATATGCTGATAAAAAATACTTAGAACAGTCGGAGCTTAGAAAGAGAGAGTCAGAGCAGACTGTGTGCAATATCTTACGATCTGGAAGCTAGGTAGGTACCGAGCTTCCGGTATTTGTTAATAGGTGAGCATCTTCTTACTCGGCCAACGCTGCAAGCTGTGTAGATGATGGCTTTCGATGTAGTTTCTAAACCAAATGACGCTACACTTCTTCAAGAGATGGCAGTGATATCTCAATTGAAAATTTGCCATAGAAACTGCCTTGGTAAGCCAAAGTCTTAATAATAGGATGCCTCGGGTTTCGGAATTAGCAAAAAAAAGAGTTTATTGTACAAGTTGTATTTTAGTTACATCTTCACTGCAGGTAGGGATTGCAATTGCTGGATTCAGCAGTGCGGATCCGCAAGTACCGATAATTGAGTGATGGCCCGGAAATAACCTGAATCCGAATAGCGTAGAGGCAGAAAGAGCCTGCTCCGTGAGATATTTCATAAAGAATTATAATATTTTAAATTAACTAACCAACTAAAGTCAAATAAGAATGACTGTAGAGTAGAATTGGGTGATTTTAAGGATCATCTGAGGAATGAAGAAGAGAATAGAATCAGGTGTTTTACTTTGCGGAAATTCATGTTTATAAAATACAAAATACAATATTCTTTATTCCGCTTAAATTAATACGATACGGGTTTTCGAATCGCCTGGTCTAATTATAATCGCCTATTTATATTATATATTGTATTTTATTATCATCTGAAGGACATTTGCAGTCACTAGTTACAAGTATGAATGCTTAATATGAATGAAAGGGTTTTTTTTTGTATACCACTAAGGTGGCAATTAAGTACTGATGGTAAGCGGTCACCGTAGCCTATGGACGCTTGCAAAATTTCGTGCGTTGCCAACCATGCAAAATATCTGAAGAATCACATGCCGTGCTCTTTTGGGAAAACTAAACCTTCTAAAGGGTCGACACCGCGCGAGTGACAGCCTGTGTTATGCGTCTGTACCTATGTTAACCACTTACGATCAGGCGGGCCGTATACTTGGTCAAAAAATAAACAGGCTGAACAAATTTAGGTCTGTACTGAAATGTAACTCATTTCGTGTTCGAGATAGACCCGTGAGATGCGGACAGACAGCAGAATGCAAGCAAGAGGGTCCGTTTTATCGATAGTAACCCTGGTTCTGTACCCTATGGATACAATGGATAGATAAAACAGGTGTGGTACCTATTTAAAAAAAAAACTTATAATTTGTATGGATGCTGGATCCGCGCTGGATCCAGCTGGATTTTAAGTTTTGAACCCAGATCACCACAAATGGTAGGCAACGCTTAAACCACAGGCCGCCACGGCTTGCCTTTTTACAGTTTTTTTTTTCAAACTAACAAGGACGTGTTATCGATAAATATTTATCCAAGTTTAGGTAGGAGAACAATAAGGTAGGTTCAATACGAAATGAAAGTAATTATAATTACAGGTAATAAGTAATAATTTATTGGATCACAGAACTAAATTTCGTACCATTTATCTACATGTTTTAAAGTTATTCAGTTTGAGCAACATCATTTACACACCATTCTCATAAACTTTGGATTTGCGTCGAGAAAGTATACATCTATATCTTTACTTATAATAAAACTGTAACAGGTCCAATTCTGTACATTGAAGATAATTTGAATATTTTTTTCGGTGGGGACTCTATATTCGATAATGAAACCAAATCTGTATTTTTTTAATTTTTGTCTGTCTGTCTGTCTGTCTGTCTCTAGGCCGCGCATCACGCAGAAACTACTGAGCGGATTCAAATGAAACTTGGCACGATATGAGTTGATACTACGAGGTGTAACATAGGATACTTTTTATCCCGAAATTCAACACGGTTCCCCTGGGATAGGGAATAAAAGTCAAAATGTGTACTTGGCTGTAACTCCGACACAGCTAAGCCGATTTGAAAGGGATTTTCACTGGCAGATAGCTGATTTTACTGGACATAACTTGAGCAACTTTTATTTTGTTTATTTTGCAAAATACATTAAACCCATGAAAAAAATAAATCCACGCGAACGAAGTACCGCTGGCACAGCAAGTATGGAATAAATTAGATATTCCATTGAAACTATAAATTCTAATGTAATTAACAAACAAATTCAGACGTTGACAAAATAATAACAAAAGATTAAAAGCTTAAATAATGACAAAAGAATAAATTTGTTGATTGTTAAAAAGAATGAACATTCACTGAACTGTATCTGTGTATCTTTTTCTTATGAAATATAAAACCAATTTTTTTTTCTGTAAATTTGATGGCAATTTTTTTTACATCTTTTATTGCAGTATATATTTTGTATTATTATATTGTATTGTTTCTGTGTTGAGACAATCATAGGGGAGAATTTGATTACCTACTTAGGTAACGGTTCCAAGGTATACAATAATTGAAATGACTAGTTAGAAAATGAACATCTCAACTTTTACTCACTTGCACATTGAGGCTCTGGTGGAATACCTAGCTTCCTGAATTATGTTGCTCATGGTATTTCAAGTATTATTATTAATACTATAACCACCATTTAATTGTTACAAATTCGTACGTAGGTAGGTACATTACGATAATCGCATTATAGCCATTGAGATTTGCATTACCTATTACGAAATTATTATTCTTCAAAGTATCCACATACCTTACGTTTATTTAGCTTTTTCCATGAATAATAAAGTGTTTGTTGAAAAATAGACTACATACTGCACATACATTTATTGAAAATATGTTTTACTTCTACGTTCTCTAAAAAAACTGAATAGGTTTTATATTTTTTAATTTAATTTCAACATGTGAATATAGTAGTTTTGTAGACTAATTTGCGGTCAGTGGATTTGATATTTGGTTTCTAAAATTTGAAAATTCATTAAATACGTCAATGATAATAATACAAACATTAGCTAGAACACAACATTTCTCTAATTTCGCAACTCGAAAGACAATTAAAACTCTCCCAAATAATCAAAAACGCCTTTCATAAAAAGCGAATATTAATATACCCTAGAACCTTACTTGGCACTTTTCATGTATTTTGATGTTCCCTAATGTCTTGTAGCATGTAGGTTATAATTTACCGGTCTTATGAATTTGTCGGATTGTCACAGTAGAAAACAATATACGTCTGGTGTAAGAAAATATCTAAATTATACCCAAAGACTCACAACTATAACAAATATTATGATTGCAAAGCAAGTACTGTTACTTCAATAACTTTATAAGTGCATGCACATAATACGCATGAACCAAATCCCAGTGAGAATGTTTTAATTTACAACTTACTAAGAATCATTGCTAATGATACTTATTTTTATTTATTAATTTGAGTGCAACAAAATATATATTTCCGTGTATCTGTATAAGGATTCCTAATCCGGGTAATGTGATATTTTATAAGTATAATATATTAAAGTGATTTCATTGTTTTTAACTGATATCTACTATAATAAATCCTCTTAATTTCTCTAAAATCATTTACTTCTAATATATAATTATATATATATATATATATTTAGTTATACTAGATTTATTTAAGTGTGATTTAGAATTTGGTTTCGCGATAAAGGTTCGCAGGCGACGCTCACGAGATGTGGCATCAGAGCTTGGAGACGAGAATGCCTTTATTGGAACCAATCCTTAATATACAGCATTCAAATGATTAGTATGAATAATATTTTATTCTGATAACAATAATGCGAATACAATTTCGAAATTTTCAACATGCCATGTGCGTCGCCCACTACCCCGTACGCTTAGCTACGCTACGCCTTACTAACTAGGTGCAATATAATGCGAATTTCACATAGGTATCTATTTTAATAGCTTTTTTTGTTCATTTTTAACATACTTTTATGGAGGTTTTTTCGAAGTTGACTAATAGTAATGGGGATAATATTATTTACAGATATATATTTTGGCTGATTGTTTCAACTTACCAAAATGTAACAGTAATAATATTTATATTTATATTGACACAAACTTAACACATGTTTCCTGCATAAACTCTAAAATGTTTATATTAAAGAATAAAATTGACGTAAATAAAATCTACATTACTTATATTTGTTCACGCTTAAACTAACAATATAATTTAACGCATATTAAAGTATTTGTTTAATATGCGTTATAAATGCTATTGTTAATTTAAGCGTGAACAAATATAAGTAATGTAGATTTGTTGATTTACATCAACTTCTGTCTCAGTCTTTAAATACATATTGTCATAACTTAAGTTTGAAAATATTATGACATAAAGGGCATTGACGAAGCAAATTTTACGTTAGATCGGTTCATATTTATAACTGTCAGTGCTTACAAAATAAGATGCAAAGTAATATTGTATCATATTATATACCTAGTTATAATATTTAGTACAATTCCTAAACGATTCAATTTATTTGCACTTACTTATTTATAGTTTTTTAAACAACGTTGAGCAAATTCAGAAAAAAACAAATAAAACGTTAATTTGTATCAACGTGTCACAAAAAATACAATGTCTACCCTCAAATCCTCAGGACTTGAAGTCCTTCTTACATAATATAATTTTATCTCTATATTTTTTACGACAACCAAATATAAATTTCCAATCATAAATGTGCAGATATTTTAATTTGTAATGATAATTAATATTCTTTTAAATTTTAAATAAATTATAACAATTATAGTGTTGATTAATTAAATCCGTTGAATTTTATACAATTAAAATAACCAGTGTTATTTTTTAATAATCGAATAATATTGTAAATATTACTTAAATTAGTGGCTTTATTTTTACTATACGTAAAGTACCACTTACGTGTTGCTACGAGAAGAGTGCAAATAAGATCTACAAAATATAAATGACACGTCTTATAATATTCTCAATTATTATGAGTTTAGTCACAGCTCTATAACAATATTTATCACCGTCTTTTCATCTCCCTAGATATTTATCATCATCATCACCTTCTTCTAAATCTCGTACTTTTAATAAAATTCTTCACAATTAAAAATAATTTCCTACATAAAAACATAGTATAATACTGTGTGGTAAAAAAATCATATTTTCTATATCGTACGTCTATAACTTGATAAACGATGTTACAATCTCATACTTTCTTGTTATGACCACGGCTTGTCAATTTAAAATGTTGGTACCTACTCGTAGCATAATGGTAGGTATGATATCGACGGTGTAACATTTTGAAACGTATTTAATTTAAATTACATGGAAAACTGTTCTGTTCCTTACGGGGAACTGTAAGTGTTATTATAATGTTCTAAGTAATATTTTTACGGTGATTTGTGTATGTAATCCTTGTCATATATACCCAATAATCATAGTGTATATAAATATTTACATTTTATATTTAAACCCATGATCTTCTCCCAAACCACTTTGAAACGTTTATATTATAATCATTTAATACCTATATCTTTTTATACCTATATTTGTTTTATGACAAGTGTTAATTTAAACCTATTAGCGATAATAGCGTGTGCATACGTTACTGAACGATAGAGCTTTGGATCAATCAGAATATTAATAATTAGGACAATACCTAGTTTAATTTGTATATTCATAGTCAGAATTAGTACTTACTAATTCTGACTTTAATTATACAAATTTAAATCTGTCGGAATGTTCAGTTAACAATAATTTATGTACATGTTGTACTAAGCAAACAGGTATGTATGTAAAACTAAAAAAAATATACTTTTACAAAGTAACGCCTTCTATCCAACTGTTTTGTATATGGCTCACATTCTTGTTATTCTGGCTACGAAAGAACCTTTGCAAGATAAATAAAATGATAAATGTAAGAAAATATAAAGTACATAGACAATGGTAATTAATCAATTGAATCTGAGCCCAAATAAAGAATACATCTTATTTAGAATGGATAGTATTTTAACAAACGTCATAAGCATAGGATACATCAATTAATTACATTTGTCTTCCATAATATTACACAGGATAATAATTTCTACTTTTACTGGAGTGTCACAAAAGTTTAAGGGCACAGTTGGCTAACATTTGCTAATATGAGAATGCAAGTGACGAAGTAAGGATTGATAATAATATTATAATAATCTTAAATACAGCTTGGGGTTCTTCAAGGAGGGATATTTGAAAGGTCAGCAACGCGCGAGTCATACCCCTTGTGTTGCAAGTGTCCATAGGCTACGGTGACCGCTTACCGTCAGATGGTCGTTTGCTTGTTAGCCACCATAGTGGTATGAAAACATAGTAGGAAATAACAAGTACGCTTGCTGAAAATTTTTGAAATAAGCATTTTACTTGAACATTATCACCCTGATCACGTGAAGACAAATACGAGTACCTACTTGTAAATACTTTACATGTTTATCGTGAAAAAGGTTTTACGTCGTTTTATGATTATATTTCCTAAAAGAGTTTCGTGCACTCCAGTTCAGTGCCACTCATACCATTGTATGTATTCACTATTTTAGAGTATTATTGTGATGTGACTATAGGTATCATGCTACGTATATAACATGACGTATAAACGTGTAAGAAGAGAGCGCTATAGCAATTTATTTTTGCCAATTTTAAGAAGTACTTTATATCGAATTTACCATGCAGGGCTGACATTGAACGAAAATATAAAGTGGTGCTTTAATTGTTTGATATATTGTCGATGAAGGCCTAATTTTCTTCGCCAAGTAACACCAGATCATCAGCCACGACGTCGGAGACGTGCAGGTAAATAATCCAGTACATGAGGTTGAAGCACACGAAGCACACCGGGAACACGATGCGGGAGTACTTGTCGATGTCCGACGGAGTAGTGCCTAGAAGTTTGTTGATGCCCTGGAAACATTAATCAGCTTGACTATGACAATTATCAGTGGAGCCAACGCCAAGCCGTTCTATCATTCGCCATTCTTAGACCCCCTTGTAAGACTGATAGTTCGACGATTTATTTAACGCGAGCAAAATTTTGCGGCGCTTTGTAATAGCATTGCAGAATAATAGTAACAGTAAATATTCGCCTTGCATCATAATTTTAACGTATACAATCGCCATAGGTTATGAAATTTTTCATCTGAAATCATATCAAAATTATAAATTACCTTTGAAGCAGGAATGAGATGCGATGGGGCCTCTTCGTCAGGTTGTGGTGCCGGAACCGCAGGAGCTGCACCACGGCCACTGTTGATGGTGTTCTCCAATGTTCCGCCTTTTGAATATGCTTTTGGGTCGTGAACCTTAAATCGAACCTCCTGTACAAAAACGTACTCGTAAAATTACTGTTGCACGTTAATTTTAAGTTTCCCTTGATTTTTATTTACCGAGGATCGGCTTGGTGGTTGTGGTCTGTTTAACGTGCTCGTTCTCGGCGGAGGTACCGGTTCTGCAGGTCCAGGTGGACCATCTTTGTGTGTTTTCTTCTCGGCAGTAATTTTTTGTGCGGCTGTAAATCTTTGTTTCCTCATCTGTATCCTCTTAGCCATGTAGCCAACAGTAGCATACTCTGGAATAATAATATTTTTAGTAATTAGTTCAAGACGAAAACGAAAAATATCGCTGAGCATCAAAAGTAATAAGTAAAATGTGTAATTTACTTATTGCTTTCACAATCTTGCTAAGTAAATCCAAATTATATAAGTGTACCGTCCTGTTTTGTTACCTAAAAGACTGGCGAAGACCATCACGAAGCACGTTCCCAAGTATACGTCAATTGACTTGACATAGGAGATTTTAGGCAAGGCGGCGTTAGTGGATGACATAAGAGTAGTCATCGTCAGCACCGTGGTGACGCCCAATGATACTCGAGCGGGAGTAGCGTTCCGATTCAACCAAAAGGACACCCAAGATATTATGACGATAAGACCAGATGGAATATAAATCTGGATTAAATAGTATCCCATGGAGCGCACAAACTGAATCTCACAGGCCAGACGGGAGTAGTTTCCTGTAATTTTATAACATTGTGAAACCATTTTATTAATAGATTAGAGGTTAAGTATACAGGCTATAATATTTCCTTGAACAATAAAACAAAGCAGGTTCATGCATTTATAGTACAATGAAAGGTCCTGATTGTAGATTCCCGGAGGGTTTCTCTAATGAGTGACGTGGTAGTCTGTACCTGTTGTGAGTGAGATCTCCATAGCTCGTTGGCGATGGCCCAGCACCTTAAACTGCGGCAAGGACACCTCGCTGGAGACACCCACAGAGTTGGGCCCCTCGTTCCATTTGTATCGGATGTCCCTCATGGTGTACCCGACTGTACCATGCAGAGATATTATGGAACGAAAAACAAGCACCCATTCCATTGGGTTTTCATTCAATTGTACAGGTGAATAAAGTCTCTCAAGTGACTACAAATCTACTATCATGACATATAATAATAACTGCATTTGGTTTGGCTGCCTTTAAAAAGTTAAGAATATTAAAAGTTAATTCCATCTAACTGCCAGTTGAATATATAAGCTTCCAATATTTCAGCTCTGGTAATAACGATAACAACATAGCGTAATAATTATAACATAAGTCAATCGTCTCTCAAAACCAACATGGGAGATTTTGTCGAAGTAGAAATTTTGATCATAAATTTCATAAATAAGTTTCAGCCAAATAAAGGTAGCGTTCTATGAAATGTACTCACAACTTTCGATCTCAATGTGGCATAATTGACGATCCATGGGAAAATATTGCAAGTCCATAGGACACGACGCAGTGATGGTCAGTCTGTAAGTAAATAATCATGCTATAATCTGTAACTAAGTCTGTAAAACAATTATTTTGAATTTGTAACAAGGTTTTCGAAAATATTGCTTCTCACCGAATACTCCTAGTTATTGAGCCAGAATGGTGAATGCGAATAAATTCGTTGCTTGTAGTAGCAATGTGGAAATAAGACTGTTTTTCGTTAACAAAGAACGTGTCAGGTACCCATATGTTCCGAATAAACTCAGAGCCGACCGACAATGTTTCCACGCCGACTCTCTTTTTGTAAGCCAGCCTCGGATCTGTCCAAAACTGTCTGAAGTAGAAATCCAATGTAAAATCCTGTAACATTTAAATTATTAATACAGCGGCACTCTGTAAACCTTAAGTAAAATGTACGATATTCCATAAGAATAATAAATATATGGTAGGATACAAGTTCCGTGCCGGCCTAATTTAACTTTAAAGCACCCTAATTACGGGAGCGAGAAGACGTGATTCTTCTCAAGGGATTTCGCCCCCTTCATTAAATATAAAATTGACAATTGTGCTGCACTTAGGCTAGGCTGGTTTAAATTTATGCCTTTGTCGTAATAAATGCTACGTTGGTACTTTCACGTTGACCTGGCTCTAGCACGCTGAGTAAGACTTGTTTGGTAAGAGACCAGCCAACTAATTTATTAATATTTTTTCATTTCAGTTTACGTAATTATAATTGTCAATTCCCTAACCACTTATTTGGATACAAGGTATTACAACTCTAATCAGTGTATTTACTGCCTACAGTAACGGTTGTAGAAAATTACATAATATCATTCAGATCAATAGAGGATCCGATGATTTCCGGTCATGTGTTTGGTATCCGAGGAATAATACGAATCCAAAGACTCGATACTACAGTAAAGAAATAGCACGCAGTTATTTTTTTATGAAAGTATATAAAAAAGTGCAAAATTAACCTATGTATAATTTTCAAATAACTTAATTGAATCTCGATCCGATCACGTAAATCCAAAACAATTATACTGTTCTTGTAATATAATACAGTGTTATTTCAATATCTCAAAGTACACGTATTTATAAATAAACGTATGTTCCTAATAACTAAATTTAATAAATTTACTATAATTTACAAGCTGGCTAAATAACCCCCCTGGAGTATAATTGCAATTTAGCTAATACACCTCATAACAATAATCGCAAATACGTGTACTTTCGTTAATATTACCAATAGCAATACTATGGTTAGGATCCGGGTAGGTCACGTCCTGAAGTGACTTTAAGAGTCTCCTTGATTTGGTTTCCATTAGGGGTCACACACCCTGGTCATTGTTCAACGTTAGTATTTTGGAACCGTTGTCAAGGGAAAGGCATATATATATAAATATTACGGTGATCCTTTCTCAATATTCTGATTTTAAAATTTCACTTAGCATCGAAACATTCGGAAAATGATGATTCCCGAACCAAACATAATGTAAGTTGTAGTTTAGGATTCGAAGCATCTGATTTCTAACAAAAAATATACAAATGTATCAAAAAGTAAATGCTCCTAGTTCAACCGAAACCGACTGGACAAATATTAAAAACATTCATAACAAAAATAGGTAAAGAAGTATGAATTTAAAAGCTTTGACGCCATTTGTGAGACTTCATAATAGTAAAAAATCCACACTTACAACAAATACCTACTCAAGATCATAAAAAGCTAACAAAAGATAACAATAATGGAGCACAATGCACGACAATGTACCTATTGCTGGGAGGGATACTTCATGACAAAGTACTTTTTAATTTGTTTAAGGAACATCAGGAGCAGCGCGCTACGAGAGTCTCAATTACAAAAATATATTTTTTAAAAAAAACTTTAAGTAAAATTATGTATTAATTCAATAAGTAGTGCGCTGCTACAGATGGCCTGCTCCATAACGCCGGCATGCTCGCAGCCACGTGTCTGGGGCTGCTCGGTCGCAGCGGCGTGGGCACAGCCGGAGCGACCGAGACACGCTTGAGTTGACAGTGGCGAGTACCATGAGCACTTCGGAGACGGAGCTGATAGAGAGCACATACATGGTGACGCCCACCTCCACCGGCGGACCTGTAATCAAGCCCAATCGTGAGTTGCGCACGCGCGCCCGCGTCATGAAAACCAAACCAGAGGACGGTGACGTGACGCCCGGAGTCCTTCGGTCGAACGCAGGCTGATCCCATAACAACATTTAAACGGATCGCCCCCAGCTCCACCGAAGGTATTTGCCCTAACCAATCGTTGTATTTGTTTTAAAAGGCATCTATTTAAGTAGTCTTGGAGCTGTATATACCATTTTGACTTCGGATAAGGAGCTGATGGAGAGCACGTACATGGTGACTCCTACATCCACGGGCGGTCCTGAAATGTTACATCGGTTACTGTACCTGAAGCTATCGTCGACCATTATCTCGCCGTTGTTTTTATGCTTGATTATCAACTATTTATTTCCAGTCACATTATGGTGAATTGTCAATAATCGATATTGGTTTCTGATGGCTATTAATTCCTTTTTAGTTTAGTCTTTCTTCCGCGTGATCCTCGTAAATATGCTAAATTAATGAATACTCAAACAATTCAGATTATATAAATCATCGCGTCCCAATAACACAACATGTTCAGGGGGCGAATAGGCAATCCATCTATATTTTACAAGCCGTGGTGGCCTTGTGGTTAAAGCAACGGCCTGTCATCCGATGGGCCCAGGTTCAAATCCCGGCCTGTACCGATGAGTTTTTCTAAGCTAAAATACAGTTCTAAGTTAACAGTTTCACACCACGATCATAAAAGAGAGGTAGGGGGATTTGGAGCCGCCAGACTGGGGACTGTACCTCCACCTTTCAGAAGACCTCAGTCAAATAACACTACTTTGATGTAGTGTTGTGTTTGTGCGGTGAGTAAGGTTGCCAGTGCTCCACGAGGATACGCTGCACTAGTAGTAATGCTGCTAGCAGTGTGAGTCCTCATCAACAACAGGGTTGGCAACTCGTTAGTGATACCCCGGTATTGCTAGCGACTACTGTACGTAGCGTACGATTGGGTGCCACCTAAGTAATATAAAAAAATACCTTTGATTACTTGACAAGAAAAAATATAAATATACCAAATCAAATATTTTATGGTATCTGATATGATTAATGGAATTATAAATTAATTTTGTTAATTATTTAAGGTAACGTGTCTGGGAGCTGAGCACGCGGATTTTAAGGTCATGGATTCGATCTTCATACTGTACAAATATTTGAGTAGCCTTAGAGTATTTGTGCTGGGTATTGATTGGAAAACTTTTATTATGTTGTGTGTTGTCCATAATAAAGCGAGAAACTAAGTGTGGCTGTGATTAAAATTTAATCATAATATGTAATATATAAACTCGTGTTTGTATTATTGCATCCTGGTCGACTTAAACTGATGCGTTTTCAACTTATTATCCAATACCTGCATACTCATACTCAAAAGATCATAGATCGTATACATATTATTCTGTAACTTTTGTTGTTGAAGTTGTTAAAATGAAGTGGATGCAAAGAACGGTATTAAAACATTATTTATATTTAAAACATCCTTATACATATAACAAGTTCTCGTCTCTCGAGAACTTAAGAAGAGAAGATAACTTATTATGTTCTAATGCTTTTGTATTTATTGTGGTCATTTTTAGTCCCCTGAGTAACAATTGTGTAAAAAAAATTGGGTAGTTTTTGATGGTATATTTGATCTGCGGAATAAGTATCCACCCGCCAAAGATAGAGCAGAACGAAAGAGTAATGGAAAATATATATATAAGAGTAGGAAAAAAATTACAAACCTCCGTAGTTAGGTCTAACTCTCTTATCATAGCTCACGCTCAGAGAATCCAAAATTGCCGAGATATTGACATCACCGAACATGCCACCGCCACCCGCTCCCCTGCAACAAAATTACAATTTCAATATAGCAATATGGATCCCATCGCCTTTTTATCCTGAATATAATGACAAGCTTTAGAGACAATAAAACTAACCCAATTAAATTATAATAGAGTAGCCCCTTTTTCTCCAAAGACTTTCTTTACCTTGATAAACAAAGTTAGTGTGGGGTCACATTGTTCCATTTATTTATTATTTGGCTGTATTTATTAGATTTTTAATAATAAACGAAGTGATTTTTGTTTTACTTATGGATTCACCATTTAAATAATTTGTCCTTCACCTTCCGTCTTTTATCAACATCCCCTAAAATTTGACTTCATTTTAGGCAGCACGACTAAGCTTTCAATAGATACTGAAAGTTTTGCGGCTCTACCACAGAAGCTTTTTCAAACTCGCAGACATCTAAGGAGCAGTACTCGGAAGATTTAAATATTTAAACGCTTTTAAAATGTGTTCTGTTGGTTGGACATTTATTGTGGTCATTAATTATTGAATAGTGACGCGCAGGTACCTAATTTATTCAACGACTTGAGAAAACCGGTCAAACAGCGTCTTTGTCACAAGACACTGAATCTCAACATCCCACCGATATCCGACCAAAATCTAAAAATTCTAACCTACGAAGCGGGCAGTCGGCGCAAATCCCTTACACGGACCACCTTTTTAAAAACTAAGCCTAGCGAAACGGGAGATGATATCCTAGGTTCCGGTTCACCCTTTGCGAAGACGAGGGCCAAAGGGCATATTGTCTAAGGTGGAGGACCTCGTCAACGAAATGAAGGGCAAGCCCACTGATGGCCTGAGCGCCTGTATAAGGCAGCATCTCATAAAGCTGGAGAAGGTGGCGAACAGGTCGAAGGACATTAAAGAAAAATTCGTCCGGGGCCTTCGCGGAGCTGTTCACGCAGTAAAGGCTGCCGCGATTGAGCCGGAGCAGCGAACTTCCGCTAACGCAAACATTGAGCGCCTAGAAAGGGAGGAGAGGAAGAGGCATATTTTTTGACGAGTTTTCTTGACCTGTTAGAAACGTTACGGGCCTGTCGACCCCCTTGTAATCGCCTTTTACGACAGGCAGTGGATACCATAACCAAATTCTTTACGACCCTGGCAATGGTTTGAATCGTCGTATACCTACCAAAACAATATTCGTCAGGTACCTACTGTTCTGGGATCGGCATCACTCGTCATCAGGGTTTAGGGCTTTTCAAGGAAGTGAGATGGTTCTAAGAGTGAAAAAGTCTGAACATATTATTGCACCATGAGCTAAAAACAAGAGAGGTATTCGGAATTGGGATCTCCCGTGGGTTTTCCCATTAATATTGGAGCCGCCCGACTGGGGACCTGTGTGTACCTCCGCCTTACAGAAGACCGCAGTAAAATAACACTACTATGATGTAGTGTAGTGTTTCTGCGGTAAGTAAGGGTGCCAGTGCTCCACGAGGATACGCTGGGCTAGTAGTAATGCTGCTAGCACAGTGACTTCTCATCATAAAAAAGGGGTGGCAACTCATTAGTGATATCCCTGGTATTGATTGCGGCTATAGGCTACGGTGACTGCTTACCATCAGGTGGGCCGAAAGCTTGTGTGCCACCTTAGTGGCATATAAAATATCACCTCTGCTAAAACCTAAATTATTTACGATGAAAATTAAATGCTGTCTTTCTTATGTCAAATATGCTCTGGATATTTTTGTCTCTCTATGTGTCTGTTTGTTGTGGATATAATCATCGAAACAGCTAGACTTTACATTTTTCAAAAAGAAGTACTGTTCGCATAAATCGTGAACCAAATTAATGCGTCATAAATATAATATGAAATGGATTGATTGGTTCTGTTCGCCTTTTTACACATATAAAATGAATGGTTCTTTTGAAATGGTTCCATAGGGCTTTCATTATTATTTTAATTTAGGTTAAAAATTCTAAATGTTTTTAGAAAATTTAGTTTTTCGAATGATTCGTGTAACTTATCTACTGGGAGAACTTACAAAATTTTAGTAACCACAATTTTATTTATAGCTCCCTATTTATATGAAATTTTAATACTAGCTAGCTCCAGTTATAGGTAAGTCTCAATTCGCGACTTGTTGCCTTGCGTGTGAAACGAAACCAAATGTAGACACGGCAGTCTACAATAAATTGTACAAAATAGAATGCAATCAAAGCCAACTACTGACCAAACCCGATCAAAATCACTTGTTTGATTGGAGTTAATTGACTATATTTCAAGCCGGTTGAAGAACCCGAGGCGACGGTATAAGGGTTAATCAAAGCTCAACTAATAAAGGAGCACTAACAAAGAATACTCGAGTCCAGCATGAGCTGACTTTGAGTATCATCGCTTTAAATTCTTTGTAAATTCAACAACAAGTTTTTTGAAAGCTTTATCTGCTAATTTTCAATTTTTGAGGAGTTAATTATGATTGCTAATGGATAAATATAATAAATACGTATAACAGCAACTAATCCTCGATATCTACATATTGTTAAATTATTTATTCAATTAATTATGTGATTCTCCAAAATATATGCGCCTGATTTCGCTGCAAAATTGTTGATGCACAAAATACAGTATGGAGTCTGGGTTCCAGATGTTGAAGGCCGCTTGACCCTATGGTTTCTCATCTTACATTACAAATTCAGACGTTTATTCCAATGCGGGTTTTCCTAGAACGGCGCACATACAGTTCCGGAATTCAGTGACTTGTAGAGATAGATTTTACGCGTAACCGTTTACACATACACATACGCATACACTTGCAACATCCAGGTCATTACCGCCCCAATTCTGAAGTAATACCCCAGTCGGACTGTACTGATTAGTACCGGAGGTTAATATTTTGTTCCTGTTTCATCACCCTCAAACTAATTAATAATAAAATGTGTAAATTATACCACCTCACTCGTGAGTAGTGACGTTTGAAATATTAAAGAGGCCGCGGCCCTGAACGACTAATCAAGAAAGTGCATCGTAGCACATAAATGGGGTTCTCGTTGGATCTTCAAAGAGAAGATCAGCACTGGAATTAATTACTTCGATATCGGATTGAAATTGAACAGTTGATGAAGTTTCGAATGCATAAGATTGTGAGCGCATCGGATTTAAGGAATCGCATTATTCTTTTAATAGTTTTATTCCGATTCCCGCAAGTTCACATATTTGTGAAAATGTTCGAGCATGATTATTGTATGTTTACCCTTTCTGAATTAAAATAAATGCATTTTCTTTATTTCTATACAATTATTGAAATTTATAAGATTAAATTTTATTGGTATATGTTAATTAATAGTCATTTTCTCTTTCAACGTAACATAAAAAATGGAGTAGGTAAAGTTATTCATAATACGAAAAAAGGGCATAACTAACCAAATGTGACTTTTAATTATGTAATTTTCTGTAAAAATATAAAAACATTAACTTTTCATGGAAAAGGCAAATTTATTCCGAATATGCCTTTTCACTATAACTTTAGTCAAAGTTTTTGGTAGTAAAGGCATAACTGCTAGTTCTGACTTTTCTTGCAAATTAAATGTTAAGGTGTTCTAGCAAAACTTAAAATCAAAGAGCACATCTATATAATTATAATTTTTATAGGTCAAAATCAAATAGCACGTAATTCCCCGGCTTCCTGTTACACTCTTCCGTCCATTTTCAGAAAATAACTCCCACAGATTGCAGGAAAGATATACATCACAAATACGGACGGACAGACAGACAGACATTTCTAAGGATGAGTAGTTATCTGGTTCTTGAAATGAGTATTGACTGAGATATTCCAGAGTACGGGAAAGTCATTTACTTCATTATGATACATTTCATTAAACTGTGCGTGATTAATTCCAATGTCTTGTACAAATAAAAATCGAATTTTAATTCAGGTACAAACTGCGAAAGTCCACAGAATGCATCCGAACAAATTTAATATACCTACATCCATACTCATGTTATAAATTCGAAAGTACCTCTGTTTGTTTGTATATCTGTTTGTTTGCTACCTTTTCAGGACTAAAAGGCTGAACGGATCGTAATAAAATTTGAGAAGGAGATAGATTATATCCGGGGGACTGACATAGGCTACTTTTGTCTTTAAACCAATGCAGACAAAGATGCGGGTAACAGCTAGTTTATTATAATTGATTGTGAAATTCGTATTATACTCTACTACCGCTACCCCATTCCATTTAAGAGATTTTCCTGTTCTATCCATCAAAGAGAGCCTTTTAATTAAATACTTTTCATATTTCAAGTTACTTAAAACGAGTACCTACAGCAACATGAACGGACTCATTACCTAGTACTCGTACTACGTGAGTACTAGATAATTATGTGAATCCAATCTCCACTTACCTCAGTAATTTAAGGGTCTTGGGTCATGAGTTCCGGGAACCTCTACTCCATGTAGCCAGCAATTAACTTGCGGTGAATTTGTATTCAGCACATGACGTCATGGTAAGGTAAAATGAAGCCGATTTGTAAATTTCCGATCAAATGGGTGTTTAAAATTGTCTGATTTTGGCTCTTTGCCGCCTTTTCTTTTTGTCCACACAAGTTACTCTCATCGATCTGCCCGACTTTAAATTGGCGCATCATGAAATAATTGACTAAATCAAGAAATGCCAGCGTATTACGTAGCAATCGATAGGCCCAATGCAAAGATTTTAAATTTAATATATTTTTTTCATTTTGTTTATATGAATGTACCAAGCGGTAAGCGGTTACCATAGCCTAAAGACGCTTACAATAGCGCGTTGCAAACAATATTGTTGTGACTGCGAGTTTGTCAAAGGAAGTATAGGTGCGTTCGTAACTGCGATATTAAGTATGTCATAAATATCATTAGATAATAGATTATTTATTACAAAGCCTATGAACAAGCTATGTAAGAGTATACCTCTACTTACGATATCATAATACTTGAACCAAAAACTTTGCACACGCAAAATATAAAAAAAGCGCGGACGGAGGGTTATGAAATTTGGCACAGTTAAAGTTTATATGAAGAGGGAGTGCTGAAAACTAATATGTTTATATTAAAAATAATAATAAAATACGAATTAAAAATACATTAACTTCATTTAAAAAAACATTACACACACTCCCATGCGGTTGTCATTTCTCACTGAATGTCGTTCGTCGCAAGTCTTTATGAATTTAGTCTCATTTTGTTTATATTTCGAATATCGTTGTAAAATTTCGATCCTTGCGCGACGTAGTTCAGCGACCTCGAGCATACATAGTTGGTTCAACACATAATGTTTAGGCAATGTTACTAGTGTCATTTGTTCATGGTGAATGGATGGCCGGACGTACGATCATTATAGTTAGGGAGCCCATAAGGGGATTTTGGGATTTACTCAAGTGCGTAAAATTTACAAAAGGAGGGTACCTCGCACTCTGATGAGTACGTCCACCATATCATCTTCATTATTATCATCAGACAGACGTCCACTGCTGAACTGAGGCCTATAGAATTCCGCAATGACCGATTCAATGCGGCCCGTACCAACGCTTGTCAACAACCTTTATCAGGTTATCAGTCCATCTAGTGGGAGGCCGTCCGACTCTACTCTAGAACTTTTTGACCCCATCGGCCATCCGTTTCAACCAACCCGTTGAGCTATGTGTAGCTTTAGTTCTTCTGCGTATCTCCTCATTTCTAATTTGATCTCGCAGATTAACACCCAGCATAGCCCTCTCCATAGCTCGTTGAGTGACTCTGAGTTTCCTTTAAAGCCCATAGTGACCACGTTTCTGTGCCGTATGTCATCACCGATTTAAGACTATCGTCTTAAAGCATTGCGGTATGTTCGACGAAAAAACATTGCGAAGCTTCCCGAACGCTGCCCAGCCGGATTAGACAGTTGACCTCTTTCTCAAAATTGGACTTGCCTAATTGGACTGTTTGACCCAGGCATATTCGTCAACAACCTCAAGAACAGAGTTCCCAACGGATATCGAGGTGGGCGTGACATGGGCTTTCAACATGATTTTAGTTTTGCCCATGTTTAGTTTTAGGCCTACCTTTTGGGATAAACCATTTAAGGGCCTTCAATATAGGGCCGCGCGTCTAGAGCAGCTTGTTTTCTTTCAAACCGTCAGTTTAAGAAATACCCTCCATAAACTCATCAGATTATACGTCAGCCCAACTAGGACATCAAGCTGAACCTTCTATCGCGCTCTTGTTTTTGAAATAGCTATATTGTTTTGCTTTTTCAAAAATCCACCATGGGCTTGCGTCACGTCCGAATCGTCATTCTGAATAGTTTTGAATAGGAAATTCTTTCGGGTTCAATTAACACCCCCTGAAAATCTGACGCGATCGAGTATGTCCATGTGACTGTTTCTTTAATTTTTTCAAAACTTGGTAGATGGTCCCACCACCGGCTTAGGGTTATACATCATATAACCCTTTTTTCTTTCTGCTATCTGACCTACAAAATCCAATAGATCCCCATGACGCTCGAGTAAATCCCCAGTTTAGCATCGACCCCTATTATTACGAAAGTGTCATGAGTATTATTACTATTGACAAGACCGCTGGTCTAATGATTATTATACCTAACTGCTACGCCAGAAGTTGCGGATTCGATTCCCGCGGGGCAAACATTTATGTGACAAATATGTTTGCCTTGCGTCTGGGTGTTTGGTATGTATCATAAGTATGTATAAATTTCCAAAAAAATATATAGAAGCTACTGGTTCCCATCGTACAAGCTTTGCTTAATTTAGGGGCGGATGGCGCTGTGTGATAATGTCCAAACATTATTATTGTTATTTTAAAAAAACAAATACAGAATATGCATATCTTCACGATAGGTACCTGGTACCACCAGGATAAGACCACAAATTGCCTTCATAATTAACGGTTTAATGATTAATTTTTTTAATTGATTTTACTTCCCATTTCAGATTGTTCTACTCGAAATCTTTCCATTTTATTAATATAAATCGTAAGTAGTATTTCGATCAATCTATCAAACAGTAAAATGATGAATAAATATTCGTAAACTTTTGCAGCTTTCAACCTTCAATTAATATCTATTAAAGTTTATGTCGTCATTAATAAACAAACGCTGTCGTATCCCTGTATAACGTTCTCAAACGCAAAAGGTCAGCTATCTCTGTCCCTTTTCCACTTTCACTTGCCTTGTCTAATTCTTCAATTCATACTTATTCCTTAGAAAAAAGAATCTGAATGATTTTACTAGCACTCACAGCCCAAGCATATTTTAATACATAGTTTATTTCAGCATTATTAAGAGAATTTGCGGTACAAATGGTTACAAGGAGATTTTTGTGCCAAGTGTGTTAATGGCGGTCCAAAATTCGGCGAAATATTTCCAGATTTAAAATCTTGTATACGGATACAATAAAACAATTGGCACTTTTGAGTTTAATATGTTTTGCATGTAAAATGTATAATTTAGTTTATTTACACTTCGTCAGCTGTTACTGGTGTCATTACAATTTTCTATTCAAATTTACAGTGGGTTTGATAACATCCAGAATTTTCGTCAAATTATTTGCAAGAGATTTAAACGAGGTCGTGTTATAAGGAAATGAGACACCGGTCGTCCAATGTGAACTCTCGACTTTGAAAGATTTAGACATATGCTATGGCTTCGCTGATACGATGACGAGCACTCGGAAATGTCGGTGATCTGTTGAGAAACAAGACATACTCACGCGGCATGATCCGCGTGCGGCAGCCAGGCGATGGCAAGGGCTATCACTAGAGCGAGGGTACGTAAGCCGCGGTTACGGCTAGAACGCATGTTTTGCATCCGCGTGCGCCCGAGCGGACGCTGGCTGTCGGCGGCCGCGTGTCGGCCTGCCGGCAGACTGGCGTGTGCTGCCAGCCCGTTCGGCGGCAGGGACTCGCGCCTGCGCCTGCCTGCTATCGACCGCGGCCCGGCCGCCTCCTTCTGCTCGCTCCGTCCACGCTGAGATCCTCTCTAGGAGTCTTATCGAGCGACAAACGCTCTATCTTAACGCCGGCACGCTTCGGCTTTACGCCACCGCTCATGTTTTATTAACACCTCGATATTTTCAATTTAACTACTTAATTTACAATTCCGTTGCTAGGTGCCAGTACTCTCCGTCGCTAAGAATCCTATAAAAAAATGTTGGTAAAAGCGTTCATTAGGTTCTTTTAAGTTATTAAAAATTAATAGGATTGGGGTGTGGGAAAATTCCTGAACCTATGTACTATTTCCATATTCCATATTATTATTGGTTGTCAAATTTTTTTTATCAAAAAATAATTGAACGTTAATACTTTTTATACCTGTAAATATTTAGATGACCGCAGTTGACGATATTTAATCCTGAAAGTTATTTTTTTCCGAATCCTACATGACAAGGCCGCGAGCGTAGTTAAATAAAATTGATTCCATTCGTTCCATTTCCGACTTTTGGACGTGGATTAACTATTTCCATGCATATTATTTGTTCCGACTCTGGCGTGTTGTAAAGAATGAGAGAAAGTTGAGAAGAATGTAATATTTATTTAATTAAGGATCGCCAACATGACATGCATTACACTTAACATAGTTTTAATTTAACAATGAGGCTTATAACTAAATGCTGCCACAATTATAGGCAACCACGGCTTGCGATATCTATATATATATATAATTAAAATAAATAGCTATTTATTATATTGTAATCAGTAAATGTTATTATACGTAGGTAATGCAAAAAGATGAGAAAGTATTTTAAGATAATAATAAACATAAAGAAAAAAAAATTACTACTCCAACCTTTAAAGTTGTGTATGATTTCATTAGATAGTTAGATGCCAGGTCACTCCTACCTCTTTAGATGTGGGATCTATCTATCCTATAGGAGATAGGCTTCAACTGGTTAGTTTAAAAAAAACATTCGTAGAATCTATGTGAATTATGGGTGGAAGTAAAGAAATAAAATTAATTCATTCACTCACTTTC
Source organism: Falcaria lacertinaria (assembly GCA_951449985.1). Lineage (NCBI taxonomy): Eukaryota > Metazoa > Arthropoda > Insecta > Lepidoptera > Drepanidae > Falcaria > Falcaria lacertinaria. The sequence continues at coordinate 8,848,312 of OX602108.1, forward strand.
ATCTAATATAACAACGGTACCCGCATCCTTTTGTAAGGAGAACTAATTGGTTCTGAAAGTAATTACGGGCTCTAGTACAGGTCAACTTAACACACCGGTTCGGTTTGGTACTTCTGTACATGACGACGAGTTTACCCATTCTGTAGCCGAGCATGAATCATTTGCGACTACGTTTTAGCATCACCTTCGATTATTTCTGTATTGGAAAATAAACAGCGCTGCGCAGGTGAAAAGTGAAACTAAAAATGAGTATGAAAATTTTGTCATTTCGCGAGTTATGTTTTCGAATACGTCGTCGAGAAATGTTTTTGCTACCGGCACTGGTCGAGTGCGTAGGTGTGCCGAAATAAGCGATTCTTGTTTTGTTGATAGGTAGAATTTTCATCACAAAGTACTTCAAAGAACAATTATTATTATACAAGTTGAAATAAACAGGTGCTCTTTGTTATAAGCCTTTATATTTCCAAGGGAAAATTAAATACCTGAAATTTTTGATAGTAAAATATGTAGTCTCTTAATTGGCAAAGGCCAATTAAATACCTGAAATTTTTGATAGTGGAAAATATAATTAAGATAGCTAGGCTGTACTGTCTGGGTATTAATTAATAGAATTACTTTTAATACTTTAAATTGCCAATTAAGAGACTACATATTTTACGATAAATTGACATCTGACATTAAAACTAATAACAAAAACTTTGTAATAAAGTAAATATAAAAAGGTTAATAATATATAATATGAAGGAGGTTTGTCAACACTGGGAGTTCCTGAAAAGCTCCACGTGGTTTTAAAGGAGTTTCCCGGGAACTCAGTTTTGGAGTTTTTCAAGAGATTCTGTTCGTTCATTTTGTTATTATTATATTGTCGTTAGTATTTAAGACAATACCGAGAAAAGTAATTAGTTTTAAGGTTCCTTTTCCTGATAATGAGTAAAGGTACGTTTAAAATTATTTGTCTAACTTCTTAACAATAACCCAGTATATGATATTTTGTTCGTTGCTTTTACTATTTTGTATTTTAAAACGTTTTTTAACAGTCTGAATTAGGTTTTTATGGAAATAACATCTAAAGTAGGTGCCCAGAACATTTTAAAATTCAGATCAGACAGCGACCTGTTACTATGGGATATGTATATAAACTCATAACTCAAGACGCAAACGATCGATATGCGTATTTTGTTTTAGGTTAACAGAACAGAACACAAGAACACAACGTATGTAGCATAAGTTAGTTAGTTAAATTTAAGACTTTGTGGATAAAACTGACGAAGTACATTCACCACCACAGTAAAAAAACAGTTTATTTTTGTCAAACAAATTATTCTTGCAGCATGTATTGCTCAATAACAGAGAAAGATACAATTATTTATTATCAGTTAACCAATCTAGCGTCCTTATTTACGTGAACAACGAAATTAAATCACAGCCTGAAGTCTGTTTATATCCTTTGCTATCAGTCTGAATAAGCCCGAGTATTTAGTGTCTATCAGGAAACAAATTATGGCGACATTTTAGCAAGCGAAATGCAAGCAGACCGCAGATTTACAAACTTTATGAGGTAAAATAGTTGAATGAGGTTTGATAATATTAAAAGAACGTCGAGTAGTGATAACTTTGACGTATGTACCAGCTTAATTTCCTTTGCAGGATTCTCATCATCAGAATATAATCATATTAAATAAACATCTAGCTAGTGCAACTTTTCAGTGTTTCTCTTCTTATTTAATTAAAACTTCATGCACAATTTACAACCAATGGTGGTCTTAATGCTAGAGAGCAAAGTCTTCTTAACTTATCAGTTCCTAGCGGCCCGCCCCGGCAGCGCACGGGTAGACATTAGTTTCAGAGCATAGACATTTATCAAATATTTTGTTGGGCAGCCAGTATAATATATAGCCTATGTTACTCAGTGATAATGTAGCTTTCTAACGGTGAAAGAATTTTTGAAATCGGTCCAGTAGTTTCGGAGCCTATAGACATTTACCAAATATTTGGTCCACCCGTGCGAAGCCGGGGTGGGCAGCTAGTATAACATATAGCCTATGTTACTCAGTGATAATGTAGCTTTCTAACGGTGAACCCGTGCACATTTTGTATTTGTATAAGTATGTATTTACAAAAAAGTATGAATTTATTCTGATAGTGGTGCCAATTCGGTTGTACAAAATTACTATTGTAATACTATTTATTGACACAAAACAGATTAATCTATTTACAAAAACATATCTTAACCTACCTACTTATAGATAAAAGATCTGACCCAAACCGGAATCATGCGGTAGCGTGAAATTACTTAAATAAACAAATTTAAAGTTCTTAAAGTCTTGGTATCCCTTTCTCTTTAGAAGTGTCAAATTAGTTTAGTTTAGTGATTTTATACAACAGAATTGGCACCAGTACCTGCATATATCACACGTGTGCTTAATTTGGGACCAAGTAGGGCATGATAATTTGGGACCGAGTGGCGTATGTATTAGTCGTGAAAAGGTAGCAAACTAATAAACAAACATAGCTACTTTCGCATTTATAATATTATGTGGATAATAATTATTTTATACCTACATTTGTAAATTCTAATATATAGCCAATTCATTATTATAATTGTTAAATATATCTCGTGCAAACTTACCAAGAGCACGATAGGCAGTAGCATCCAATATATTATTATTCTGTGAAGCTCTGCCGGTTTGAAGTCGAGCCAAAAATTCATATCGTTCCTCCGAACTCCATACAGCCAAATAACAATCGTCGTTTTAAGCCCATCCAGATAAATTATTGTATTTTAAACCGTATATTAACCTGGGTAGGCTGCTTGTAAGTCATCAATACCTTTAATTAAACTTGAACAGGTCCAATTCTGTACAAAAAACATACCTAATTGAAAAAACATTTTGGTGGGCTCTATATCCGATATTGAACCCACAACGGTATTTTTAAAATACTTTGTTTTTCTATTAGGTACTGGTAGGTATACCAATTAATGAAGGACCAAGTTGAGCTTATGGTTTAGGAATTTTCAACTTGTCTCATTCGGTCATGACAATATTTTTTATCAAAAACGTGAATTATAATTGTCACATATTTTATTCCTGTGGTTGGTATTTTTTAAAGCATAACGGCTTCGAGGTATACATATCATCACACCAAGTTGATCGCAGAGAGAGTAAAGCTTCATTTCATAAGTATATAATTTGCCTTGTAATTTATTAATAATTGAACCGATCGTATATTTTATATAGCTAGGAACTACATGCATAGCTCCAATAATTAGTATGATCAAACCTAACGATATCTAACTAATAGTTATTGATTGCCTGTAATTTATCAGTGATGTAGGCAGATGTACGTTGCGAGCGTGCCCTATGATAGGGGCAATTTTGATACCAGGTCATGTAAAATAATATAGGAATCTTAAAAATACTTGAGCGGCGGCTTTCTGGTTCGCTATAATGTCAATTATATTAATAATCACGCGAGCTGTAATATACTAAACTTTTCAATGAACACGATGGAACAAAATTAAAATAAAATAAATTTTCCTCAATTACAGTTTGTCCAAACGTAAATTATCAAATAGATTATTATACCATCTAAACTTCATCTAAATGGCAATACTTAAAGGCCAGCAAATGTAGAATCTTTAATTTCAGGCCTGTCATATATATATTTCTTTGTCTATTCGTCCGATTTTCGAAACGGCAGTATCTACATCCTACTTCTAATAAAACCTTCTGGATTCTGTTGATTTATTGACAGATTATACTGTAAAATGTCAACCAAGCTTTCTTCTGAGTCCCTATAAACATTAAAGGACTACACGCGTGGTTGCCTTCTTGAATTAACTAACACGATCCTATATTTATTTTTCTTAAAGTTACTTACTTTTTACTATAGTTACTTATTTACCTAGATAACTGTAGTCCACTTTAGTGCAAATCATGTTACCCGCTTCGCTCGGAAGGTTTTTGTGTATTGATTGCAGCTTCCATCAGAATACGCAGCGTTACCTTTGCCCTATGGATTTCATCGCGATGTCATCAATACTGATAGAATATTGCGCTATATTTAGAAACGTCCGTACTCCCCGCATCGGAATGTTTCCTACCGCAATGTACATTCACCAATACACAATTTTATTCGCTAAACATATTCTATTCTTACGTAAGGTGTATTTGTACAGTACTAGCTGACCCGACAGGCGATGTCCTTAGCAATGAATTGATATGTCACACCATATCAAAAAAGACCTTTAGTTTATCGCTAAATTAAAAAAGTTCCGTTTTTTTTCTAGTTTTTCTTTTCATAAAAACCTTCTCCTGACAATAAGAAACACAAATAAAAAGGAATTAGCAAAATCGGTCCAGCTTAGTTAACGCGTGATGCCGTGACCAAGGGAAATAGGGTTTTTTTTTTATATATATTGATATGATATTGCTACTCTACTCTAATCTCGAGGGATATTGACAGCTAGCTTTTACCCGTAACTTCGTCAGCGTAGGAATAGTAGATAAGCACTGCCAAAAGTGTAACTAACGAATTGACTAAGGAAAAGCACGTAGTAGCTCAGAGTACAGAGATACTACGTACAAGTAGTAGTAAGAACGAAAAAACAAACTATATACCAATTAAATGGATTAAGAATTTCAATCGATGGCCTCCGTTAGAACTGCATCTCATCCTATTGTCTTCAACATCAGTACCTACTTACCTGTCCCGATACAGCAAAGCCAGCGAGGCACGACATTTTTGATACGACATTATCGTATGTCATAGTATATTATACTTAGCGTTGCCATCCGTCAGACGAGAGAGATTTGCTGAAAATGTGTTTCTTCAAAAGAAATGTATTTAAATTATGATGTTTATAAAAAAAAATATTTTTTGTTTATATAAAGTATGTGTTTTATTCATTATCGCTTTTATTATCGTCCGGCTTCGGAATTCAAAAGTCCGGCTTTCAAATATGTGTTTTATTCGATATTTTAATCCTTTTACACAGCTTATGTTTTGGGGTGCTATCTCTCGTACTACTTGTATACAAAACGGGATGAAATTATTATGGTGTTTGTTTTTGTGATTTTACTAGGGAACCCTAAAAAGAGACACCAATTAGAGCGAAGAGTTAAGTGACCTGAATGAGCGTTTAAAGGAGATGTTATAGCGTGATATTACGAAGGAGTAAAAGAGACAGAGCATCGAAAGAGCATGGCGGCGTCACATAGCAACGTACTTACCAGGTGTTACTTACCTAGACGACATAATATTATCGTTGCATAGCAACGTTGCTGTGCTGTTGTATACAGAAATCTTTACAGAAATGATATTATGTTCTATCCTAAGATTATAAATCATCCAAAATCGCAAATAGAATAGAAACTTATTTACAGTCTACATATCCTCAAACCGTTCAACTTATTTAAACTACTTACTAGCGATATAAACGTGAACTTAGATGAAATTTAACAATCATTTAACTGGGGACTGAAACATGGTACAAATAGTTCAATTCTCCCTCTACGACGTACATATTTACTTAACATTATCATAAGCCTACAACTGGGCTCGAGTTGTAAAACAATCGAGTTGAATGTGTGGAAACTTACAACTAACATCGCGGCGGATTTGGATGCAGAAATTTTGAGCCAATCTTTCATGCTGTAAGTTGTAAGTGTATCTAAGAAGAATTATACGCGCAAAAGTAAAACGAAATACTAGATTTTTGCAAACGTGCTCATAATGAAAATGAAATGAAGCAAAAATATATATATCACATTTTATAACTACACAAAATTATGCATATTATCTACTTAGAGATAGAGACAGGCTTTTAAAATTGTAGAAAGCCACCAACGAATACGAAAAGTGTTCCAATTGATGCTCTCCGAAAATAGGAAATACGTTTACATTTTGACAGAACAAAGTCAAACGAGGTGCAGGCTTTTAAGCTTGAATAATAAAAGTGAATTTCCTTTGCATGTACAAACCCTTTTCCGCCAGAGAAATATCTTATTTGTCGAGAAATTAAAAGTTGAAAATTGAAACATATATATGCAGTTTAATGCATTGTGTTCACTGAAGCTAAAGAAATGGAGATCTAACTTTTCGGGAATTTGACAGTAGTTTCCATTATCAAACGACTTCAAAAAAAAGGAGGAGGCTATCAATTCGGCGGTATGTATTTTTTGGATATTTGCTACCCGATTACTCCGCCAATTGTGAATTGATTTTGATGATTCTTTTTTTTTGTTTGATAGGTCATACTTCAGAGGTGGTCCCATATATATTTTATCAAAATCGGTTCAATAGTTTCGTTTTTAAATAAAAAAATGTAGAAAAACATATGGCACCGACTTCAAATAGATCAGTGAGTAGCGCTTTTAATAATATTAATTAAAATCATAGGTAACAGGTGTTGACAGCAATTGTTACATTGGAATTTTATAATTAATTATTTTGCGCTTTTTAGTAGGTATATTTTTGTTGTTTGATATTTTTATTAAAAAGTTTTTTTTTAAATTGTATTAATTATTTGGGGTATTAAAAATTGCAAATCTTTTAAAATGGGTCCGTTTTTAAATAGGTCCTATTCGTACCAGACCGTGTGGAAGTTCCGATTCGTACCTCAGTTAAGAGTATTGAAGAAATTAAACTGGCAGCCTCGAGACTTTTGAGCCGGGTAAGAATCGGATCTAAAATATGTCTGATCGGTGAATATTTTTTTCCATACCACTAATGTGGCAAACAAGCATACTGCCCACCTGATGGTAAGCGATTACCGTAGCCTATGGATGCTTGCAACGTCAGGGGTATCTCTCGCGCGTTGCCGACTCTTCAAAAATCTCTTCACATTTCGGTGATCATTTTCCTACTTAAGGTAAAGGTACTATGACGAAGTTAGTCATAATACGAAGCCTGAATTGCGGATCTTTATGTGTTCATAACTTAAGATCGATAAACTAAACAGATCGACTGATATGTGCAATAGCAAATGTGCCAGATATCATGTTTCAGCTTTACCGAATTTTATTTAACTTTGTATAGTTTTCATTGACATTGCACCAATATATTATTATATTCTAGTTCAGGCTATCGATAATAATTATATACAACGCACAGAATACATGCTACATAAAACATAGTGTTAAAATTAAAGAGACGAGACATGTGATATCTGGTAAGTATATTTTTAATATTGCTAAGTTAATTTATAATCTGGATAAATACAGTCACAATGATAAAAATAGAAGCATTATTCTTATTAAGTACTTTACAGCTTCACTGTCACGCACCCTGCAGTGCTTTTTACTAGAAGGAAATATATAATTTCTTGAATTTAAGAATATCTTAGCGTTTTGCTATTCTCAGAATCAATTACTTCCATGCTACTGTTATTGAATTCTAATCTGTATCACGTACACTTCTTGGGCGGTCACTAAACGATTCGAATTGTGATGAATAATATCAAAAACATAGTTTAATTTGGTTTTTACATTACCAATTTAAAAACCGACTCCTATTTTCACTTTAGTTACCGTGATTCGAAATGTAGTATAAGAGTTTTGCAAAATATGAACTCCCTCCAATATTATTATGTGTTTGTCATGACATTCTCATGTCACAAAATATCGATAATCCATGAATATTGGACGCTGGGGAATTGAAAAGCGTGAAAAGTTGCCTTTAATACCGTATCGTATCCGTATCGTATCGACCATAACTGAGTTGTTAACTTTGTTTATTTACCGGCTATTCTCAAGAGCTGACATTACAGTAACCTTCCCAATATCTCTAAATATATCGTTATCTCAAATTTTATGTATATAAACATAAAAATAACATTCACCTACTGACTAACTGACACATTCGGTTGCTTTAATATATTTTTAAATGCTTTCCCTAAAATGAGGTATACATACTCGTGGTAAATTGGGTGACTGAGCACTTTTTATTATTTCGAAGAGCTGCATGCAACGTTATGTTCCGCTACGTTCGTAAATTAAGTATATCTGTCTATACACTTTTGTTGCTTAAATACTGTTTGGAAGAGCAAAATATCGCATGTAGGTATGTCCTCTACATTACAACTCGTCTTGCGGAAAAATGTAGTTCACTTTTTATCACAAAGAGATCGATATAAGCTGCTATCAAATAGTTATCTTCTGGCACACCACTAAGAATAGTTATTTGTTCTTCTTTGCAGTAGCAAAGTCCAGTAATCGCTGCGCGTCACAGGCCCTGAGTGGAATGTCAACATACTCAGCCTCCACAGCTTTAGAATTCACTTTAGCTAATACACCTATCTACCGACGTACACAGGATAATTTAGACGAACTTCATATTGGAAGGGATTGAATGAAATGGGTGGGTTTATAATACATGGATTCGTAATGTATGGCGTAGGGCTAAATGGGATCTTCCGTGGATTTTCCCATAAATTTAGAGCCGCCTGACTAGCAACTGTGCCTTACAGAAAACCGCAACCAAATAACACTACTTTGATGTAGTGTTGTGTTTCTGCGTGAGTAAGGCTGCCACAGACCTTCACAAGCGAGGGTACACATGGGTACATTGGTCGTACGCCTGCATTCCAAATGAGTAAAGTTAAAATAAAACAATTTAAACTGACCGGACCACACAATGTAAGAAACCGTTTCAAGCCAACATAATGAAAAGAAATAAATGAACAAACACAACAAAAATGTTACATTTCTTACCTGGTAGAAAATATTTAAACACGTAGCATCACTTGGACGGAGCTACAAGCCGTTACCTAGAAATAAATCTTTCAGACGTTTTAGCATATTCCAGTTTGCTGTAGAGTGTTCTTTCTTTTATCTGAGTACTCTTAAAAAAATGAAATGCTCTAAATGTATTAAATAAAACTAGCGGCCCGCTTTGAATTCGCACTGGTGTAATTACACAATCACCGACAACCCTAAAAAAACTTTTTTACGAAATGAAACAAAAAAAATAGTCAAATCGGTTGAACCGTTGTCAAGTGATGATCTTTTAATAATATTATACTCGTAAAATCATTTTATTCATTGCTATTAATTAAAAACGCCCCTCAATAAATAATGACGTGTCCAATAGTTACAATGAGAAACTTAGTAAACCATGGTTTTCAGAGAAACCCTGACAGACAATTAAATGTGAAATGAGCTCCAAACCGTGGTTTCCCAAAGGAGTAGAGCATGGGTTTCTTCAAGAAACCCTTCTTGAAGAACCTTTCGTGAAGAGATTTCTGAAGAGTCAGCAACGCGCGAGTGATACCCCTAGTGTTGCAAGCGTCCATAGGCTGCTCCCGGAGCCCTCCTATATGCACGGAGGATGGCCACCGGGGGGGTTTTAGTGTAAAAATCTCACGTCTGCTCCACTTTAAGCAGGCGGGTACCATTTTGTAGGTTTCGATTCGCAGTCAATAGCTGCATATGCAGAATAATGCACCGAACAATAATTTCGTCAATCGATTCTTTCTTTTTTTCTTCTTTAGTATCGTTATAATATAGCTGTAGTAAGTGTTTTGTAAGAGTTATCTTCATTTTTATAAATAAATTTGGTGACAGTATTTAATTTAATGTTGTTGTTTTCTGACAAGACCGACTTTAAAATAGCGCGCAAAAATAGAAAAACGCTTTATAGCTATTCAGTTAAATTCAATCATCCCATAATTATTACACGATGCTGAATCATGCATACCGGACAAAAGCATATTCTAACGGACACGGGTTTCATGAATTGGCGAAAGTGAAACGAAGTCCTTTTACACATAAGGGTAAATTTGCAAAGGGTAGGCCGACTAAGAGTGGACTTGGGCTTATTCATAAAAATAATGCGTCTAATACATTAATTGTAACTGTATCCTATAGTATGGCGTGTTCTGAAATGCGTTCTCGGACAGTCTATCACGGACATTGAACGAAGCTTATGGAAAATTAGATCAGTGTGATGCAAATGGGCTGTCAATAACATGTCTTAATGCAGTACTATTATCTCGATAAGCGTTACCGTTGTTAGCTCACGATTAAAATTAATATGCTAGTTTTGTTAAATTACTATTCTTGGTTTATTGCAATGATAGCGAATTATTTGGTAGATAGTAACGCCATTATTATTTTGGGTTCACATTAGTTAGATGCGTATGTGGTTTTTAAATATAGGTTGTAATGTATGGATAAGAGATTATACGGATCTAATATGTCACATGATTGAATCAAGTGAGTTGAACTTTACATAATACAACTATTAAACATTGCACTATGTATGCTAATTTTGTCCCGAGTTGTTATTCGAGAGCTTTTATATCAAATGAGGTTATCATAAATCTGTCCAAAAACACCGGAGCAAGCTTTGGAAAATATATATAGGCACACCATACTATATACCTACGTGTTTTTAATTAATTGAAAATATGAGTACATGTGTATTTTCGTAACAATACTGTATTGACATAAAGAGTGTACACCACACAATAGCGCTGATTGTCAGTTCTTTCACAATTTGCTGTCGTCTGTACCATAGTATAAAGAAGAGGGAGTAGGCTATCTCCGGCCCAATTCGCGATATAATTGCCTACTGTCTTAGGGTTGTCACTTTTAGCTAATTAGGCGCAGCTGTTAGCGCTTCGCTAGCAACCGCATGAACAGCGGCAACTACTATACCTACAATACTGAGAAATCGGCATAACTAAACGTAAACAAAGAAATAGCGGCAAACCAATTGCCAGATCAAAAGTACCTAATACATTCTAGTAGGAAATTAGGCCTACCTACCTACTTCCTGTGTGATAGAAAACTAATACAAACAAAAAATATGTAAGTACGTAGGTATCTCATCATCAAGTAAAATTATATTATGCTAGAATAAGTGACTAACTTACCTTTCCTGTTCAATAGGTAATCTGAACAGAGACAGGTCTGGAATCGATGAATTATTAAGACACCCAAACACACAGCAATACGTTCTTCTGCGATTATCAGACATTTTGATGATGATATTGATGAATAAATCATTTAGCGGTGCCGAAAAGCCGTGACGCGCGCGCGAACCTTGTGCAGTGTTAGCCCCGACTGGCGCACTGAGAAACGGGTCGAGATTTTGTTAAAGTGTGCGTGCGTCGACACATAGATACAATAGCGCACACATACAAGCCGCGCGCGGTGCGTTTGTATGAAGATAACCTACTTCCCCTCTCTTTATACTATGTCTGTACCCTTTGGTACGTGCCATGAAAAATCACGGAATATAGTATATTCACACGGATTGCACAAAGCTTTCCGATTTAAGTATGCTTAAATTTATTGAACTTGTGGTATATATACTGTACCTAAATTAGTTAAAATATACCTAAGTTTTAATTCGGATCCCTAAAAATATTACAAACATAATTTTATGTACCGTCAAACGAATTACTTCTAGAACATGTAGTATTCAAAAAATATCAAATAATAACTAATTAAATGCAACTTACAACAAAGTAACTCTTCTATAAAAGTGTAAAGATATTAGCAAGACGTGAGAGATGTTTCAACTTGCGGGCGTTTCGTTTCGCTACCGCTTACCATCAGGCGGGCCGTAAGCTGGTTTACCACGTTAGTGGTATAAGATAATACCCCTTGATTTTGAATTCATTTATTCCGATGATCGATTTTATTTCGCGCTGCTAGAATTCAGTTAATCCATTCTTAAATAACAAGCATAGTCTTTATTCATTAGTTGACTTTTAATGAATGGAAGAAGCAATGGCAATTCCACAACAGAATTATAATCACAAAAAATTCAACACTCCGTATATGGATCGGTATATACGGAGTGTTCTTGCCTAGTAGCTTTAACAAAAAAAAATACAAAATGTTATAAGTACGAATTTCCTTTTTGATAGGGATAAGCAAAGAGAATAGAACTCCATTTCACTCTTGACTAGCACTGATATCGAAATGATAATGGAAAGACACGACCGTTAAATCTGGTCATGCGCTGAGCTTCGCCTTATTAACCTGATGCCTCGTGCAAAGCTTTGAATTTCTAGTTTACAATAGGATGCTCGGCAGTATATTAAATTTCTCAGAAGCACGAGGAGTATTTCAAACACGCAGCCAGTATTCAATTTGCAAGGCATCTCGTAGTGAACACAATAGTGCGAAGACGTTAATAAAGATTTAAACATAAAGTCACTTGTTAAGCTATGATAAAAATATATGAATTAATTTATAGGTAATGTTTTATAATTGTGTAGTGTTATTAAGAAGGTGGCTACCAAGCATACGGCGAACCTGATACTAGGTACCTACCGTTTATGACGTAGACATCCACTAAGGAAGGATTTTTGCAGTCAAATAACACAACTTTCATGTAGTGTTGTGTACCTGCGGTAAGTTAGGTAGCCAGTGCTCCACGGGGATACGCTGCGCTGGTAGTAATGCTGCTAGAACAGTGAGTTCTCATCAATAACAGGGTTGGCAACGCATTAGTGGTATCCCTGGTATTGCGGCTATAGGCTACGGCTACCATCAGCTTACCATCATGTGTGGGCCGTATGCTTTTGGGCCGTATGCTTGTTGTACCACCTTAGTAGTATAAAAATAAAACCAGCCAAGTGCGAGTCGGGCTCGCGCACCGAGGGTTCCTTACAAACTTGTAGGTAAGCAGAGGAAGTGATATTTTTGTAAGATTGTTATAGTCAATTCATATTTACGGTTTTAAAATTGTTCCCTTTATATGAGCTGCAAGGGACCTACTGCTTCTTGCCAGATTTCCTGAACCTAGGTCACGGCGAAGTACCATATAGATTTTTTCCTTTTTTTTATTCCCTTGTGGAATCACAAAATATGCGAAAATTTGCGACATATACGTTCATATCTTTTCTTCACGTTGACTTACAGGTTTGATATTTTTTTGTTATTCATTTCAATTTGATATCTACACGAGTCCTTGAGAAAAAAAACTTGACAGACAGATAGATGGACTGTCCATCTGTCTGTTTTATGCGGGCAGGTAATATAATATAAACCCTTACACATATTTTTTTATCCATAATTATTATTTTCTTATACAAAAATAATTACTAACACAATCTCATTCACCGAAAATATAAAAAGTATATTCATGACATAATTAAATACGCTGCATTACAAAACTTTTTTTTACCAACAAACGAAACATAAGAAATCATAAAAAATAAATGCTAATCATAAATCAAAATATGTGAAGCAAAAACTTTGCTTATATTTCGAATTGTGATTAAATTTCGATCACTAGACGACCGCCAGTTGATACAAAATATACTCAATATAGAAAAAAGGAGGTTAATTTAACTCAGGACCGGGGACCGGCCTTTGGTGTATGAAGCTTCATGCACTTCAGCTGCGGACGGAGTTGCTCTTTTACAACAGTGAAGGGATTTGAATGATCTAGCAGGGCTTTGCGGTTGAAATACTGGACCGTGGGTTTTGGATCCCTACTTGCTGTACCCTTGTGACATGAAGGGTATGTATAGGGTAGGTATACAACGTATATCAACTCAAAAAATCTGCGCTTACCCCCGCGGCCCAACTGGAGACAAGAATTATAAATTAATTTATTTTAAAAGTGGAAAAGAATACTGTATTCATTTTATTATATTTTTACGCTACTTTTGATTGATAGATTTGTAATTATACACATTAACTCGTTATAAAGGAAAAAAAACTAACCTAATATAAACAATTAAAATAAATAAAACACTTGTCCCAAATCGCTGTCACGCGGGAGGGTGCCAAGAAGGCTGGCAGCATTGCCCCGCTGTATGGCAATGCTGATCTTTTGCACAAAATATGTTCCAGCCTTCATACATTTATTTTTGTTACAACTTTTGATGTAAAAAACGTTGGTGTAAAAGTACTAGTGAATAATACCGTACATAGATACCTGATAAAGCAATTAACATTAATTTAATATACATCAATTTGAGCATAAGACTTCATATTCTCGGTATGAAATCCACTGTAAATGGCTTTGGTGAAGAAATCAAGCCGATAATGGGTTCGTCAGAAGGTAGTATACCATTGCTGCATTCAATTTGGTACTTCTGTAAGATACCCACGATGGTAATAAACACGAATGATTTCGCCAAAGAATCGCCCAAGCACCTTCGTCGACCTGCATAGAAAATAGTGTATTGATATCACAAGAGCTACCAATATTTATACAAAGATTTTTATATTTTAAAATTCTGCTAAGAAATTTAGGAAGAGTTGTATTATCACTTGTTATACATATAATATATTACGGTATAGCAATTGGACAATGATCGATACACTCTTAGTACTCACCTAGACCAAATGGATACATGTGCTCTATAGTTTTGAGAGTTCCAGTTGTGTCAATAAATCTGTCAGGGTCGAAGTTTTGTGGATTTTTCCACAGCTCCGGATCTAAGTGGACATCGCCGACGGATATTAGCACTGTTGTATTTTTGGGTATTACATATCCATCGATGACTGTTTTTTCCAAAACCCGACGCGGACCAGCTAACGGTGTTACAGGATAACGTCTCTGAACTTCGAGCAAGAATGCTGATGTGTACGTTAGTCTAAAACATAAGTACCAATTATTTATTACCTTTCTAACTACCTTTTATTTGTATTTACATTTTCTGACGTGCTTGAGTTACAACTGTAGTGGCCACGTTGTCTACTATTCTAGCGATTCAAATTCGAACGCCACTGGTCCGTCCATCGACATTTCTATAAACGTAAGTACAGTAATTACATAGCTTTACACCACGTACTTTACGGTGATGGAAATGTCAATGTGAGAAAACCTGCATACCTCTGAGAAGAAATTCATGCACGTATGTCGTTGCCTAAGAGACGGCGACGGGCTCACCATCTGCCACGTTGGCACCAAATTATCTTCGGTGAAAAATCCGTGATGTACCACCAGTGGCTAACTCTTCGGAGACTATCGCGGGGAGGCGTGAATATATATTCTTCGAATCCAGAAATTCCGTAACGAAAAAAACCTAACACCCCCCACTCCGACCGGCACAGCGGTGATACTTTTTAGTTCCATCTATCGATAAATACCAGAACTTTTAATGACTTTTTGAAATATCACGCTTGTCTCTTTAGTTTAGCAACCCGCCTTTAGGTGGCATTGGTTGTATTGGAAAACTACCGTAATCAGCTGTTTGTGAGAAAGTATATAGGTATATAAAAAAATACTGCATTAATAAAATAAATAAATAATTATAATTGCTATGCAATAGCTTTACCGCGGCAGTCTCCGAGTGCCACACCTAATTTTTATGTATGTGACAATAACGTCTGGATGTATTATATAATATTAGAAGGATTATGCTCGAATGCTTCAGAGAATATACCTACCAGAGATCATAGTGTTTTAGTTTTTACTATAACAATATTTACCTATGAGTATCGTTCCAACAAGGAGTGTTGCTGCCTATAATCCTGTTTATCTCGTCATAAACATTTTCTTGTACAGCCTTGTTTCTTATCAATGCTAATATTACAAACTTTAAGTAATTGCTTGTTGTTGAGGATCCGGCAATCAATAAGTCCAAGCAAACAACAATTAATTGTTCTTCTAAAAAAACACAAACGTGTGTACACAATAAAATTATACTTATGCAGCATTTGGTCTATACCAGCTATACTCAACCTGCGATCCGCCTAGCGTTAGCAGTTGGCCCATCTGGTGTTACTTTAATTTATACTATTTTGAATTTCGCGCCCATAAATTGAGCGCGCTGAGTAAATAGGTTCTACATAACACTATCTAGGTTACTACTGAGGTGTGCTACTGTGCAGTGCTATTGTTGATACGATAATTTGCTGTAATATACTGCAATTGACAAAAAAATACGCGATGTATCCGTTCATAGTTGTTTAACTCAATGTGTAACCTCGAAAACCCAACAAATCATTATATACCAAATATGTTTTGTGGCCCGCGACACCAAAACCCACATGTGTTGGTTTGGTGGCCCCTACGAAAAAAAGGTTGAGTACCGCTGGTCTAAACAGTTTAGACTAATTACTGATACTTTAATTAATAGGGGCGTTAATTAGTTCCGTAAAATTTACACAATTTTTATACATATACCTCAGTATAGACTAAGAAGTAATGCCACATACCTGTAAATAATTTTGGATCGCCCTCTGCTTTTTCTAAATAGGAATAAATAAAATCATTCCCTACTACATTTTTATCTTTGTGTTTCCTTACAGCTTCCTGAAAATAAGAAGCATATATTTCAAATACAATGTTGATCTTAGAATATAAGAGTAACGATTAAGGAGAAGTAAGGCGTTAGCATATCCCAAAAACGTAGCCTGAGGACCAAACCTTATAGAAAATCGCAATCAAATAATTGATAAGGGTTATTGAGTCTGAATTCTGACAATCTGATATGTTTTCTGCCTGCGTTAAGCTTTCCAGGGCGCTTTGATGTTTTTCCCTGTACTAGCAGTAAAGATGCTGATAGCATAGTGATTTCCCTCAACAATAAAGTTAGCAACACACTTTTGGTACCACTGATATTGCAGTAGTCTATATAGGCTTCGGTAACCGATAGGATTCAGATGGACGCTCTGCTTCATATACTATGAATAAGTAATAAAATAAAACGTTAATTTTTATAATTATACGCAGTTGGCAAGCAAACGATAAGCAAGCTATATGCGATAGCGTAAGGAAGCAATAAAAAAATCGTAAGGTTTCTTTATGTGGTAAGTCACACACACATTATTAGCAAATAAAAATATTTGCATTTTATGTGTGCTATATTCTAATGTAATGTATCGCCAAAATTAATCTTACACAGGATGCATCCATATTGTAAAGTATTACAATATACATTTATGAGACTGCGATATAGAACTAAAACTGCAGTACGGCAGATGCATTAGCTATAAGGTATCAAATAAATTTAAATAGAATATTTTTTTCTTTGAGTCTATACTAATATTATGAAAACCAAAGATTTGTAGTTTTGTAGGCAATTAATAAATTCAAAACTAACCAATTGGTAACCTACTGGACCAATTTATAAAATTGGTTCTTGAACTGAATGCTATATTCTCACCGATAGGCTTTAATACTATATTGCTATGCGGGCATAGTCGCGGTCTAGAAGCTACTAAATAACTCAATAAGAAGGGCGGAGAAAAAGTTGATAATGAACCCACCTTTATAATTTCAGAAATTTGCATGTTTATTTTCTTAAGTAAATTGTAACCGCTCATTTCAGGAATTATGAACCGACACCATGGAATTTGATTCAACAGCCCCCCGGATATAGTGAAGGCTTTGGCTCTCATATCCATGAGCTCCATTAAAACCTTCAATTTTTCTTCCTTTATCTTTTCCCCTAAAATAACAATGAGTTCATTTAATTAATTAATGATTGCTTATAACTATTTCTCTTGATCTTTTATCTTCCATTAAAGGAGCAATAGCGATGGACATCAAGTGAAGACACAAAGTGAAAGATAAACAGAGAGTAGTCAAAAACACAGAGTAGTTACTGTGTCCTACATATATTTTTTTTACTCAAAAGTAAAAACAATCTATACTCAGTCGTAAACAGGTGCCAAATGAAAAATGCTCATTTGACTCACCTGCAACATACTTCCACAGAACATTCATGACAGACCGGGCCAGAATGTCTTTAAGTTGTATTGGCTTATTGATATTCAGCTCTATATAATCGATAATAGATTGCATTTCATTCTGTATCTCCTTTTCCATTGGCGTTTTCCCGAATCCAACGTTCCGTAATTGCTTTGCTGTAAATTGTCTATGCTGTCGCCATAACGGTCCATCAGTGAACGTTAATCCTGAAAAAAATAGGTTATGTCTAATCATTTTCTGAACCTAATACATATCCGAAGAATCTTCTACTAATAAAATCCGATAAACTATTACTTATTGCTGTGTATATTAGGTGGGTGTAATTAACTGTTTCTTGGAATATTCAGTAGGTACTCTTAAATATAAGATAATGAGATAACTACTAAAGCCATAGCCCATAGGTAAGATACTACGAGGTATTTCCACGCTAAAGACCTACTTTTCAAGGCGGATACCTACTCTTAATTTAATAGTAATTAATAAAGTGTATGATGACCTGGTAGGGAAACAATTTCACTCAAACATTTCACGTTCACGATACACAGCGCGTCGAAAATTAAATATTATCTCAATAATTCGATTCTATTACACGAAGTAAATTATATGTAGAATCATTTCTTAAAG
The DNA here is from genome assembly GCA_951449985.1 of Falcaria lacertinaria. Lineage (NCBI taxonomy): Eukaryota > Metazoa > Arthropoda > Insecta > Lepidoptera > Drepanidae > Falcaria > Falcaria lacertinaria. The sequence continues at coordinate 8,866,570 of OX602108.1, forward strand.
TATTTATTTTATTTTGCGCTACTTAAAGGTACACTTTTACTACTTTTACACTTGATCACATATTTGCTACAGCCATATATTTCAAATTCATGAATAAAAAAGGTTTATTAAGTTTTATGTGAGAATAGGACCATTTCTAGATGTGGTACGCGACCAGACCAACCGGAACTTCATCGATATGAAAGCAAATTTTGCTCACCCAGTTTTTTTCCGAGACATCGCAGCTTGATGAAAAAGTTTGTCGGCCTGCCGTCGAACTCAGGTTCAGTAAACACTTGGCGTACATTCTTCTCCCCATATACAGCGACTACTAATTCATTCCCTAATTTCAACCCCAAAACTTGCGTGGAGTAATCCTTAGCGAGGGCCATCAAAGCTTTGTATTGAGAACCGTGCTTTACTGCGTATCGACGCACCACATTGCTGCTGCCAAGATACGGATACCATTTTGGCCCTATAAGAAGAAAGAAATGAATTTGTATGTAATATTATATACTAGCTGTTTTCCCCTCGACTTCGCCCGCGTGTCAATATAATATATAGCCTTTGTTACTCAATGATAATGTAGCTTTCTAAAGGTGAAAGAATTTGTGAAATCGGTCCAGTAGTTTCGGAGCCTATTCAATACAAACATACACACACAAAAATACAAATCTTTCCACTTTATAATATTTATATTATATTTGTAATAAGTCGGCTTTTCTACTGTCTAAGTACATGTCACAGACATTTGATGAAATGGGGATAATGAAGAAATGTGAAAAAAAATACGGAAATGAATTTTACGAATAGGGAAGCTGTCCAATAGTCACCCGAAGTTACCATTTGAGATGAAACAAAAGTTGTAAAGAATGCAGTTCAATACCGTACATATGCCGACCAATAAATTTCTCTATTACATCGTCTACATACACCAAATAACAAAAAGTAATGAACACCATTTACTTACAATCAATAGATTGTTGACATAATAGTAGAATGGTAGGTACTGTTAACATAATCTAAATTAATATTAACTAAGTCCATATTTAAATTAATCCGATTAATTTAACGAGCGCAGTGATCAAGGAACTGGGTCTCTAAAATATAGGTTTCAAGAACGAAGATAAACTAATAGACAAAAATTGCCACTGACCGAATCAACTATACCTGCGATATGTCTTACGCATTAGTGTCTCTTTCCATTTTTTTGTATAGGAAAATATAGTGCCGCGGCGGCGAAACGTGGAACTAAAAATTCGTAAGAAGATCTTGACATTTTGAGAGCTTTGATTATATTATACTTTTTGAGAGTTACTTTTTTAAAACCTAGTAGAAAGATATTCCTGCTCCAACTATTTATAGGAGCTTAGCCTTAGCAGGAAGACTATCGAAGTACTTTCGACTGCGTATTCGGATTGCTGTCGACTTTTTTTAATGGGACAAAATAGGTGTGTAATTCAAAAGTGGAATGGCGCTCTACGAGTATACTCTCTGCCTACAACGTGAGGAACTTGGCGTAATGATATGTAGGTATGTATGTATGTACGTAAGTAGATTGAAGTTGAGAATTATAAATGATGTATTTGTGCTTACCTGGAGGAAATTTATTGGGTTTTATCGATGTTTTTATGATACACACGATAGTTATAATGAACACAAGTGTAAGGTATATTGGTATCATGCCCAAAAATTTATTGCAGGCAAGGTACGAAATTATAGGCGGCTGAACCGATCCACGTACAGCTGTGAACAAAATATGAAATAAGTCAGTAACAGTGATTATGAGGCAACATACAGACTGGAACATTGAGACCGATCAGTATGGAGGATTCTGAAACTGTAAGAGATGACAAAATGTAATTGACTCTAGAAATAAATCAAGAATGTTTATTTTTACATGACACTGATTACTTAACATAAAAAATGCAATAAGAGATAGAAAAACAGGTTTTAAGGAAGCATGTCGTCGATAGAGATAATAAAAGCAAAATCCTATACATTACTCGGGAGTCGAACATCTAATAAGAAAAACATTGTTATATTATTGCGATATCTTATCGACTGCAAGTAATGGCCCGCCTGATGGTAAGTGGTCACCGTAGCCTATAGTCAGTTGCATTACCAGGGGTATCATTAGCGGGTAACCCAACCATATTGTTGGAGAGGACTCCCTGTGCTAGCAGGATATGTTATACTTACTGGCAGCACAGTCTCATATCCAGCAACAACAAAATCCTGCGGTCTTCTGTGAGGTCGACATGCAGTCCCTCTATAGCAGAGGTTCCCAAACTATTTTTCTCAAAGACCACTTTTAAAATTTGAATAGTTTTGGTGGACCCCCTGTTGTTAAATTTCAACCATATACCCAAAACTCGTCAAACATTTGAAGATATAATACAAACAATATAGAAGGTCAGTGAACCTTCTTAAAATATTAACTGCCTACATTGATAGATAAAGCCAAGCCAACACTTTTGTTATACACATCGAAACCAGATAAATTGTCCTGGACCCCCACTACAACTTGCGAAGTCCATTTTTACGCCAACGTACCCCCTTTGAGATTCCTGTGGACGATTGGGGGTCCACCTGAACCACTTTGGGAATAAATGATCTATAGTCGCTACTTGAATTATCATTAAATAGGATATCGTATTACGCCTTACCTCCTTTATGGACACCGGGGAATTTTGAATGCCAAAGATTTTAAAATTTATTAAAATGTATACTTGCTAAACACATCAAAAAAATTAGCGCATTTATAATATCAGTATTTACACACCGCACCGTCCACTGAACACGTACCCAGTAGTTTTCGTCATTAAAGGCAATAATACTTTCGCATATAAGTAAACATAAAATCTTAAAAATAAAACTGAATAAAATCAATAATAGAATAGTAAGATTAATCTAAGACTCATTATCATGTTTGATTGTGCTAAGAATGCTGTTATTCTCACTACAGGTATCAAAATTAAGCCGACTGCTATTTTTTCACATAACAATGTGGCATAAGTTTTTTAAGAAAATTCTAAACATATAATTTAAAAATATTTATATGTAACTAGCTGCCCGCCCCGGCTTCGCTCGTGTGGACAATATTTTTTTGCATTTATGGGGATGAAAAATAGATGTTGGCCGATTCTCATAGATACCGGATAAGCACAAAAAATTTCATCAAAATCGGTCAAGCCGTTTCGGAGGAGTATGGCAACGAAAACTGTGACACGAGAATTTTATATATTAGATAGATAATTAAGCTTACTGCAATATTTTTCTAATCACAATGGTAAGAAAATTATAAACATTTAACTTATAAATATTTATATCCTAATAGGTTTTTGCTAAACATACTTTAACGGCATAAACATTAAATATTTTAAGTAACGTCAAATCCTTACCTTATAAATGCAGAAGCTACACTGCATACACACTGACTGATTGACACTGACTGTTCGTAGAATCAAAATGAATCGAACACTTTGTACCTGGCCACCGAGTTGAATGAAGACGACTTATCGTCTAAGACTTAGAACTCAAATTCGTGCCGCATGGCGACTTGGCAACGGTTTGTCCTAAATGATTATTTCACAGAATAGGACTGATCAAAAGATCACAACGTGTTGCGTAACTGGATGCATGTTTTGTAAACTTATTTTAAATCTATCAGCTAAATCGATACCGTAGGAAATTAATGCAATGTTAGACATCCGATAAATTGTACCTTTTCGTTTTCACTTTTTTTTTCTGATAATGCTGTCTTTGATTTTGCAAATAAGGATAACATGTGATGTCCATATCCTGTGCGCCATTCCGTCCATAAGTAAGTAGATATATTGTTGGTGAAAAGGAAAAGCAAATGAAAAATTAATGAATACCATATCAGGATATAACGAAAGCTCGCTAACACTACGCCTATCGAGTTTTTTGTATGCCAGATACTTTGTCTTTTAAGTGACGACTCAGGCCGACGCTAACGGGTCACGATGCTCTTCGAGATGTTCAAAATGGACATGACGTCTTGGAATACATATTATTCCTTTGCGCAAGGGCACTCGCAGACACTGACAATTTTGGGCTGAATTGGTTAAGATTTATTCCAATTGCGAATGAGAAATATAAATAAAATCTGAAAAAATATCAATTTATTTCGAGAAGAATCTCTCCCAAGATATATCATTAAAGTCAAAATACCTATTTATTGTTATGCCAAATATTAATTTAATAGTTAAAATGGTTTAAGCTGCTCTATATAAGCCGTCCTTTTTCTGTTAGGGCACTAACCGAGAGACTGTGATTAAAATCAATCACGAGAATTGATTTCAATTGCGCGAATTGATTTCACCTCATCATACTACGTCAGTCGCCTAGCCCAGATCTAAACCCTTACCTTAGACTACAAATTATGGTCAGGTTTGGAGGAAATAGACTGCTCGAAATTAAACGATGTTAAGACTCAGTAATCTCTGCAACAAGCAGTGGTTGAATTTCCTTAACTTTGTTTTTTCTTTGCAGATACTTCAATAAATATGTAATGCTAAAAATGTACCTACACATAAGTTTAATTAGCATCACAAATGTGCGCTAATTGTGCCAATTATCTTGTCACACATTAGTCTAAATTACAGTAAATAAATTAAATTTAGTCGTGTCAAAACGATGATGATGATGATGATGAACAACGGAATAGGGTAAATAGTTTAGTTATGTTTTGAAGGTGAACAAAAGTTTTTTTCCATTACATCATAAAAAACTAAATGCATTTTCATTTATAACAGAACCTTTGGCCAGACTGGTACGTAAAGCAACCTTGATAGATGGAGGTTGCCAAAAATATTGATCAATAATCGATGGAACTGAGAGAAGTACGTAAAATTCGAGATGATAAATCAAGAAATTGGTGGTAGGTATTAAAGGTAAAAACATGGGTACTAAAACTGACATGTGAAATAATTAAACCGCGGGCTTTCTAATAACGTTTTATTTGGTAATTATTGGTCCTATCCTATGTCCATGCGGATGAAGTCGTGGGAGGTAGTCAAGTATAATCACAAAAACTGAGATGTTTTTATAAAAGAACTAGCGGCCCGCCCCGGCTTCGTACGGGTAGACATTTATTTTGTCTACCCGTGCGAAGCCGGGGCGGGCAGCTAGTATAATATATAGCCTTTTTTAATCAGTGGTAATGTAGCTTTCTAACGGTCAAAGAATTTTTGAAATCGGTCTTGTAGTTTCGGAGCCTATTCAATACAAACCCACAAAAATACAAATCTCTCCTCTTTATAATATTAGTGTAGACGTAGAAGTGTAGAAGTGTAGATTAACACATTCAAAGAGCATACGAACGAAATAGGTACATTCTTTTTTTACTTTTTTGTAATAAAAAACCGTCATATTATATCTGCCACAAAACAATATGTCTATAACATTGATAATATGTCTTGATAATTATGATATTGACTTATGATGATTACTCTTTTTAAACCACGTCATTATTGTTTGGTGATCTGTATGATAGTAGGTACCTATTACAAAAAAGATACTTATATTCTGATTTTCCACCCACCAAATGACGCAGTCCATAAACAATACATGCATAAGTAACATTAAAATCTATAAGTACCTGCTTAGTAGCTTGCTTGTGAAATATTCATCTAATATACTAGTCCTAAAAAAACAGAAAACTTTTTTATAACTCTAAGGTGGCACACAAGCACAGAACAATAATACCCTAAAGGGCACACAAGCATACGGCTACGGCCCATCTGATGGTAATCAGTCACCGTAGCCTATAGTCGTTAACAATAATACCAGGCGTTGCCAACTCCATTTTTGATGAGGACTCACTATTGTAGTAGCATTACTACTAGCGCTCCGTATCATCGTGGTGCACTGGCAGCCTTATTCACCGCGTAACCACATCGATATAGAAGCGTAGCGAAAATTCCCAAGTCACAGTGTGCATAAACACAACACTATATCAAAATACTTACTTAAGTAAGTAGTGTTATTTGACTGCGGTTTTCATTACCTTGTTGAGGACTAGTTTCAAAATGATAAATCACTTAGCCCAAAAGTCATATTATTGCTTTAGTTCCTAAAATCAGTCACTAAATGAAACTCTACTGCAAATAACGACACCAACAATTCACGATACACTGGAAAAAATCTCACCGCTCCGCCTAATTCCCGCTAAAAACTCCAAACCGTAGTCGATAACACTAATATCCAGCTCTTTGGCCATAGATTAATGAATAACTCTATGTATTTACTCATTATTTAGCGTTAGCAATAATATTCGGAGTTCTGAGATAATGACCTCGTGCCGGAGTTTTTGGCGGGAATCAGGCGGAGCGGTTGAGATTTTTTCCAGTGTGTCGTAAATTGTGTTATAGTGATCTTTAATGTGTATTTTTGGTGTCGATATGTGCAGTAAAGTTTCATTTAGTGACTGATTTATAGGAGCATTGGAAATAATGCCATAATACGACTTTTGGGTTAAGTGATTTATCATTTTGGTCAATAGGTTACCTCTAATCTAAAGGCGTGTTACGATCTGCTACTGCCGTGGGTTGTCTCCAGAAACTCCATTGGGCGTTAGAATGCATTACACTAGGCATTTTAATGCGGCAAACACGAGAAATTTTGCAACATGAAAATTCTCTAACACTCGACACTGGCAAAAATAGTCCCTGAAGGGATTGATTGCCATACTTAGGAAGAAGAAGAAGAAGAAGACCTCGTGCCGGAGTTTTTGGCGGGAATCAGGCGGAGCGGTTGAGATTTTTTCCAGTGTGTCGTAAATTGTGTTATAGTGATCTTTAATGTGTATTTTTGGTGTCGATATGTGCAGTAAAGTTTCATTTAGTGACTGATTTATAGGAGCATTGGAAATAATGCCATAATACGACTTTTGGGTTAAGTGATTTATCATTTTGGTCAATACGTTACCTCTAATCTAAAAGCGTGTTACGATCTGCTACTGCCGTGGGTTGTCTCCAGAAACTCCATTGGGCGTTAGAATGCATGACACTAGGCATTTTAATGCGGCAAACACGAGAAATTTTGCAACATGAAAATTCTCTAACACTCGACACTGGCAGAAATAGTCCCTGAAGGGATTGATTGCCATACTTAGGAAGAAGAAGAAGAAGAAGACCTCGTGCCGGGAGTTTTTGGCGGGAATCAGGCGGAGCGGTTGAGTTTTTTTTCCAGTGTGTCGTAAATTGTGTTATAGTGATCTTTAATGTGTATTTTTGGTGTCGATATGTGCAGTAAAGTTTCATTTAATGACTGATTTATAGGAGCATTGGAAATAATGCCATAATACGACTTTTGGGTTAAGTGATTTATCATTTTGGTCAATAGGTTACCTTTAATCTAAAGGCGTGTTACGATCTGCTACTGCCGTGGGTTGTCTCCAGAAACTCCATTGGGCGTTAGAATGCATGACACTAGGCATTTTAATGCGGCAAACACGAGACATTTTGCAACATGAAAATTCTCTAACACTCGACACTGGCAAAAATAGTCCCTGAAGGGATTGATTGCCATACTTAGGAAGAAGAAGAAGACAAGATTGACAAGATAATGTCAGTCATTGAACCAAAACCGGGAGTTTTTGGCGGGAATCAGGCGGAGCAGTTGAGATTTTTTCAAGTGTGTCGTAAATTGTGTTATAGTGATCTTTAATGTGTATTTTTGGTGTCGATATGTGCAGTAAAGTTTCAATTAGGGACTGATTTATAGGAGCATTGGAAATAATGCCATAATACGACTTTTGGGTTAAGTGATTTATCATTTTGGTCAATAGGTTACCTCTAATCTAAAGGCGTGTTACGATCTGCTACTGCCGTGGGTTGTCTCCAGAAACTCCATTGGGCGTTAGAATGCATGACACTAGGCATTTTAATGCGGCAAACACGAGAAATTTTGCAACATGAAAATTCTCTAACACTCGACACTGGCAAAAATAGTCCCAGAAGGGATTGATTGCCATACTTAGGAAGAAGAAGAAGAAGAACCAAAACCGTAGACAGATCAAACCCCTACGCCAAGAACAAACTTCAACGAACCAAATCAAACACGTATATTTATTTTTTACTTTACATCTTACCACCCAGGCCATCCAGCTACCAACCAGTTCACATTACATATCTATCCAAAGGCTACTATTATGTACTGGGCATAGCTATCTACAATCTACGTCGCTCGAGCAGTGTCAGTCGAAATTACAAAACTTTTGTATTTTGTTAGACAGATGCAGATTTTATTACATTACTTGGGTACCGTCTAATAAGGATCAAAGTGCGCGATTAACTTTTATGTAACAAACTCCTGGTATTGCGTTTAAAATGTCAGAATACGGTAAATTCGGGCCGTTAGTGGGCGCTATTGACGAAGGTACGTCAAGTGCGCGGTTTATTATTTTCAAAGCAAATTCTTCAGAGGTGGTTGCCCTGCATCAAAAGGAATTGGAACAGCACTTTCCACAAGAAGGTTGGGTCGAACAGGACCCCTATGCAATTTTAGAAGTGGTTACAACTTGCATTGAAAAAGCAGTTGAAAAGTTAGAGGCTCTAGGTGGAAGAACACAGGTGTGTTTTGTAAGGTAAAACTTTAGATTATGGACCATCATTATACTGGTTATTAGAAGTGGGGAGCAGAAACCGTTAAAGGGCCAATGCTTGTGTTTATTTCCTTGTGAGAAAGGTGTACATGCATCAACCCCTGTCAGTATTAAAAACCAAACCGCCAATGAAGACTTAAGTTATTTAAGATTAGATTGAAAACACCCTATAATAAATAAATGAAATGGTTCAAATAAATTATTTCAGTACTTGTGTATTTTCTTTTGAACTTTGTTTTATCTACTTAAGAACAATCCTTTCTGCCGAAATATATGGAATTCCAAACTAAATAGTCCATAAACTAAAATTTTGCCCAAATTATTATGTCAGTGGTGACTACATTATTGTGTACCAGTTGTGATGTGTAGCTATTAATTCATAATTAATTCATTAGGATATAAAATGTATGTTGATTACTATTTTTCAGGATATAATAGCAGTAGGAGTAACAAACCAGCGGGAAACAACAATAGTATGGGACCGTGCTACTGGCAAACCACTCCACAATGGCATTGTGTGGTTAGATGTGAGGACATCCTCCACAATAGACAAACTTCTTGACACTGTGCCAAACAAGACTAGGAACAAGAATTATTTAAAGGTAAACAATTTTAAGGCCTGATGCTCTTGAATGTCTTCATTGATGTGCAATTGCGCTTTTGTTTCTTGAAGGATTTACTGACTTAAGTACCTTGTAAGAAATACCAATAATAATTAGGTATTATAGCTATTTCACTGCTAATAACCTGAGTGAGCATTTCAATAGTTTTTAGGGTTTTGATGATGATCTTAAACAAAATATGAATGTTTTTTAATATCTTGACTCCAGAATTATAAAATGTGTGAATAAATAGAATATAAATGTTAACTATCATGTAACATGATGTGAGATTTGAGCAAGCTATTTGTCAGTTTTATTACTTCACATATTAAGCATGATCAGTTGCTGTGGCATTTGCTTTAATAAAGCTTATTGCAGGCAGTCTAAGATAAGGTAATGAGGATTGCTTATCTTCAATGTACTAACAAAATTATCTTAGGTTATCTTTCCAAGGTTAAACAGTTAATTGCTCATATAATGTTACATGCTATTTACTAACATGCAGGTAATATTTATAAATACAGTTATTCTAATCACTAACTAATGCAGCGAATGAAAAATTATATGCCTTTGCGAGAATGGATCTTGTCTTTGCGAGTATATCTTAGATAAATTGATGTTTCTTTCTAAATTATTCCATTTCTATTTAAGGTACCTACAATTATCTATCTGTCAATGTCATATGCATTTACAAGTTTTCTTATGATTCAAATTGGTGGAATATTTATATTTATTACTGTCTTTTTTATTAGTGCCTACTATAATGGGGCAAAGGAGCTATGGCCTCTTTGACAGTAAATTATTTACTGCAGAACTATATTCAAGTTATTGCCATTGTTAAGTTAATAGGAATGCTAGCAATGTAAGGTGCAAATGGGCGTCCCTGCAGCAAACTCAAACTCATTTGGGTAGTCCTGATTAATGATGGGTGATTCCTATTGTGCCATTTGGGCCTTATTACACTTTCTAAGGGAGGTTATTTTTCATTGAACTGTCTATATTATATATTACCTTCTGTTGCTCATAATGTATTTATATAAATCTTGTAATGATGAGGATGTCATTTCTATTAACTTACAGCCTCTTTGTGGATTGCCAATGTCACCATACTTCAGTGCTGTAAAACTGAGGTGGCTTTGTGACTCTATAGATTCTATTAAAAATGCAACGAAAATGGGTACATGCTGCTTCGGCACTGTCGACACTTGGATCATTTGGAACTTGACAGGTATGACAATTTGTTTTTGATTTTGGTGTTGTTAATTAAAAATATAAAAATAATGATTTAGATTAGATTTAAAGTTTAAACATGTGTAATGTTGTGTGCTCATTTATAAGCTCTAAGTTGCATGTGCAGTAAGCTCTTCCTTACCTTGAGAGATGTCATTTAATTTGTATTTGATGCCCAATATTTTAACTCATCACATAAAATATACCAGAACATGCAGTGATTATTATACTACTTACCCTCTTCTATTTCTTAACAGCACAATATCTGGCACTGTGGTACTACACATTTAATAATATTATACCCTTAATTATATGCATATGATAAAGTATGGTTCATAGTTCTTAAGGAATTAACACCTGTCTATATTATAAGATAATTCCTATATATACCCCCTTAGTCTGAGAATGTAGTGCCCATTTTTACATAATTTCAGGTGGTCCAAATGGTGGGAAGCATGTAACAGATGTGACAAATGCCTCAAGAACAATGCTCATGAATATTGAAAGTCTTAATTGGGACCCAATGTTGCTGAAATTTTTTGAAGTGCCTAAATCAGTTTTACCTGAAATCAAATCAAGCTCGGAGGTAAGACATCACACTCTGCTTTCTTGAGCACTTTTATGTATATGGTAACAGGAGGGTAAAAATGCTCAAACTGTAATTAAAGATTTGTACAGTAATGCTGAAGAATTGTACATAGTTTAACGTAGAAATCTCAATTTTAAATTAATATAATAGTAATATTTTTAAAACAATGTTCAGCTGTAGAGATCCTTTTGGGATATAATGATGATAAAATTGATCATGTTGTACTTTCTTACTTATATTCTGACTGGCTCGTCTGCATGTTTTATGATTCTTACTGTATCATTGGAATAAATGCAGGTTTATGGCGTCATAGCTGAAGGTCCTATTAAGGGCACACCTATATCTGGATGTCTAGGGGATCAGCAAGCCGCGCTAGTCGGTCAAATGTGCCTGCAAAAGGGTCAAGCAAAAGCAACATATGGGACTGGGTGTTTTGTCCTCTATAATACGGGTGACAAGCGAGTGAACTCCAGCAGGGGTCTTCTAACAACAGTGGCATATCAGTTAGGCAGTAATAGTCCACCTCACTACGCTTTGGAAGGATCGGTCAGTTATTAATCTTTATTTGTTACGATTTCATTCGCACGGAATACATTCACCAGATTAAAGTTCATTGTGTGACAGGAGGGGATATACCCAGCAATGGCTGAATGTAAGAGAAAACCAGCACCATAGGACAGCCATACAATACCATGTTTAACTAAACTCTCGTAATTTGTTTTATTACATTTTGAATTATGTTTCTTATTGATTTGAGTGTAATTTGCAAGTAAATGTCTTTTTGCAAAGTTAATTTAGTTTCACCTATCTGGTGTGTGTAATCAAATCTTGCAAGTTAGATTTGACCCACTTCTCAGTGTCATGCTCGATCTAAATGCCGCCATTTTGTATCCAATAAGTCGGACATCACAAAATGGCGATTTTACATTTCCATATTAACTCCTATGGTATGTGTATGAAATGTAAAGACTTGATAAGCGAAAAAAACATGCTTTTAACTATATGTTTTCGTAAAACTTAATAATTACTGGTTCAATTCAGGTCAGGAAAACACCCACGACCACAAACAGAGGCTGTGGATTGTGCTTATATAAGTTTCAATGGATACTTAAACATTTTGTATTTCTCATCATGATTTATTCCAAAGTCATTGTATTTCAGGTTGCAGTAGCTGGCGCGGCCTTAGGTTGGCTTAAAGATAACATTGGCTTGCTGGAGAGTGCTAAGGATTCCCAAGGTCTTGCTGAACAGGCTACTGAGAATGGCAGTGTGGTGTTTGTACCAGCTTTTAGTGGTCTGTACGCACCTTATTGGAGACAAGATGCTAGAGGGTGAGTAACTATGAAATGTATATTTACCAACATACTTAATTTGGTATAACAGAGAATAATGCTATGCCGGACTTTGTAGACGATCGATATGACGTAATTTTGAAATATGTGTTAACACAACATACATTAAGGGCGAGCGCGCACTGTGTTGCATTTATCTGTGGCACACTGCGGTGAGATAATCGTATGCGCGCACTTCTATGACACTCCATACTTCACAGAATGTGCATTGTGTGGCATTGCGTCAACGTTTTCGTATTGCTTATATTACCATAGGTAAAGTACAATACCATAATTTTATAATGTTGTCCAGTCAAGTTATAATGTTTAATCATTGAAAAAAAAACAGTAATTTTTACTTAATATTCAAGATTTGTAAAAAAACTTAACAATTTTCTCAAGGTATATTTCATGGTTGAGCCAAACAAAGAGCAAAGGGTGTGAGGGTCATGCATGTTATACCAAAACGATTTTTATTTTATTTGCGTGTGCTATCTTCATTATGGGCCTCATAAGAAAGCTCAGAGTCACTCAACGAGCTATGGAGAGGGCTATGCTGGGTGTTTCTCTGCGAGATCAAATCAGAAATGAGGAGATTCGCAGAAGAACTAAAGTTACCGATATAGCTCAACGGATTAGCCAGTTGAAGTGGCAATGGGCAGGGCACATAGCTCGTAGAACGGATGGCCGATGGGGCCGTAAAGTTCTAGAGTGGAGACCACGCACTGGAAAACGCAGCGTCGGACGGCCCCCCACTAGATGGACCGATGACCTGATAAAGGTCGCTGGCAAGCGTTGGATGCGGGCCGCATTGAATCGGTCATTGTGGAAATCTATGGGGGAGGCCTTTGTTCAGCAGTGGACGTCTATAGGCTGATGATGATCTTCATTATTCTTTCTTAAGAGAAGCTATTTATTTTGTTTATTGTTCTTAATCTAATGAGATCAATATTTATAACTACATTTATTGATCTTTCAGCAAGATGTCTAATTCAGGGAAAATTGTTTTTTTGCGTTGTTGTGCTTAGATAAATAGAAAGGATTAGATAGCCTATTCATTTCTAAATATGTTTATAATACGTTGACTTTGTTTTAATTTAGATAATGGACCCAATTTTTTATTGTGTGATTATCGAAATCTTTATTCTATGAAACTGATAAGTATGCTGTTTAATCTAATTGTATAATTTACTGTAGATAGTATAATAGATTTCAAAATTGTTGCATTACATTTAAATATAGTTGATTATTATAATGTGAATATTTTTGTTTTAGTGTAATATGCGGAATTACAGAAGATACCAATTCCAATCATATCGTAAAAGCTGCCCTGGAAGCAGTCTGTTACCAAGTCAGGGATATCCTGGATGCTATGAATGAGGACTGCGGCATACCACTCCAACTGTTAAAGGTACTACTTACTTTTGGTATACATTTTGCTATTTAACCGACTTTAAAAATGAGTAGATAACCTTAAATCCTTATAGGATCATCTCAAAAACGCGTGGTTATACAATTGGAATTAATATGTAATACGCGGGTCTCTTTCGGCTGTAAAATTATCAAACCGTTAATATAAAGAAAAGATATGACCGTATATGTCGCAAATTTTCGCATATTTTGCGATTTCACCAGTGATGTTAATAATAATTGCATGCAGACGATTCAAATTTGCCACTCCACTTTAAGCAGGGCTACATTTTCACAATAATTAATATGAATGTGATGAGTGTTCTTCGCAAAAAATTAATCATCTGTTTATTCGGTAATACATGAATGAAAACGAAACACGTATAATGTGTATGATGGTTAAACCACTCGTTTACGAGTAGATTAACTATCATACACATTTTGGCTTATCCATTCTTAACAAAGAGGTGCAACGAGGGATCGACATGAATTTTTACATTGAGCCGATATGAATTATGGCCTGGGTCGTACATGCGCTTCTGTTTTGACGTGTTTGAGTAACAAACGAATTAGCACTTGTATCAGTATGACTCTCTTTATGTCCACCCTTTTAGTCAGACATAGGTGTCGATCCTGTTGTACAAAATCACAAAATTAAAGTAATTTGAAGGGACTAAAACTCTTGTTATCCCTTTCTCATGTAATAATAATAATAATAGTTTATTGAGTAATAAAGATTGCAGTGTATACATGTTCGATGGTCCCTGCACTAAGCGTAGCTTGTATTCCCGGAGACCAGTCAACAATTAGCAAATACGGTTACAATGTTGGTTACCATGTGCGGGGTTAAATAAGGATGGCAATACTTTTAGTCTTGTCAACTTAGTCAAGTGTAAAGATTACGTACAACAGAATTAGCCCCATTGCATGGTTAACCTGCTATCCAATATAACGACATCTGTTCAGTGTTACTGAGGGTATTAAGTAAATTGGTGAAGCAAAACGAGGACTGTTATCCTCACAAATATCTAGATGGCGCTACAAGCGTCTCACTTCTTGGGTTCCTGTGATTATAGCTATTAGCTCACACTGAATATTTTTTCGGTAATTATGTTGGCCGTATCTTAAGGATCTTTTTGTAGATGGCGCTGTTTATGATTTCTAATAATTTTAGTGAAGGTCTAACTAAAACAATGCCATCATGTGATAAATATCTTCACGGGTCCCTGAAAGATTTTACATAATATATCAAGTGGGCAAACTATATAGTGCCCAACGGATAGTAGCCTATATACCCTGGTATTACCTTAGGGGTACACGTGTGGCACAGGCACTGACAATTAAGTGACACTCAACCCAAGCTATGTATTTATTTTTCGGCTAATTTTATTGTATTTCTTTACAGGTCGATGGTGGCATGACATCCAATGAACTAGTGATGCAAATGCAGTCGGATTTGATTGGCATTGACGTCATTAGGGCTGGTTTTACAGAGAGCACCGCCCTAGGTGCCGCACTAGTCGCTTACTGGGGATTAGATCCCAGCAAAAAGGGGGCCATTCCCATGACCAGTGGGACCACTTTTACGCCCAAAATTAGTGACGAAGAAAGGGACATGAGATACAAACAGTGGAAAATGGCTGTGGACAGGTCCTTGGGCTGGGATCAAAACTAATATATTACATTACATAATTTATACAGCCCCAAACGCATTAGAAATAGGTCTACCATTTTTATGTGCTCCATCGACATAATTCGTCTGCACAGAAGAAAGCAATTTAATCAAGCATCGTTGAAATATAGACTTTATTGTGTTACGTTACGCTACTTTGTCACAGTATGACTCGCAAGTGTTGAGACGTCCCGACTTAGTGGTTACCAGACATGGCGCACACACATCACCCAATAGCAAAACGAGTACATTTACATGGAGCGATACGATTGGCTAAGATTCATCGGGCCTTTCGTAAATAAGACTTCTGCGCAGGTACATCGGTGTAACTTACATAAGTGTCAGAACTGTGCCCTTCTTCTATGAAATGTGTTTTATGTGTCTTCGACTTCTGAACATAATCTGATAGATGAAGGCTACAATTTAACTGAATCGGTCCGTAAGGTACCTTTTATGCAGAAAGGGGCGTGGTTACGCAACTTGAGACTACATTTTCATACAAAGCCCTGTCGCCCCAATTAGAGCTATAAGATTCAGCTTTTTAAAGGTTTAGTCTTATGATTACCATTGCAACGGTTTAGTTATAGCGCGTATTCTTAATAACATTGTTCACATATTGCTGTTCAACGAGGTGAAGTAATCCTATAATAATTATAATGGTTTTTTTATTGCGCTCAATATTTTCGTTACAATTTTATCTTTCGAATAACTGTAACGTTGTTCTATTTTTTAAAGTTACTTGAATTTTGTTGAATATTGTTAGTTAGCTTAAAATAGGATTAAATGTTTTTTTTATTGTAATAATTATGTTCCCTAATTTTCAGTCGGTTGCAATAATTTTCACAGCATTGATCTAGGTTTCTTGAACAATACCTTTACATAGTACAAAATGAAGTCCGCTGTCTGTTCGCTCAGATCCTTTAAAACTGATCAACGTAATTAAAAGCAGTTTTCAGCAATGTATAGAGTGATTTAACAGGAAGATCTTTATGTAGGTCTTGTGTAAACCTTGCAAAGCCGGGTCGCTAGTAAATCATAAGTTCTTCCATAGACGTTAATAGATATACATTGTCAACTACCAACTGAGCTGTTTGAACTCTGTGGTCAGGAGAAACTTATTTGTATCTAGTGTAAGTGATTTTATTTAGTTAGTGGGACTTAACGGGGCTCGTATAATACATTTTCCTTAACGATTACAGCCCTTCTACAAGGACTGTCATAATTAACACATCGTGTAATACTAATTTTAGCGGTCACATTGTAATCGCGATCACGTGAACCGAGTTTACATGGAGTAGACCGTACAGAAGACCATATAAGTACAAACAATATTTTACAATACAATGTTACATGTATAGATACATATCGTAACGCGAAGTCCATGCCAGGGTAGGCAGAGAGTATAGAGCGCCATTTCACCATTGACTTGCTCATTTGTCTTGCTTCTTCTACATTAATCGGTTTGTTATAGATGCCCGCCGGTTTCGACTACTGTTTCCATCATTGATTTTATGCAATTTTATCCACAATAGTTAGAAATGGTGGTAGTTCGATTTTAAGTGTTTTAGCTGTATAATTTGTTCTTATTAACAGTTTTTTTTTCACAGCGAAGTTAGCAAGTAATTTATTTGAAAAGGTTTGATCATTTATTATTATGCGTTTTGCGTTTGCAAACTGGCGTCCACATAAAATCCTCCTGATAAGTAGTAAGTATTTTTTATAAAAAAAAGGTATCCCTGACAGATGAATCTAAAACCTTTTTGAGATAATAACGAGTAATTAGGCACTGCTTACAACCGCTGTGATATGTACCGTATTTACTCACATCATGTAACGTATATTTTTACATAAATAATTATATATGATTTGAATATGAGATATATTTTCTTAATTTATTGTTCCTAATGTAATGGTATAAGATATGTTTATACTGCTGAAAAAGTAAAGAAGCCTACTAAAATATAAATATTGAAAAGACAATAAGTATTACTTCAACGTAACATAATAACAGAACCCGGCAACCATTCTCCCGTCCTGCCAGTGTAGGTATATTTAAATAATTTTAATTCTATATAGTGGATCGTTGGTATGTTAGAATAAATAGTTCAGTTATAGATAAATAGATATAGCGTTAATATTAGGTCCTTACATATGAAATTGGCGTTTTGTATGGGAGGAACAAAAAGTCGAATATTTTTTAATATAATATATTTAATTAATCAAAGTATGAACCATTATTTTCTATGCACTTTTGCCATCTCATAGGTAGTTCATTGATCCCTTTACTAAAAAAACCAGTCGGACGGGAATCAATAAAATCTTTGAAGGCGATTTGGACTGCCCCATCGGAGTTGAATTTTTTCCCTTGCAAGAAGTTATCCAAATTTCGAAAAAAATGGTAATCTGTTGGAGCAAGGTCCGGGGAGTACGGAGGATGTCTTAGACTTTCCAATTGAAGCTCTTCTAATTTAGTAGCCGTCTGTAGCGCAGTGTGTGGTCTAGCGTTGTCGTGAAGCAGCAGTGGCGTGGAGCGATTGACCAGCCTAGGTTGTTTAGCCGCTAGCTTTTCCATCATGGTTTGCAATTCCTGACAATAGACATCAGCCGTAATAGTCTGGCCAGATTTGAAAAAACTGTAATGAACAATACCGGCACTAGTCCACCAAACGCTTACAAGTAACTTTTTTGGGGTTAATTTTCGCTTGGGGCAGGATTTGGCTGGCTGGCCAGGATCTAACCATTGCGCTGAGCGCTTCCGATTATCGTAAAGAACCCATTTTTCATCACAGGTAATGATTCGGTTTAAAATACCTTCATTATTGTGCCGGTTTAGTAATGTAACGCAGCAGTCGACGCGCGTTTGCCGGTTTGTTTCAGTCAATTCGTGAGGTACCCACCTTTCAAGCTTTTTAATCTTCCCAATTTGCTTCAAGTGAATTAAAACAGTTTTATCACTAACATTGCAGCCTGCAGCTAACTCGGACGTGGTTTGCGATGGATCCGCTTCCACAATAGCCTTCAACTCTTCATTATCAACTTGAGTCTCAGGCCGTCCACGGGGCTTCCAGCGTTTTCGTTCCAGAACGAAAACGTTGGAACCAAAAACGAACTGTGTTTTCTTTTGCAACACGACCGCCATACACATCATTCACCCTTCGAGTTGTTTCCGCAGCACTAGTGCCACGGCGGAACTCGTACTCGTAAATAATGCGATATTTAAGGTTTTCCATTTTGTAAAATGAGTGACGCAAACAGAAAAAAACAGAAGAAAAAAAACAAATGAATGACGATCATCGAAGCACAAATACATGAGTCTATAGCTGTACAAATTTGAATTTGGAATTCCTTACCAAAGAGGAGAAATTCGTGATTAAAGTGGCCAGTACGAAAAACGCCAATTTCATATGTAAGGACCTAATATTATCCATGTTTACAATATTGATATGTATAGATTTATATGGCGGTCGAAAGATGTGGAGGTTGCTGTGCAGCGCCATCTAGTGGCCCACTGTCCATGGTGATCGGTCAAGTGGTGTTGGGGTTCCATAGGTTCTCAGTGGGCGCTGAGGCTTACTGAGGGGGCGATTGAAACATGTAATATAGGGGGCGCCAAATAAAAATTGGTTAACGGTGGAAAGTATACCGAAATGTAAAATTAAATATAAATACATGCGAAATCCCAAATTACTCAACCAAAGCCTCTGGACGCTTGCAACACCAGGGGTATCAGTCGCGCGTTGCCGACCCTACATAATAAACTGGCGGAGTGGTTAAAAAACCTTAAAATTGATGGAACAACCTTAATAATTTTTGAAGCTTCCTTTCATCACCCAATTCATTTATAGCAAGAGTTTTTATCTTCTTTATACTGGGTGTGTATTAATTATTATTATAATTAGTAGAATAAATAAAAAAAAACGAAGAAAAATTTAATATCTGACGTACTACATTTATGTCTGCTTTGTTCTTACTATTTAATTTTTAAAATTATAATTTTCGAGGTGCGGTAAAATATTTTTTAGTAATATAATAGAAGTTTTTTTGTATTTGTGCTGCGTTACATAAATACTTAAAATTAAGGACATATTCAAAATCGTAACCTCTTTTATCTTTAATTTTTGTTAATTTAATAACCGTGAAAACTTTTTTGTAGATTTTTAATTTGTGATATTTTTGTTTTGAGCAATAATGAGTCTATAGCTCATACTAAGCAAATATTACACTAGAAGAAGTTTACTGTCGTAACAGACATAAATAATCGAGATGTAGTTTTTTCTTGTTAGTTAGAATCTCTTGTTAAAATGAATAGGGTACAAATATATGCATATGTCAAATACACCATAGTAAAAAGACCTGACGCGAAATAAAAAGGATCCGGTTTTTTTTTAATTTTATTTCGTAACCTTCTCCTGACAATAACAAACACAAATCAAAAAGAATTAGCAAAATCAGTCCAGCCGTTCACGCGTGATGCCGTGACCAAGGGAAATAGGGATTAATTTTTATATATAGAGATATAGATTGCACCAGAATTAAAATAGAGTTAGAATATTTTTTATCTAGTAGAATATATTTAAATACATGCTTTCATTATGTTAATATTTTATATGTTACTAACTATTATCTTGACAAAGATATAGATTATATTTTATTTGGTACGTAAATTACATTTCATCAAGTAGTTAGTAGTGTAGTTTTGTCGCCTTATTTGCTTCAAATTATAGAAACATTAATATTTTATTCAAATTCCAATTATTTTTATTTAAATCAATGAATGACAGGTAATTTGTTAATGTTTACAACGATTAATTTATTAACTAATCTTTGTTATATATTTTGTAATAAATATTATTCTCCCAACTCTGTATTAAACCGAAGAAATTTCCTGCAGGTGTTGGTTTGCTTGTTGTTCATGCTAAATTATTATTTAAGTCTAGGTAATAAACTAATCAACACAACTAACTGCTTATTTGTCTAAAGAATACATCGACAAATTACTTTGAGGTAGTTTAAGATGAAGTACGGCTTACTAAAATGTACCTACTTGTTCATAGCTAGTACAAAAAATGTTATTTATGAATAAAATTGACTTTATGTTGACCGCTTTGTTTTTAAACTTCATAAACCTATTCAATCCAATTAATTAAGGAATCGTATAAAAATAAGAAATATTACCTATAAATAAAAGAAATCTCTAACAAATAAAGTTTGTTTGTACGAGCCTTTGACCGCGGGCTAACCTAATCAGGTTGTCAACTCGAAATTCGAGTCAGAGATGTAGGGCCTACATCTCTATTTTGCATAAGAAAAATGTACGAATGATTGCCAATAACGGAAGCACTACGAGCACCGCTTTCTGATCTTATTTTTTTAGGGAATTATGCCATTAAACCTAAATTATGTTATTTGATGCGTCTTTTTTACTACAAAAGGCAAATTCTGCTGTCATGAAACGCTGCCCACCTGCATTCAGTGCTCAAAAACCGAGACAGCTTCGACCCGACGAGTTACAATCCAATCGCTATGATCTCTCTTCTCTTCAAACCAATAGCACACGCCAAAGAGAATCAGCACGGAACTTACAAGATTCTTCTTATTCGTTGTCTCAGATTAGAGAAGTTAAGTTAGATACACAACCGAATAGAAACTTTAAGAACGAAGGCGTCTGAGACTTCGGTCGGTAGCCTAATTGACTAGTATCAGTTGCATTGCTAGATGGCACTAGTGCGTTTCATTGGAGATCCTGTCACATGGACATTTGTCAATAAATAGGTAGGTAAAACTACCCGTAAAAGGCACTTGAATTGTGATTCTGTGCCTTCCGGATATTTTAAATAAATAGGCAAAGGCTAACAAATTAATTAAGTAGGTACCATTTTTTCTTCAATAATAGAATCATTTATTTTGCTTTAAAAAAACATTTCTTCGCCAAAGTGCAACGTGGTCTGGTAGTAATTATAGGTAATAATTAGTATCCTTTTTCAAGTCCACACGTCAACTCGAAGACATCAGTCACAATGTTCGTAATGACGTGTCACTGGGCACTAGCCCTTCGCACCACTAACAAGTATTACCTATGAAGTGCGAGAAGTGAAGTGCAGAGCCATGTAGTGCCGCGTCCGTGACGGATGGAGGAGACCGCGTATCTTGCCCGGGAGTATCATACTTTTTGGATGAGTCACGTTTTATTCTCTATTGGCTCATTGTGTCGTGTGGCGAGCTCGATACTTGGTAATGGGTAATAAGAATAACGTGCGTGTATACGGTCTTCATGTAGATATTTGTAGTAGGGTAACGAACTAGTGATAATTTAAAAAATAAGTGCTTTTCTGATTCGCGCAACCTCGGATTTCGTCCCTATTTATCAACAATATTATTGTACATATATTTAATTATATTCATAAATTAAAATCAAGCCAATATTCATGACATAAGAATAATTTTATAAATTCAGAAATGTATTTTTTATACTGTACCTAAGCAGGACATATAACTAATATAAGTGCGAAACGTCATAATATTTCTCGAGTTTGACACATCCATTGTGCGTTCTGCTTCGCAGATTGGTGGTGGTTTTAATCTCTAGATATATGCATGGTCCCTAGATCACAGAGTGCAGTGCAATGGCTATGTCTCCTTACCTCGCTGCAGCTTATATGCTATATAGCACTTGATTGACCAAATGTTACATCCTTACTGATTGGAGATTAGTAGTTATGTTATGTTAGCCTACCATTGTTTCCGATCATCAGTTAAGGAAAAAAAAAATTGTCTGTTGTCCAATAACGTAGTGAAAAGTGATTGTCATCGACAGCCAATAACAAAGCTCAATCATATAACGAGTATTCCGCAACGTAACATAGTTAGGCAACATTTCAAATCTGCCTGAGATCAATCTAAACACGAGCCGTGGCGTGTTTATCGAGCAATCACTCAGCGTTGTCGCGAATCCGACGTATTGACGGCTCTATCTAAAAGCTGTGGATGCATGCGCGGTCGGCAAACATCGCCAGCCCCAGCGCGTGCCAAAATTTGATAACTCCTCGGTTGATGTTTAATCATACGACATTAAAGGCGAATGTACACAGTCACAGTGTCTGTATTAACATTTTCCATTAGCAGCGCGCGGTCGCTGATTGACTGTTCAAACGTTTGTTTATCCCTCCAATGGCGTGTCTGCTGCGCTGCACACTAATTTGTCTATACATATTTTTAGGGTCGACAGGCAGAGTACTGATATCGTGTTGTTCTGTTTGCGTCGTACCTATATGAGAGGCTGATAAAGTGATTGTTTCCTTTACATTATCATTGAATTGCGAACTGTCATTAATACAATTTATTGTTTTTATCGCTGTTGGTACTTGCATGTTTATTTCTGTTGTGATTTATGAAGGCCGTTACCCAGCAGTTAAATACCCAGCTGATAATATCCTCTGCTATACATACGATTTTTATATATGGTATGCCTTCTAAGGAAACAAAATTTAATAAAACAGACCTACATAATTCAAGTTAATACCTACCCAAATGTATCGGGTGTAAATTTGAGGGTCTCAAAATGTGATACTGCATAAATTTCGTACAGAACCCTTTTGTGTGACCCTTTCTCTTTTGAAATTAAAAACGGTACGACTTAGCTTTTTAAAAGAGTCGAATTATGACGGCGGCATGGCAATTAGAAACAGACTACAAAATATTAAAGTTCCCCTGCTCGATGTGTCGCGAACATCGACCTATTCGTCACGCGTTTTCCAACATCACACGCACGCTCGACTTAAATTATGTTCATTGCATTGCAGTTACATTAAATTGTAATTGTCGATTTTATTTGACAACAATTGAATTAAGTAAAATAAAACACGTTTTCTTCAGTTCAGGAACCAGTGCGTAAAAAGCAAATAATGTTATGTATTCTTTATTATAGAAACGTTGGTGGTGCTATGTATAAAAAGAGTGCCTTTACTTAGATACGGATATTTTAGGTCTTCTGTGGTACAAAAGTTAGTAATCAGTAAACTTACCCAGTTTACATAATTATATAATTTGTAGTATCTAATTGAGTGCTACCCCAAATAATATAAATAAAATATGATTGTTTTTTTTTATAAATTGTCTACAATATAGGTAAATGTAGGTAGAGCAATAATAATATCAATATCATCGTTGTTGCAGAATGTTTTGTTCATATTGACTTATCTAATGAAATAAATCAGTTATACTTTGTTGCGCACCGGGTAGTAATAATTTATCTATACAAATAAATTTACAATATAATAAATCTATATTCTATTTTCTAGAGATAATATACCTACCTGCCTACCCCGTGAGATACTTGGCATGATTATATGTAATGTATGTATGTATATAATACCATCTTTGTTGGAATGTGGGTGTTGTAACACCTCTGCCTACCTCTTCGGGGAACCTTGAGGGAAGGCGTGAAGAATATAATTTTATTATTATATACTTAATACACATAACACAGTTACCGATTTCATAGGTTCAAAAAAGCTAAAGCCCGTACGTTATCGTGTATTTTTTGATTGTCCAAATACTTACCTTATTTTTCATCTATCCCAGAAGCCTTTTCTTGTGGCCCATGGCATCGTGAAAATAGAGACATAGGTAGGTACTTAGCCGTTTTATTAGTAACAATGTAATGTATAAACAAAAAGATTCCCATAACATAAATACATTTGTTTGCTTACATAAGTAAGTAAATTCAAGTTAAAACGTACAATATTTCTCACAATAAAAGTAATAGAGGATAAAACTCCGAAGAATGGCCAACTAAGTCAATTACCCGACTGCAAGTGCCTATAATTTTAATGAAAGGGGGTGGATAAACGAAGTTCATTAGTAGCCCGACGCAACACTCGTAAAAATGAAAAAGGGAGAAATGGGATTCCACAAAGCCGAGCCCAATTCGGATTCAATGAGCCGCAAATTGGTAATGCTAAACGCCAGAAGAGGGCTTAAGTATCCCTACTAAACACAGTAGTTATGTAGCATTTTCGGCCGTTTTTTAACGGATTAAATGGCTAATTTTGATTGAAAATTAATGTTGACCATTAAAACGATATAATGGAGGTAGATGCAAAGAGTTTGCCTTTTTGGAACGAAGTTACCCTGTTTGTTATTTGGTAATGTAGATGGCGCTACTTACTAGTCTTACTACTGCAATCACCGTATAGCGCTTTCCGGTTTGTGTGACCACTTACGTAGTGAAATAATTTCAAGGATTTAAAAGAAGAATATAAAATCTGTTAATTTAATGTCACAATTTGCAAAAAATATCGGTAGATATCTTATCGGACTAGTAAAGTTGCTTGAATACAAAATGTATAAATTTACATTGTAGTAGATAATGGAATATTTAAGTTATAGTTTACTTAGATATAGTGGGCGATATACAAAGCGTCTGAGCTAAATATAATAATGTACGTGTTAGGTGTAAAGGCAAAGAATAACACTGACTGATACTCCGCTTAGATGAATTCGGTCGGCAACGCGCGTGTGATATCCCTGGTGTTGCAAGCGTCCATAGGCTGCGGTAACCGCTTACTATCAGGCGGGCCGTATGCTTGTTTGCCACATTAGAGGTATAAAAAAAAATTGCAATGTCTCAAATATGTTGGCAGAATCAGAATCGAAGTGACTCTTCGAGGAACCTATGTCCTATAATACTGACTGTAAAGTTCAGTCAAAAGATCAGTGCCGGTAGCATGAACTTTATCGACAACGTTTTCGTATCGCCTTCGACTATTTTTGTATTGAAAAATGAACAGCGCTGCAGCAGTGGAACTAAAAATTAGTATGACAATTTTGTCTTTTTGCGAGTTACGTTGCGAATACATTGTCGACAATGTTCCTGCTACCGGCACAGAAGACTACTTATAAGTGATTGGAGCAACCGCATGCTATTAGAACCAGGCTGCTAAGCTTGCGTTAGGGCATTGAAATCATCATCATTCCGTCAAAATGTTATATGTATTTTTTTCCACTTTTCACCGCCGCAGCGCTGTTCATTTTTCAATACAAAAATAGTCGAAGGCGATACGAAAACGTTGTCGAAAAAGTTCATGACTCCATACCCGAATTGTTTGCTTTGCAAAAAAAATATTATTATTTGAGTTTTAATAAGACAAAATGGATATCGTAAAGCGTAAATGGGTCATCTATCTTGTTATGACGGTATTAAAGAGGGTTTGCGGGTTTCGTTTCCACTAAAGTTTATAATCCGTAGGTGTGGTCGGCTAAGCCACAAGAACCACCGCGTTGCCTCACCTCTATTAAAATTATTTCATTTGATATTCAAATCAAATTTCGACTAGGTTTGAGCACTTATTATTAAACCAAATGCTATGTTATAATTTTTGTTTTACAGATTTATTATTATTCAAATAATTAAGAGACACGTTAAATATTTCTGATAAGTAACGTGTCTCTCAAGTTATATGTAAAACTTGTGGAATTTAAACGTGAATAAATTGGCGTTGTTATTAACCGTCCATTAATTTGTTGAATAACTAGCACACTTTTACATATGTTTTACAATATATTTGGATTTATTTGATACATTTGGGTCGGTATCTTAAGATCTAAATAGAATTTTTATTTGTCCAAGTATCAGTTCGCACATGTATTAGTTTCTTTGTCTTGGTCTCGATTTTAGTTATAGGTTACTTAACTTTCTATGACAAAGTTTCTATTAAAATGTACTTAATATACTTATGCTTGTACATACTCGAAAAATTAGGTGTTAAACAAGAAGATACCATGTATGAACTCCCGTCTGATTTAAGTATTTCGCCAGTTTTCTGGCCAGCAGATGCAATCGACATTAATACCGGCTCTGCGTTGCCATCAATATTGCCTTGTTCAAAGTCAATGCTATGCTGTTTATCGACGGCATTTATTACTGTA
This sequence comes from Falcaria lacertinaria, assembly GCA_951449985.1. Classification (NCBI taxonomy): domain Eukaryota; kingdom Metazoa; phylum Arthropoda; class Insecta; order Lepidoptera; family Drepanidae; genus Falcaria; species Falcaria lacertinaria. Next base: position 8,892,941 of record OX602108.1, read on the forward strand.
GAGACGTATTGTAGTACCTACTTACTGAGGGTGCTCATTAAGGCTCAGCCTATCTAGGCTCTAGGCTAGGCTAAAGGCAGCCGCTGAAGACAAGTGTCTGAAATCGAGAGTTCACTAGAGGAATCGATTGTGGACGACTAACAGGCGTTTCCCGTTATTAATCTTTTTAGCGATTTTTATACTACAGAAAACAAGCGAATGGCTCACCTGATGGACATGTAGATTATGGAAGATTGTTCTTAGTAGTTCCTTTAGCAGTTCTTTTGAAGGAGGACATAATTATGGAGGAGATTAAAGCGACTGTTAATATGTTTCAATTGAACTTGTATCCAAAATACATAGGTAAGTTAAAAGAATATTGAAAGGCTGCTTCTACGTTTAGCTATTATTAAAATAGTCTAGTATGCCAACAGCTGTCGGAATGTCTTAATGTAGGTAAGTAATAGGTGCCCGGGGCTGGTGGCAGCATGACGTGGCAAGTGCTGTCAAGAGCACGCGAGAGGCGGCGGCATGGCTGCCCCCGGGACGTGCTCAGGCAAAGTGCAGGAGGGCATCGGTGCGTTCCACTGGAGATCCCGGAGCCCTCCTACATGCACGGAGGATAGCCACCGGGGGGGTTTTAGTGTGTAGAAATCTCACATACCCCGTCTGCTCCCCTAAAGCAGGCGGATACCTTTTGAAAGTTTCCCCCTCGACTATGAAAAAAAGGTAATTAATAGGTAGTGGGTACGTTTTCAGGAAAAAAATGAAAGTCGATCTCTATAACGGTTTATTGCTGAAACCGTAAAAACTTGTGCTTACGTTAACATGTAAACCGACACAAAACTGAAACTGAAAACATTACCTCTTGTGTAAAGTGCTAAAATGAAGTTGGCTGTGGTGTTGAGCGTTCGGGGTTGGAGTAGCGCGATATAAAGATGATCGGTCTACACGTAGCCTCATGTTTAATGTGCATACAAATTCAAGTGTATGCTAGGGGGTGATGACATTACTAGTATATCCTTATGATAAGAGCATGGAAGGTAGCAGGGCTGCCAAATTATTTCCGTGCTATTAAATTAATTTACTTACAAGCATTTTTTCTAACTTAAGTGCAGTGATTAGTCCCACCACGAGCTTTACGGTAAAGGTAAACATCGGGAGGAAACCTGCACATGTCTGAGAAGAAATTCAAAGACGTAAGTGCCTAAGAGACGGCGACGGACTCACTATCTGTCACGTTGGCACCAAATTATCTTCGGTGGAAAGTGGGTGCTTGTAACACCTCTGCCTACCCCTTTGGGGACCCTTGTGGGAAGGCGTGAACATATTTTATTATTATTTACAAGCATTTTTGATCCTAGAGACTGATCTAACCAGTCAGTGCAGTCCTCATCAACAACAAAGTTGGCAACGCGTTTATGATACCCCTAGAATTGCTAGCGGCTATCGGCTATAATATTTTACAGAATGAAAAGATGCTCCCAAAGAAGCTCATTATATTTGTACTTACATAGCTCGCGGTAGAGGATGATGTACTTTAGTTCACAAAATGTTTACATTGTCTACCTTTAAGGTTGTTCATCTTGGCAACCTTAGCCCGTAGGCCATGCGCCACATGTGTCCGCCCAGTCTCCCCCTACACATGTAAGTGTGTAAGTGAACGTTGAATCTTGCCTCTGCGAATTCGTCGTGTGGAGTTTGTTCCGCTCTATATTTGCATGACAAGGATTTCTGTATTCGATGTAGACGTTTCCGTTACGAACAAGGAAAATTGACGTTGATAATGTTATAATATTCCATAGGTAATCGTTTACTTTCTATTATGGAGTATTACGAATGTTTATAATGTATTTTTTTATTGTCTGACCTAAACCACACCGTTGAATACACAAAGTATTTTTGCTAATCCAAAGAATGTTTCATGTCCTGTAATCTCACCGAATACAAAATGAGAACGACCCAGTTCTATATGTAATGAAAGAATATTAATACGTGCGGCATATGTTGTGAACAGCACTCCCCTTGGTAACACTTCAACAAGTCTTAAGAAATAACACACCGGTTCGCAGGGTCGATTATGTAATAATAATGCTTTTAGTACATTGGATCCTGCGATGTTCGCTGTGAAGCCTACACGAGTGTTTATATTAACATACAAAGTTTGGACCCCCTCTGAAAGGTACCACCCTGGGGTGGTGTTATTAGTATAAGCAAAAGACATAAACATCCCCTTCTAAGCAGACGTGTTGTGCTTACAATGGAGTCGGCATTGATTTTGAGTTAAATATTACCCCTTTACCGTCGCGTTATTGTACGTACGGACTTGTATAAACATAGCGATGTGATATATTGTCCCCGGTTCTTTGCTGCTCAATGTCATTAATCAGTTGCTGTTGGTGCCCCTTAATTGTCGATTAATGTATCTGCTTTACACATGTGGTTAGCAAAATCTACTTTGAAATAATTTTCATTGTACTATTTTTACTTAAATATTTTTTGTCGTTAAGCTGCTATTTATAAGAATAGATGGATAGTTGATTATACGTAAAGGGTATCCTTATAAATGATGGATCCAATGGATCGAATTAATCGGGCGTCGCAAAATGTCCTTAATATGCCAATCATGACTGGAAAGCTACGCGTATCCCGTACATCCGCTTGGATTCATAATCCTATAGGATAGGAGATTACCTGCCTTAAACACTGTTTGTCAATAGGGCAATCCGTAAACAGAAACTGTTAAAATCCGCTCTTTGAGTTTCGGCCGAATTTGCTCAGGTGTACCAACAATAAGCGGTTTATGCATCTCGAATGTCGTCTCTTGTAACAAAACCCTTTGTCAAACTTTGACAGCTCGAAATTAATGCAAAATAGCCATAATGCCTGTCGCAAATTATCTTGTCACATTAACCATACTTCTTCGCCAAAATAAATGTATAGATATTTCAATCGTTCGAGAGAATGGATTCCTAACCCGCTGTATAGTAACTAAACAACGGGTATAGGATAGTAACTAGTCAACTATACATTAGTTGTCTACCGCCTACTTAGGATATTGACTTGGACAATAAAAATATTCTTACTCATTTTAATTACTAACGACCTGTGACCGCGATTTCGTGCGCGCGAAATCGGGTTTTGTTCACAATGCCATGGGTTTTATTTTTTCCGCGGCACCTTAATATTTCTTCTAAACTAAAGCTACTCCTTTTATCATCAGATATCTGCCCGTAAAGGTCCCGTCAAAATCGCTCCAGCCTTTTTGGAGATTGCCGAAACAAGCCGACAGACAAATATAGACAAAAAATACGTATAAAATTGCATTTTTTCCATATACGTAACGTATATAGTTTTAGTTTCATATGCCATTAGTACATAGCTGCTATTTGTTTTACAAACAGATACTTCAATTTTATGTATTTGTATCGTACATTTTTAATCGGTACATATCTTGTCAATTTATATAAATTAAGTTAATATTAAAATTGAGGACGATACTCTAACCTCTTGAAGATTAGGGACTGGTTAACCTCATGAATATAATGGTTCCAACGACATTAATTCCAATTCCGATACACAAAGCTTATTTCCTGAATCTTACTCTCGATGCTTAATTAAACACGTATCATTGTTGTGTGCTTACATGGTGTTTTTACTAAAGATTAAGAGAAATCTCTAAACTCTGGACACATCGAAAATATACATTTAAATAATATTATAAAGAGGAAAGATGTGTATGTTTGTATGTAACGAATAAGTTTAAAAACTACTGCCCGATTTCAAAAATTATTTCACTAGCAGAATTTTATATTGTCACTGAGTAGGTAACATAGGCTATAACTATGTCGCTACGCGGGCGAAGTCGCGGGAAAAGCTAGTGTTCTGATAAAAGATAAGGAGTTCTAAATCAATTTTTTTTCTTACCACTACGGTGGCACACAAGCATACGGCCCACCTGATGGTAAGCAGTCACCGCAGCCTATATACACTAGTAATACCAGGGGTACCACTAACGCGTTGCCAACCCTGTTGTTGATGATTGTGCATTAGGTACTATTAGTGCAGCGTACTTACTTACTTACCGCAGAAATACAACACTACATCAAAGTAGTGTTATTTCACTGCGGTCTTCTGTAAGGTACAGCCCCCAGTCGAGAACCCAATTCGCTCTACCTGCCCTAAAAACTAACTAATCTGACTAAAACGCATGTTAGCGCATTTCGTTTAGAATACGTTTTTATGAAATTACGTACGTCCGGACACAACAGCCGTTTCAAACAAGATAGAATTTTCGGTACAAATGTTACCCGAGGATTAAATGTAGCAACATGAAATTTCTCACACGTTAAACGTACCGTACCTTCCCACTTATAGAATCAGGCCTGCAATGTGATGTCAAATCCCACCGGCTTACTAAGTCAACTCCGCTGAAAAAAATATACACAAAATGTACATTGCGCTTTGTCCTTTTATTCATATTTAATCTCAGCAACGTCTACAAAAAACAATGATTTCACGGTACAGCATTAACGCATGTAGGCATAACAGAGAGCCGAACCAACCCAAAGTAAACACAAGGCCATATATTAAAATGTTGTCAATCCCATTTACAGACTTTTTACTCTGTGTTTATCTTATAAATCTTTTGTGTGCATGGCGGTCGAAATTATGGGATTTTGTGTAAATATTGACTGTGGTTCGGTTTGTCGGTCGTTGCATTTAACACGTCCCACCGGTACGGCATGGCACCGGCACAGCGCGGCTGCAGAGTTGTGGTGCGCCATTTCACGGATAGATGGCGCCACGCGGCGCTCCTATCGAAATAAAATTTAACGATGGCCTCACTTAATTTAGAAACACTTTTCAGCGTAGAAATAAATAACGAATATACAAGTACCTACTTCGGGCTCGAAGAGAAGTGAATCGGATACACTTGGAAGGGGTTGATCGATATGATGACTGATAAAGCTTAAGTTGTTAAAATGTAGACTTTGAATGTAGATTTATCTTCTGTGTACATATTCTAACCTGATGGGGCAAATCGTAAGTGATTTTTTTCTTCATCTAAACAAATCGTATTGTCTAACAATTTAGTGGGCATTCTCTATTCCTATCACAAAATATTTAATAAGTAAACGGGAAACCCTTCAGATCATTATAGCCTAAAAATACAAAACTACCTACTGCTAACTATTGACCAATAGCAAATCTTCGACTTTTATAACGTTTAAATGTCAAAGTTGAATCTGCACTTATCTTCTAGGAGATAATAGGTATTCAAGATTGACGAACAAAGAAGTAGGTATTCGGCTAAAAATACGGGAAGCCGGTGTGGGTATAATGAGAGGTAAAATGGTTGATGAATATTTCATTTTCAATTTTACCTAGCTCTATCCTTCGATTTAAATACTTGCAGTAGCCGCTTCTTAAACAAGTGTGTACTGCATCGAATCTTGTGGGGAATTCTCTGGTGGGCTCCCACCGAAACTTGCTGTAGGTATTACGTCATGGTACAACTGACAAATTGATTCAGATACCGGCGTCTATATCGATCGTGTCAACAATTTTTATTAATTGACCTTAGTTTCAAGTGCGGGCGATGAAGTCCCTCCAACGAACTTTATGTTCTTTGATCAAATAAAAAGGTAGATGAGATGGAATATTACGAACAACGAACGTGACGCCGGTTAAAACTACGCCTTACAGTTACACGCACACACCTAATAACGAATACAATGGAACTGCGCCTTGCCATCGCACTGCATGTTTAAAAAACTGGCGTCATTCTTTCGCAAAGTTCTATCTACCTTTTTATGTAATCCTTTTATGTTAAAATTGCTCACCTTAATAATTTAGTGTGAGAACAACCAGGAGCTTTCCAACTATTCTACTGTACGTGGTACACATTACCTAAGACGCGCAACTACAATTACAGGTAGGTAGTCATTCATGTCGTTTTAATTGGTGATTATGAAAATTATCTTCATTATATTTTTTATCTTAAGTCGTTATTCTAATTTAACGCCAATTTACCACGTTGATCCCCTCGTTGAGTATTCATGTAGATATTTGCAAATAATCATAGGTGTAAACAGTTTTCTCGTTGCCAGTACACGAGGCGCGGCGGGATGTCATTAGCGAAAGTCGGCCTTTCTAATGTCTAACTGCGCACCGCCCTCCATTGTCGACTCATAATGAGCAACTAACGATTTGCAACCCCGCATCTCGCGTGAAAACTATAGCCAAAACCTAGAATAGTGAGCTTGTGTAGAAAATTACTGTGGTTTTGCTTTTCGTAGATTTTTAATTGCTTGGGTATTGATTATTTATAAGTTTACAGGCCTTAGTGCCTGTGTGGCTTCTTGTGGGCTTCTCATATCAGGTAAAACTCGGGGCGCATAAAATTTACAACAACTATGATTTATCATAACATTTCTTGTATTAGAGTGTACAACTAAGGTGGCATGGCACACAAGCATACGGCCCATCTGATGATAAGCAGTCACCGTAGCCTGTAGCCGCTAGCAATACCAGGGGGTATCACTAACGCATTGCCAACCCTGTTGTTAATAAGGACTCACTGTGCTAGCAACATTACTACTAGCGCAGCGTATCCTCATGGAGCACTGGCAAGTGGCAACCTTACTCACCGCAGAAACACAAGACTACATCAAAGTAGTGTTATGTGACTGCAGTCTTCTGTAAGTTGGAGATAGAGTCCCCAGACGGGCGACTCTAATTTTGTATGGTAATGCCCACGGGAGATCCCGTTTCGCCCTACAACTCTTAAATCTTTCTTTGATGTACAAGACTCATCGAAATCATCATATCAGCCCAAGAACGTTAACTACTGAACAGACGCCCCGCTGCTGATTTCTGCAATTGCCGGCTTGCATCCAACGCTTCTCCGCTACTATAATCAGGTCGTCCGCCACTTTATTTGGAGGCGACTGAATCCAACGATAATAGGAGCGGGCTTCTATCATATTTTCGTTTTGATCTCGTCTCACCTATTTAATGTCATCCGTATTTAATTAAATCAGCTTTCCGGCCTTAGTACCAACCTTCTCTGAATTTTATTCCGGAAGCGTGTAACTGATCTTAGATGTTATTGACATGCGCGCGTTATGTGGCAAATTTACGCATATTTTGCGATTTCACAAGGAAATCAAAACCTACAGGGTACTTCCCGTTGACCTAGAACCATGAAATTTGGCGGGAAGCAGTGTCATACAGCACAAGTAAAGGAAAAAATCCGTAAATAATATGTAGTTTTTTTTTTTATATGCGTATTTCCTAAAAATTTTTACTGTTTCGCGGTGTTGAGAGTCACCGACGAATAATGACCTCATTTGAAGTTTGCCTACTTTTAACCATACCTAAGCCTTACCTGCAAGTGTGTACGGAACCCTCGGTGCGCGAGTCCGACTCGCACTTGGCCGGTTTTTTTATTATTTATAGTGGTTATGGTAGGTTGTTTATATATTTCATATTATCTTTGCATATGTTACGTTACGACTAAATGCCGATAGTGCTGCTGCACTATCGGCATTTAGTAGTACTTATCCTTAATCATGCTGGCTAGAACTCCGTTTGTAGTCCGCCAATACCGTGATAGGTTAGAAGGCTGGCCGCCTTAGCCGACGTTGGTTATTTTTTGTCCAACCTAACTCCAGCTGGCCTTGATCGATAACATGCATATATAAGTAAATTATCTACTGCTAAATTCCATTTATTTTTGTTGTAACAATTATTAACAAATACAATAATGGCTTGCCAAATGTTGATGAAAGTTATGATGAACCAAAATAATAATACATGTTAAATTCAAACTTGCGCCGATATACTACCCCATGATAGGCAGACGAAACACAAAACATGTATCCCTCCCCGGTGTCGTATAGAAAACAAAATGTCACCTAGACAAGCGATGTCACTTTGACACAAATAGCATGGGCGAGTGAGCGGCACGTTTTTAGGATATATCTGGGGTTTGGGATTCGATTCCCGTGTGGGCTCGCTGGACCCTCGTGTTTGCATTCGTGTCATTTATCAACGTTGGCGGATCAAGCTCTTCACAAGCACTCTAAACTTGACACAAAGTCAACCTTAATTATACATCTCGCGTAAATATTTGAGTTGCGATATCTCAAACAACGTAGTTACCCAACTATAATTACAGTGTTTGATGTTTTAATGTACATTGAAGAAAGACACACATTTGGGCGGGGATCTAATTAATTGATAGTCTCAAATCAAAATCTATACTTTTACCTTTACAAATTTAATCATTCCAATACCTAAAAACGAATTAATATTATACCCATCCTTATAATAATAATATATTAAAGAGGTCCAACTTGTTCGTTTGTATGTACGGGTTAATCCTTAAAAGTATATTTTTTGTTTATACCACTAACTATGTCCTCCTTTATATATTTTGAACACTTAACTGGTTGCCTGAAATTTAAATGTAATTAGTTCATAAGTGATGCAGTATAAAGCTGCTTTCCAAGTTAAAATTAAAAACAAGTCCTGCGATCAAATCTAAATGAGTGAAGGACGATTTGTTTTACCTTTTTACCCAATTTCAAAGTAATACCAAAAGCTTTTTGATTTACGGTAGAAATGATGACAATACCAGAATAAAACATCGTCCACAATCGGAACAATAGCCAAAACAATGGATGTCAGCGTGTTAATTGAAAGTTAAATATAAAGCGAGTTTTCACACGACGTATTTGTCAAATTATTTTCATAGTTCATTTAACACGAATTTACATTCACCGAAGCGCTTTTGCGAAAGCACAAAACATGCGGAGTTTGTTTCGAATCGCAATATGGCTCCGCGGATAATTGTTACAACATTTTCGTATATTTTATGGATGCGATCATTACTGGAGATTATTTATGAGTTTGTAATACTTCATTGCATTGCATCAGTCTATTATTATAAAAATGAAAAAGAGCTGTCGTTTGTACCTGTCTCCTACAAAGATAGTTTACTTAGATCAATCAAATCAAATCAAACAATTTTGTTTTTTTTTAAACTTTTGCAAACGATTCACCTATACTTCCTTCTGAAATTTAAAGTCTTGCAAATATTACGGAACGGTGTGATTTGATGAGTTATATTTCTACTTTAGTGCTATTAGCTTCTTTTCTGTGTTATTAAAATATCAGCACTTCCGCTCTACGCGTCGTATGTGAGTTGGTTGCAAATAAATAATGTAGTCGGTTGGTTGATACACACGAGGGCAGTATGGGTAACAGAAAGCCCTCAGTGATGTTTGCTTTCGTGTGATTTATTGGCTTCGTCGGATTTAGAGGCACGCACTGGGCTCTTACTATGTGGCCGGTGTAATGTTACCTACTTTACACTCACCCCTCGGAGATTTGTTAATCGCAGTGATGTGTTTAATATTGCGAAGCGTGCTACACACCTTCAGTTTTAACTGCACAGTTTTAATTGTACAGTCGAACTGTGCAGTTTAATCGTACGCGTGTAGACACTAGGGGCGTCAGTTATAACTGCACAGTTAAAACAGTGCTGTTAAAACTGATGGTGTGTAGCACGCTTTACTTGTTTTATTACTTAACATTAATGTCGATATCGAACTTTAATTTGCAATCACTCAAATGTAACGTCTCGCGAAAATGATATAGTTCTAGGGTTTAGGTAAATTGGAATATAAACATGATTCCAAAGGGTGAAAATATTATTTATAAAAAATTATGACTGTTTAACGAAAGTGTACATTTAAAATAGAAATTGGGATATTATATTTTTACTGTGTTTTCGTTTTAATCTCTGTAACTTCTATTATATTAAACTTCTCTGCTTTTTTTATGACGCCGCTCATGGCACACGAGCTGGATTAGCGATCTGGGAGCCGGTAAGTTTAATATTGTACCTACTTCAATGGCTGGAACACAATTATGTTGCTCAGATAATCAGCCGATCTTTTGCCAATTTTAAAGTTCTTTCTTGATTTTTTTCCATACTTCTATGATTGATATTATGATATTAAATAGGTCTAAATTCGTATTTACCCAAAGACATATTCCTCTATTTGCATTCATAATAATCAGACTGCCAAAGACATGTCAAGGTAACTTCTTCAAAACCTCATAGCGAACTTTAGTTATTATTCTGAGTGCAAAGCAATCATCGTATGTTTGACTATATCCGTTTATAATGTAGGTACAGCATGTGCCGTATGTACTATATACCCTCTGAAGGTACCATGGTAGCGGAAGCCGACCACGGACAATGAAGAGGAGGGGACGAGGTGTCATCTGCTTTCAACATAATTAAAATCACTTTAAATAATGCCACTAAGCGGCCAACCCTGCTGGCTTTTATTTTAAAAAGTGCTATTAGCATTAAATTTAGTTTTGCGGATGATTATGTCGCCCTCAGGCGCGGGAGGACATTAAATGCTCACAATTTTTGTGAATTATTATCCTGAACGTACTCCCTCTTCCTTTATAACACGCTTATTCCAAATTTTGACTACTCAGGGTGTTAAGTCGCGGGGTGGAATTGCTTCAATGGTAAAGAATGACCTTACTTAAGTGCTGCCACGCACTTTTTTGCAAGGAATTTATTGTGTACGTTGAAATGTTATTGTTAAAATTTTAGCGAACGACATTGTATGACGAAGAGAGTTTTATTTTCCACTAGTTCCGGTTGCGACTTCGTCCGTTCCGGATTCAGTACGAGGCACCCTGCTAAAATATGCAGTTCAGTATTGCATGGATTGTTTTTCAGTTCACCGGATAAAATAGCATTATTTTCTATTGGCCTTTTAGAGTTGTATATACAAATTCAACACAATCTTTTTAATGCTCTTTACTTAGCAAATAAACGTAGGAACTAACTTGCACATACTCATACCTATATTTCAAGTTATAAGCGTTGCTGATTTTCCATTGGTAGTACAGAACCCTAATAATTTAAATGAGTAACTTTATATCGTAGTACATTTTGTTTTTAATTAAAGAAGCTGATAAAACAACACGACACAGTGCCACCTACACAAACTACACAAGTACAATCAGAACATAAAGTTCGCTCACAACAACCTTATCTGAGAAATCGGAGGCAAGGAATCGGAAAGAAAAACAATCGCCTCGGGTAGGATTCTTTTAATTTATCCATCGCAGTTTTAAATCGGTGTTAAGATTCAGCAGTCGTAACGTTTTTTTCAATTATCGGGGTCGATCTCCACGCGGCTTTACGATAGCTACCGAGGCCAAGCACGCCAAGAGTTTGTGCGAGTATTTAAAAAAAGACACTTCCCTAAAGCTTCCCTTCCAACACGGGACACTCAATGAGTTCAATTACCAACCTTTTTCGATGCTCTTTCATTTAATGAAACTGTTTTGTTTTTAATCAGAGTTTTGTGCTTGCGACCAGTGTAAGTATCAAATTAGTTTGTGTCACGACTGGCAGGTCGAAAAGAAGGATACGTTCCGTTCCGATACGAAATCTACACTCATTACACTAGTATGTAATGCCACCGATGTTATCAATGCGGGCCATGTGAGAATAATAAGCAATTTTAGAAAATATAACCTGATGCAGCATTCTGGTTTCAATTTTAGTGATTTTTCTTCTATCCCACTAACTTTGTTTGAATGAAAAATAATTAGCAGTTAACAACTCGTTGATAACAACGAGTTTATTTGTGTACCATGGATAACTATGGCACAGAAATAAATAATCTGAAATATGTTCCCGTTACAACTATTCTTTTCATGAACTTAAATCTATTTCGTTGATAAAATGTATATCCTATCTCTCCATTGCCACAGCCTTTCGTTTCTTGAACATTTGTTGTGCCCTTTTTATAGTGCAGTCGTGATTCGTACTTTTTAGGGCACCTTACCCAAAGGGTAACCAACGGAACCGTATTGCTAAGACTTCGCTGTCCGTCCGTCCGTCCATCCGTCTGTCTGATAGTGGGCTCCATGTTACCATCTGTAATAGGTAGACAGTTGCAAATTTCATAGAATGTGTATTTCTGTTGCTGCTGTAACAACCAATAATAATATTGAAAAATAAAATGCATAAATAAAGGCTCCTCCCCTACTAGAAACGTGTTATTTAGTTTTTTTTGCTCTATCATAATATTATTATGTAATGGTAAAAAATAGACGCTTAATAAATTGCTATATTTCCTAAAAAAACAAAGAGAATTTTGAATATTACAAATAGTACGGAACCCTCGGTATGCGATTCCAACTCGCACTTAGTATTTTTTTAATTGTCGGTGTGTATGTCATATTAATAGACGTCATAGTTTGTATATATTTCGAAATGTGATCGAATTACGATCACTAGGCGACCATTAGTATAAATAACTAGCTTCACTTTGGTTTTGTTTTTCATGTGACAAGTATCCTATATATCATTACATAGGTATATTAGATGAAATGTCAAAATGTCTATACGTAGAATCCTCCGATGTAAAATGCATTAGTTACTAAAAACAAGCGCGATTGCGAGATGGTAAGGAAAACATTTCATTAAAATACATAACATTTTAACAGTAACGGAACAATGCTGAATGACCCCGATATAGTTATACATCACACAGCCATAGTTTGAACAATGAGGTCATAAAATTAAAAACGGTACCTCTACTTCAAGTAAACCTGAGCACGCTTCGAGTTAAAAGCACTATCTGTAATTACACAATGCAACGGTTGACCCACCCCAGGCCAACTGACGTTTAACACATGCGGATAATCTAACAGAATCGCTATAATCTCCTTGGGGCGAAACTCAATTCAATACCAAGTTAATTTACTTATATAGGTACGAAATTATCAGCACCCCTATGTATTAAAACCCAGGATAATCTTTTAACGAATGAATCATGATCATGATACGTGTGTTTAGTTGACAAACACGAATTGTTAATTAAATTGAATTGTTTCAAGTTCTAACAAATACGATTATAACAAACCTCAGGTTTATATTGGCTTTCAACCGGAACTGCGCGCGGGAAGTTACGGCTGCCTATTATGTTTGAATCAAATTAAAATAGTGTGATTTGAGACTTGTATGTAGCTAGTTGTAAACAAAGTTTGGTTGTCTGATTTTGTTAAGAAATAATTACGGTGCCATATATTGTTTTATCTGGCGGCATATATTATTTTAACGAATGCCACTTAGTACCTACTTAGATACGTAACTACAAACTGGGCACGCTCGTTACAGGAACCATTCACGTATCCTATTTTCCTTGAGTAGGAAAGCTACGAAAATCTAGGGTCTGAAATCGCAAGCAATGTAAACTCCAAAATCGGGTTAGCTAAACCTAGTCCATTTCAACCTCTATAAGTCACAAGCTTCACGATCAGTGCTAAGAAAACCAACTTACATTTGATGTGACTACAATTCCGGAACCCGTCCCACAACGGTCGAGCATCTGCATCCTTGGCATACCTAGACATTTTTTTTATACCACTAAGGTGGCACACAAGCATACGGCCCACCTGATGGTAGGTAGTCACCGTAGCCTATAGCCGCTAGCCATACCAGGGGTATCACTAACGGGTTGCCAACCATTTGTTTTATTGATGAGGACTTACTGTGCTGGCAGCATTACTACTAGCTCAGCGTATCCTCATGGAGCACTGGCAACCTAACTTACCGCAGAAACACAACACTACATCAAGTAGTGTTATTTCACTGCAGTCTTCTGTAAGGTGGAGGTACAGCCTCAGTCGGGCGGCTCCAATTTAAATGGGAAAACCCACGGGAAATCCCATATCGCCCTACCTCGCCCTAGCTCATGGTGCGATTAATCACTGTACTTAAGCTTAGAAAAACTCATTGGTACAGGCCGGGATTTGAACCTGGGCCCATCAGATGACAAGCCGTTGCTTCAACCACAAGGCCACCACGGCTTCAAAATTTCTAACGACTATACGGTTCGGTTTTGAAATCATCTAGATTCTAGATGTTAAGATCAATCTGCCTTCCTGACCATTGCCTCCATGACTGTTCCTTCCGTTTGTACAATGGACGGTGTTCGGAACAGTTATTTGACATGACGCCCACGGTAACTTTATAGTTTTTACCATCGCACCTAGCCATCCACGGAAAGTTCATCAGCGCATATTAATAGCAAATTGTACTAACACTATAGAGTTTCAATGAAACTTCATTCCACATACACTTAATTGTTGAAATTAGGTCCTCGGTGTCGGTTTTCCAACGAAGTACAGCATGAATTTCTCAAAGAAGCCTGTGGAGGGACTTTTTCTTGTTTTTTGATGTTGAAATCGTTCAAAGTCTTGCGGGTCGAATGCTTGTGTTTGCCATTTTAGTGATACTTACAGATGAAAAATCTGAAAGGTTGCGCTACGTTCCGCAGATCCCCACGCTACTTCATAGAAAACAAGAAAATTACTCAAATCAATATGCAACTTTTAAACTGTGGACCAATTTTTTTCATTACAATTATGAAAATGGCTGGTGCGTTCTGCTTCTTTGATATGACTAGGATTGGAAGGATAAGTTATGAGGAACTAAGCCTGTGAACATTACAGTAGGTCCATCGCAAAGAATTTGCGCAATCGTATCGTAACTACGATAGATGACTGGCCGCGATTTTGAAATAAAACGTCATTAAGTACCAACGTAACGACGATACCTTTGCGATACGCGAGAAGATTATACAATATTCACCTCGCAGTGATGTTCATTTTACGCACGAAAGGGGCGCTGATCAACCTCATACAAAATACTTACGATAACGACACGAATATTATTCAAATATATTGTCGCAAATCAAAGCTGCGAAAAGTTTGCTGCCCATTGATTATACCAAAAGTAACATTCTTATATATACCATAGTGGAATGTAGCGAAAATTGTTTACCGGTTAGAATCAATCACGGATATCATTATAATAAACGTGTAATAGAGAATAAACTGAGTAGGCGGGCCAACGTTTCTAACTTGACATTTATAAGAGAACACCCATTATTAATGCGACGCGTCGGTCATAGTATTAGGTAAACGCATTATACAAAGTAGGTATTTTGTTGGACGGTAACTGGTAGGCTCACTACCTAGCTATAACAATCATAATAATATATTAAACGAACAGGTGAGTTATTATCGCTACTTTATTCGGTAGCGGTTTAAATAAATGTAACTAATAGAACGATGCGAGATAATGATTTTATACGTTTGTGCGGTGCGCACAGAAATGATAAATCTCATTATTTAAATCAGTACGACAGATAGGGAAGGAGCTCTCTGGTATATTTTTAGGTTACGTCACGTCGGTCGCCGTGGCCGGGCGATACGTCGCCGAGTCGCCGTCGCAGGCCGCCGCAAACGCCGGCTGACATTAACAAATTACATCGGCTGTCAACTTTCTGAAACAATATACCGGTTGGCGTTTAACTTATCTCGGAACTTTTCGTCTCGTGTAGATAAAATGTTGTAATACTAAAATGTCATTATGCTTAGTCGGAGCCAGTACTCGTAAGTCACACAAAGATAATATTTCAATGGGCGCGGATCGGCCTGCGCTCGTATCGTTTCAGTTAGTATCGTAGTTACCGAAGCGATTTGTTATGTTATCTCCGTTACTTTGTTTGAGGTTGATAGGTCAACTTTAAGGTATCGTTCACGGAATCTACTTGCGTGTAAGTTCAGCTCACTGGTGTGGATTTTAAGCGGCATTTGTTACTTAGCTGGTGAAGTCACTATATCACCGTTTCACATTAATTTGTGCTTGGTATGTTGTACTTCTCCTTTACTGATTTATTGGGCCATGGTTCTGTTATGTTTTTCTTTAGTGTAACATTTATGTATCTTATTGATTGGACCAATGCACTATGATTAACTTATAGCGATACGGTGTATTGAGTAATTCTATTAATTGACAGGAAAATATTGGATTACAGCATTTGCACTGTAAAATGTATCTCTAATTACTAATTTATTGAGCTATGGCAGTGAGTTCTGATGATAACTACCTACCAGATAAACTCTGCTACCTCCTATGCTCTTACTTCCTCTCAATACGATCTGCATACAAGCTAGTCTATTTTAATACGCCCTCTGAACTCTAATGAATACTTTAGTAACTGAGATAAAGCCTTAATTTTACCCTTTGCTGGCCTGTTACCACCTGTTCCAAAGAAATTGTTGGTTTGACCCTCTATCGACCGGCCTAATAAAATGATCATTGGGTGATCCCCATTAACGGCCATTGGTAGCGGAAGTTATTTACAATACGACCAAGTTAGAGATAACTTTAAGTTTTATGAACGACCCTCTTTTTAAATACAATAATTATGCTCGTGATTTATTTAAAACGCATTTTAAGGTAAATCTGAATAATAATAGTTAAATCAATCTTGTGCCTATTAGATTTTTTTCTTCCTGGTCCAAGGAAGTAACTTTAACAATTCATCATTTTTGTCCCTTTGTACCCAAAGACATTCTCAGCCAAGTTTTTTGTGCATCTGAAATACATAGTTGACAATAGAAATCTGAGCCGAAGCTTTTTTCGATGAGCAAAAGTGTATCAAATTATAGTACGAGTGGATATCTAAAACATTTTAATCAGATTGTTTGCAGTGCTGTAAGATTTTGTATTAGGTGTGCCTTGTACCTGAACAGGAGCGACGTCGTAGGTACATAATTAGCGAACATCTGAGAGAGCTAATGCTTAATTAGAATCCAGGTGCTACCGCTCAGCTTAAGCTATCTACTTTACAGCTTCAACTTCCTACGTTAGATTACCCACCGATAAAAAAAGCTTTTATTTTTATCATACAATAAAAATTGTTATAATCATACCTTTGATGTAAATAATTTGAATAGGATTAGAGTTACTAATCTGACAGAAGACTGTACGATAGCATCGCGGACATCTCAGATTTACAGTAACATATTGCCTTTTTAGACAAACCTTCCAACCCACACAATGACAATCGGTGGACCGTCTTAAAAAAACTAATCACACGACTTTTTTATTGCTCGCTGGGAGTGAGGCTAGAAGTGATTTGTCCAGGGCAATCTATCATTCAAGCACTATGGGAATAATTAGTGTCAGCGAACGCATCCGGGCGGAGTGTGCGCCAACAATGAACTGTGACGCACCATTCAAACAAACCATTAATAATTTTGAACGCCAGTTTTTCTAAGACGGATTCACTCTTGTAAATAAATGGTACAGCGGATTCTTAACTACCCACTTACGGCGACATTTTTTACCGGCGCGCCGTTATACAGTTAATGTCGCCGCAGTTGAGAAACTAAAATTCACATTTCAAAGCTATGCGTACAATAGGGAGGACACAAGTACCTAGTCATTTGCAGTAGTGTTTAGTATACATTAAAAAGTGATTAAAACTTGCTAGGAACTGTTGCAAGCTCTTTTATTACACGTGAAAATTGTGGAGAAGTTATTGAGGGAACGGTCACGGTCGCACACTACGTTTTGTTGGAGCCGGTGTGAACGACCTTTGTTACGTTCCAAGATATGTTTTAATATGCATTTTAATAAAGCTCGTATTGTTTAGCCCGGAATACATTAAAGCTGTCGTCGGAAGAGACATCTACTCTGATCGTAACAAATTAAACGTGCTCGACATTATCTGCTTTGTATCTGGACTCCAGTTGCTGTTTTCACTAGTATCTAGTGACGAAGTGGTACAATACAACGTACCTTACGGTGGTTGGTATTTTGCACCATTTGCTTAATAAAAGCAAGTATTAAATTATTATTATTATTATTAAAGCCGTGGTGGCCTTGTGGTTGAAGCAACAGGCCTGTCGTCTGATGGGCCCAGGTTCGAGTCCCGGCCTGTACCAATGAGTTATTCTAAGCTTAAGTACAGTGATTAATCACACCATGAGCTTTTAAAAAAAGAGAGGTATGGCTATTTAGGATTTCCCGTGGGTTATCCCATTTAAAACGGAGCCGCCCGACTGGGGACTGTACCTCCGCCTTACAGAAGACCGCAGTGAAATAACACTACTTGATGTAGGGTTGTGTTTCTGCGGTAAGTAAGGTTGCCAGTGCTCCACGAGGATACGCTGGGCTAGTAGTATTGCTGCTAGCACAGTGAGTCCTCATCAGCAACATGGTTGGCACCCCGTAGTGATACCCCTGGTATTGCTAGCGGCTAAAGGCTATGGTGACTGCTTACCATCAGGTGGGCCGTATGCTTGTGTGCCACCTTAGTGGTATAAAAAAAAATATGATGGCTTCTTGATTATCTTCAATGTTGACTTTCAATATCATCAACTATGATCAACGACATCTATTATTGTACCTAAGAGTTAGGTATATATACTTACGCCGGTTAACTAAATTTTAAGTGTCACGGAGCCATGTAAGCATGGAATCTACCTGATAAAAATTGTGCTGGCCGTCTGGAACGAGGTTGTCTCCACTTTATAGATAATTGCAGCTGAATAACATTAGTTTTATGTATTTATATATCTAGCTGTGAATAAGGTTACCAAAGCTTCTTTGAAAAAACGTTGTGCTGACAGGGGGTAGAGTCGTTCGACATTTAAATTATAGGTAGCACTGCTCACAAGTCCCACAACCCACAACACTACGCATCAATGATACCGGTTCCAATTGTAAGCGTCCATATACTTCGACGTTTCCACCATGCGGTTAATAAAGACTTAAATGCTATGTTTTCTCATTCAAAAAATAACATCTAGATTATTTACATCTGATATGTTCTAGAAACACGTTAACAAATAAAACCTTTTTACTTTTTACACCACAAAGGTGGCAAACAAGAGGCCGGAAGCTAAAAAAATAATTAAATGTAGAAAACAGATTTACCGTTAAACAAAAACAGAGACATGAATTAGCACAGATGACTAAGTACCGTTCCATACAAACTACGGAACCTTCAACATATAATGGGTACAATAGAGAGAAAAGTTCCAACTCACATTAAAACAATCAGAGAAACTCATTCGTATAGCAAATAAAATTTAACAAGACTGTGTACACACGTCATTTAACCTACACCAAAAAATTACATGTCCAAATACGTTTATCCAGCATAATAATTTATGCTAATTAAATTAACCGAAGAATAAGTAAAGCTTGAACGTTTCACAGCTCAAGGGTTTCGTGCAAGTGTTTCGGTAATTTTCGTTAAGGTTTTTTTTATATCGGCAAACAAATTTATGAGATACTAGCTTCTTCCCGCGACTACGGCCTTGATGTGCTTAGAATCTCAGAGGAACCTAAAATTTTCCCGGGATAAAAAAACCGGCACAATGTATTAATCTAGGTTATAAATTATTATCTGTGTTCCAAATTTCATCCAAATCCGTTGAGTAGTTTTCTCGTGAAAGAGTAACAAACATCCATCCATCCATACCCACAAACTTTCGCATTTATAATATTGTATTAGTAGGATGGACTACTTGTGTTTTCTTGGTCACAATAGCCACCAGCATAAGCAAATTCAGTATCATCGCGCCAATTTCAGGGTAGGCAGAGAGTATAGAGCGGCACTTCATTCTTGACTTGCACACCACTTTTACTTCGTCTACACTCTACATGCATCAGTCTGTTCCTACATGCTCTTCGATTCGGAGTATTTTTATCTTTGACTCACTAAGTAAATATTTATCACAAACACCACTACATAACCCTAAATATGAATTAAAACATAACAATGGCGGTTAACCTCCTCTAAGATATTTTCTGAACGGGCCTTCGTTCTGTGTAATAAAGTACTCGTTCATAATTAGCGCTGTATATTAAATATAATGTCTAAAACGTGATAATAAGGAAGTAATGTAAGCATGATCGTTATAATAAAAATAGAGATTTCTTTATGTGTACAACTAAGTGAGTGAGCATTGTATTAATTACCTTACAGCAGCTGCTAATGGGTATGAAATACAGCTATACGCGGTAGGGGGTTGTGATCCAACTAAAACGTACCCTAACATGCCGTGTACTACTGAATGTATTAATTTAATGAAATACGCTTGAGATATACATAGTCTTACAGTTAGGTACTCGAGTTAACCCGGCTGTCGGCACACGCAAGCCGATGGATGCCAAGTACCGCCAACATCGGGCTTTGAGCGTTAATATAATGTTATTCCTTCTTTGAGGCACAATATCAAAGCGGATCCGGACTGATTTTTCAGTATCATTGGCGCGATTACACAGAAGACTGTCCTCGATGACAGATTTAACGAGCCGACCAAAAAACTCCCTCACAGATATCTTTCACCTGCATATTTAGCTCTTTGAGTAAAAATAAATCTTTCCGTTTCTCCGAATAACAACAGTGTCAAGTCAACTCGCCTTAGAGCAAAGATTATATTTGTCATCGATGATCGCATTAAGCTCGTTTACGGGGTGTCGCGGACGCGGTAAACGATTTAGTCGGAATAGCGAAGGAGGCTCCCACACACGAAACAGATGTTTTGTCGTCGCACCACCTTCCCGCTACAAATACGCTTTCTTCTCGGTCTAACAATTTAAAAATAAACAAAAATGTTTTATACACTTACAACGCCCGCTCACTATTTATGGAGCTGTCATCTCAGCTTAAAGACCTAATGAGCCGTTTCTAATATCGTATGGTAGCTCTCATTTGGTTTCCCTGTTTGTTCACGTAATTACCTACTATCCACGCAGTCGCCCGTCAAATTATAAGGGGAAGCCTTGGCTAAGCTAAAGAAGACATGTCCTGCTAAATTTAACGAGGTAAAAATATAGAAAAAGATTGATGAATAATAAAGATTGAAGCGCGAAGGGTTATTGAAGATCCGCCGGTAAGCCGGGCGGAACGAGAAGTCATCAGGGGCGGCGAGGTGTGCGAGCCTTTGAGAAATTTTCGAGCATTAGTCCGCCGCACCAACTGTTCGTTCACACCACCTCCGGAATTTTTCGGTATTGGCAATTTAAAGTTACTCATTAATATGCAAATTGAGAGGTATCTGTTCAGAGGGCGCGGGATTAGGGTCACTTTCAAATAACGATGCGTGCACCGCTAAATGAAAATTGGGACTTCATGCCCTGATTCAATCCGGTGCCGCTTACAGATTTTGCATAATTACGAGATAATATTTTTGTTTTATATGTTTATTGTGGTGTACATATATTAACATATGATTATGCGTGAAATTCGTGGCGCAAACTCAAATTTTAATAATGTGTTACAGTGCTAAGCTAATTCAAAGTAGACCATAAAGAAATAATAAAAGTCTTTATTGCCTTCGTTACCTTAATATTAGACAATACAACTATGCTTTACTTTACCCACTTTATAACTAGGGAATATTGTTGGATAATTGTTTGGTTGGTACCTAGATAATTTTATTCCTATTGTATTATTTTGCTTAGTTATAAAAGGCACTAGTAAATAAGTATCATCATAGAACACGAAAAGATGTTCCAAAAATTACGCAGGTCCATTTAGTAAACAAAATTTGTTTATTATAAGAACAAGTAACTTAACTAAGCTTTTTAAATCTTGCACAATTTCACGATTTCGGTGATACACGACTACCTAAAACTGTGCGATTAACATTAAAATTAATTAACATTTCCGACCACGGCGCTGTATAAAATAACGTTGTAATATACCGTGACGACTTATTATGTACAACATTTGAATATGTATTAAATAATGACAAAGGAACGTGTTTGTAATTGTATTATATTTAATAGACGGCAGATTTGAAAATATATTCTTAAAATATTTCTAGCTACCTGTTTTTATTGATTACTAAAACATTACATTCAAACCAAATTCTGCCCGAACGAGCTGTTAACTGACTGTAGGAGATACATTTTTGATTCCGACCCCAGTTCGGATCTGAAAATTAATTACTGTTATAACACATTCGAGTCATATTAGAGGGTGAAGGGTGCGCAATATGTGTTATGTTTATGTTGTTCGAATGGTAGCAGTTGGTCAAGCAGGGCTGTGGCAAATTACCGCTCGGACCACATAAAGACTCCGCAGAAATGCGATTGAGTGTCACCAGGCAATTAATACCCATGCGTGCTGAAAAAGATTTATCACAGGCCACTTGCGAGGCTTCCCTAACGCGACCTATCGAACGCCCTTTACGTTCCAGCAAATCATTCTCACCAAACTCTGTACATTAATCGGATTCGTATCAAATATGTATGTCGATGCCCAACAAAAAGTAGAACAATCATCCAACCAATCCCCTAATTGTTTTAATTATTGCGTACAAATTAAGTTGTATTGGCATCGACGAAAACATAATACCGTTGTTTTAATTCATGAGCCCTAACTCTTCCCCAGCAGACGTCGTCCACGTTGATTGAAGCCTGCATTAAATTATAATTTAAACAAAACACAAGAAAAAAACGTCAACAATTGTTTATTTGAAATTCCAACAAAATAACATTTAGTCGGTATGACAAAACCAACGCTGGTCAGGATTGTTGGCGGAATACTAATATGGCTTAAAGAAGAAATAAAGAATCGCATAATGTTGTGTCGTATTTGTAATATGGACATCGATAAATCATAGAGAACAGGCCACAATCGTTCCGATGACATGGTATGCTCACAAAAAATAGTACACGCCATCAACCAGATGCCCAGTAGAATTGGGTGGGAGCTTAGCTCACTTTTAGGGTTGAAATTGACGCAAGGCTTCTTATATAAACTTTAATAACATAATATTAAAAATAATAAAGCTCATGAAAACCAAGTCAATGATATTGCATCGTTTAAGATCAATCGTTTTTGTATATCCCGTACCTGTATACCTAGTATCGATCTCTTTCATCTTGGTCACTGTTAGATCAGCAATTTACCCGCATTAAAGAGGTAACGGATATCGGCAAAATATGAAACTCTTTATTTTTTTTTAACGTGTAGCCAAGTGATTTTTTTTATTGAACGTTTAAAGAGGTATTAAGCGGTTATGAAGGACTGGTGATGTCACTAGACTAGAACAACACTAGAACTAATAAGAAATACATAAAATTAGAACATGCTTTCGTCTCCCGATGTAGGTATATATAATATTTGTAGTTAATTTTTATCAAGGTTAAGTCTGGCAAATAATTTTTGCCAACCTTAACGACCCACAACTTTAATACAAGCAAAAGAAAATATACCGAATGCTAAAAGGCTTGTCCCTAATTTATTTATCGTTTGTATTAACATTTAGAAAGCAAGAATTTGGCGATATTGCAGAAGACTTCAATGGGATTTCGTTAATAGTAATTGGAAATTAATGATGTGACTGTGGTAGGATATACATAATTTTAAGAATAAAATATGCTAAAATTACTAGTTTAGTATTATTTATTCAATAGTAGATAATCCTGTGAGATATTTATATTTTTATTGTAATTTAAGCTTATGAAGTAGTCATACACTAATAATTATAAGGTAGATAAATATTTATTTAATAAGTATATGTTTGATGTTATATAGGATTTATACAACAAGTAACTGGTAGTTACCTACGTGGAAGAAAGCTTTTATAACGTATTCTAAAGTATGCATACATTCCCTTGACGATCCCGACTCATTGTTTGTGACCAAAGAAAGAGCAAAACACCAACCAAGATGGAGATGTCCAATATTTTAGATGGCATAGCAGTCGCCGCTACGAAATCGAAATTCCTGCCTCAAGGATTCCCTGTTATCGCGATGTGCAAAACGTCTGTAAATTGATCCAACTAGAGTTGATATTGGCTTGCATGAGCTGCTGTACAATGAGACTATATCGCGACGTTCGAACAACGCTTTAGTAACCAGGTATGCAATAGATACCTAACCATGTTTTATGCTAATCCTATGAACAGAAACATTACTTACAAATTTTCGAGAGCCTTCGTAAGCGCTGAGGTTTTATCAAGGAAGGCCCTGACAAGCACCCACCAAATGTGCGCGTGGAATTATGAGCAATCAACCCGTAGATTGTTATGTTGACTTTTGCCCGTCATCGGCTATTAAGAATTCTTTGTTATAGAAACATGTTGGACTATTTACACAACACGTTGCTCAGAGAGAGCCTTTGTAAAAATAACATAAGGCTTTTTTCCGTGTGTTGTTGTCGGTCAGCGTATATCTCTCTCACGAGGTTGAATAAAATGCTCAAGTCACTTGGTGCTGTACTGTGACGTTAGAATTTGCTTTTAATATAATGACGCGTTTCGATATCTTTATTATACAAAGCTGAATGACAGCGATATAAGTTGGTAAAGATGTTACAAAGCCAACTTCTCTGGTTGACAATGACGCGTGATTGCTGCGTGAGAGTGTCTAATTGAAATATGAACTCGAATACTAAGTTATTTCAAATTGAGTCACCTTATAAAAATGTTGATTGGCATCGGTATGTGCGATTGAATAACAAATGGACACACTGCCACTTATAATATTGATTTCTGACGGAAAATTCCTGGTAGTTTTAGATAAGGAATTGCATAGAGAGAAATTAATTAACGGATGTAATGATTTATGAATGAAATTATATTTGTATTGGGGTGTAATACATACCTACTAGAGTTTTCAATTTTATTTGGAACGCTGAAAGGTCAAGATACATGCATACATCTGGGAAGGAATTCATCGTCGTGTACAACAGAGAAAGCTCCAACTTCTTACTTAGGTATTGTTATATTTTTAGGGTGAGTGAGGTTTCCAGAGGTCATCGAGGCGTTGTGTTGGAGGAAACATGTTCGTCATCTATGCAGCACAGTGATTCCCTTACACCATTGCCCTAGTTTTGCATGCGTCCATTGTTTGTGGTTCTTGCTGTTGATTGAGCTATTTATTGGCTGGCCAAAAAAACTAAAAATAATTTGATACGAATTATATCTTTTCTAGCGGCATATAACACATTTTTTCGTCCGATTGTTTTTCTTTGTTCAAATTGCTGCAAATCTAATGGCGTTATCATTTTTTTTATTTGCATCAAAATATATAACCAATTTCACTTCTCACTTGAATACTTTTCCCCTTTAGGTTGATACCCGGCCTAGTCTGGAGAAATCGTTTTTGGAATAGAACAAACACTTCACTATTAAATAGACCGTTGTTTTTTAATGGCGTGCAAATTAAGTATTAATCGTAATAATTAAAATTATTGAGTGTGACGATCTCCTTATTAATTAGAACTGGAACTGTATACAGAAGAAACATCTTAAATATATTTTAATTTTAGAAGCGATTGGCTTCTGTCTCTTTTCACAAGATTATTGATTTAGAAGAAGATGCAGAAATTTTATTTGATTTCAAGACTTTGATTAAGTTTTGAAATAATGTTTTATGTTTATGTGTTTTTCGAGGTTTATTGGTTTTGAATCACACACCATCAACTGGCGATGCAACAATAGGTATTTATAACATTTAAGAAAAACATAAGGAATAAATAATTTATTGTATGAACAAACTCCAAGGTTCTGTTCATTGATAAGTGGTCAAGCATTAGATTTTGAAAAATGAATACATGTATTAAGAATTTGCCTGTAAATTGCTTTTCTGTACCTACGACGAGATAAATAGTAGGTACAAGAAGCGCTCATGAATTCCGATATAATTCTGTCATGATTCCTTTAAGCAGCTCCATAGGATTCACGCGATTTGTTTATTTATATTGTGCTCGCCTTTCATCTAATATACGTGAGCAAATAATGAATGTACAACATATCAGGCGGCGATGTGACGTCGCCCGGACACGGTCACTTCAAAGCACATACATAGATGATTTATGTGTATTTAGTTACACTACGGCCCAATTACGTGGACGAAAATTTGTGCACTTTCATAATATAGTGTTTAACGCAGAAGCACTTTGATCTCTAATTAGGATACCGGGATGTGCTAGATATACGCGGTTTAGAAATAATCATTGATTGATTTATTATTTTAAGGTGCTCGTGCTGTGATCCAAAGCTCGTTTGCTAGTAAGTGCAGCCACAGTGACAATCCAGGGAGAAAGTAATTGAAATAAGAATATAAGTTTGCTCTACCAAATACGAAATAAACGTATTTCTTCTAAATCTGTTACACATTTTAACTCTCTAAAATATGTACCTACTGTACCTGAGTAGATGTCTAATAAAGATCGCTGTCAAATTACACTGTTCTATGCTGTGTAGGGTATGTTATATCGGCTAATAAAGTTTCCACTTCCAGAGCTCCTTATGTAGATCCCGATGCTCTTAACACAAGGTATTACTATTATTATTATGATAATCGTAAGTTCAGCCACTTGTCCCATATGGTCATACACTTAGTTCCATTCTAGGTATGACTTTTTTTAAACGAGATGACGAGACGGCATTCCTTAGTCGTTCATAACTGTGATACGTTCACGTCGTAACAAGCACGATGATATTTGTAGCTGCAACTGACAATGTATTTTCTCATGGTTCGGCAGATTTCATTGATATGCGGGCACCGCATTTCTAGTACAGATACATCTCGTGG
Organism: Falcaria lacertinaria; assembly: GCA_951449985.1. Lineage (NCBI taxonomy): Eukaryota > Metazoa > Arthropoda > Insecta > Lepidoptera > Drepanidae > Falcaria > Falcaria lacertinaria. The sequence continues at coordinate 8,919,400 of OX602108.1, forward strand.
TTCTGCTGTCTCCACAACGAGTATCTCCATACTAGATCCGTTGCAGTAAACTCCTGGAGTTGATTTTAGTGTAGATTTGTACTATCTACGGTTACATTCTATCGTTTACTCAATTAGTATCTTCTTTCTATTTGTAAACACCGTATTTTATCCTTACCTTTTGGATGTACGGCTTGAGATATTTGTGTTATAAACGCTTGCGCTAACAATGAGTCATACCAATTAATGTGAATGAAAATGTTGCATAAGAGAAGCAGTTTCAAGAGGGCGATGAAAACTTCTACTTGTAATAATACTAGCATGCATATTTACAAATTATCCTTCTTATTGTCAGGGCGTGTTTTTAAGTTGTTTATAGGTAGGTATGGAGAACTATTAATGAAAGATCAAATATATTTTTCTGTATTAAATTTTATTGCATCTATTCACACACCTCTCTGGAGAACGGTTAATAGTCGTTGAAACTAACATAACACAATTATATATATCACCAACATTTTGTCTGTACATAACCTAAAACAGTCGTGAACATCTATTAATAACGCCAGCACTACATAATTGCTTCCATGTGACACAAAGTGTGTACCTACATAACACTGCAAAAGTTAGATGTTTTTAAAATTAATATCTCACAGACATATTACGTAGGTTGCCTATCAACAAATAAATATTTCGTTGTTGATTTCTACTACTTTTAAGATCCACGTCTTCGATCCGTATTTTTATTTACATCAAAAGGACTGCTAATACAGACAATTTATTGCATTTACCTCTCTTAAATATTCACGTTATAATTATTTTTATACTTACAACAGTGACGTATGTACAAAACTATAGACTCAAATTTGGACTTTCAGTCTCTACATTATTGACAAAAGATATTTTTTACAATTTTCGGAACGTATCGACACTAAGAATTTTACATTAATGTTTAAAATTATTATACAAGGCCATTTATTTTGACTTACGTAATGCCGGACTGCTGTTAAGAGTCGATCTTAGGTACCCATATACTTTTTCAACGGAATAATATCGTAGGGCTGGCAGTCGAAAGACACGCTTAAAAGTAATACAAAGTAAAAAATGTCCACCCTTGAGATTTGATAATTTATAAGGACAGCTACGTGACAAGTTGACAAAATTTTGGTCAGATTTACTTTTGCTTCTGCAATTACTATCGGTACCTAGGTATGTATATTTTTTAAGTTAAAGCAACCGTACATTACCTTGTTTTACGAACCAACCTATTTTATTTGGTTTGTTTGTCTTATCCTAAAACAGTTTAAAATATTAGGTATATGAATAAAAACCAATACAAAATAAATAAGTACATGACGTATTTTGTTTTTCGTACAACTTTTTTGGGTAGGGACAGGAGTGAATGATATATGTAGATATTTTATAAAAATATTTATTTTGTCACTTCGATTGCTCGCGCGTTGTTACCTTAAGTGCTTTTGTGTTTATAATATTGAGATCTTTAGTCTAAGTCAAAACTTACGTAAATTTCTAGAGCTAATACAATCCAGTACTTGGGATCATCTTATGTACGCCAGCCCTACTCATAAAATGTATTGAATTGGTAAATAATTATCTACACAAAGGAGTGCAATGACATCATACATAAATATCATCAGTTGTATTCAATAAAATGTCTAACACAGACGGTCATAGTCTCTTGACTAGAAATTAGCTACATAGATTCCCCCACTTAACTTCAACAAATCTGATCGGGATAATTTTAGATTAAAACTTATAATAAATGATTGTTATAACTACTGACCTCGTATTAATAAATATTAAAATTCGAATGTTAGATACTTTAAATGAAACTATCAAACAATAGAAACACTGGACGTAATTAGGCACTAAAGTAAAGTGAATATTTTTTAAAGTAATAATTTACAAATAAATAGGCTAGAACAGTGTTGTTTATCTATAAGAAACAAAACACATATTTATACCTATATTTTAAATGAAATCACTTCATTACCAACTCCAATAAGAACTACAGCAACATGTCGCAAGGTCCAACGTGTATAGCACCTAGTATTGTCGGTCGGTCGGCGAGGTGCCGACGTCGTTTGCGAGATGTCAACCTCACGGGCGCTTGTGTCCACTATCACAAATCTAAGCTTCTCTACCGGTGCATAATCATTATTATCACGTATTTATACGTATGTATACATATTTATATTTATACTCTATATTATCGGTATGTACACGTAGAGGCTGTGTAGGCCATCTCGGCACTCGTGGGAAGAGATCGCGGTTATTGTCGATGCGCCAACGGCGGGCGAGGGGCTGGTGGTCAGGCGCGGGGGGGCGGCGGAGGCTCGGCCAGCGAGGAGGTGGAGGAGGAGGACGGTGAGGGCGCAGGCGGTGCCGGTGCTGGCGCTGCTAGAGCTAGCGAGCGCGAGTACTCCAGCAGTGCCACGTCTGCGGGGTGGGTAGGGGGATACAGACCGCGGTACAGCTCGGGGCGTCCGTAGGGGTGAGCGAGCCGAGCAGCTGCAGCCGCTGCCGCTGATTGGTAGAAAGCGGACGCGGATGATGGGGGCGCTGGAGTTTCACCATCTTTACTCGCCATATCCGCTAGCGACCATATTCTGGGCTTAGCCGACGCTGGTGTGCTACCGGGTGGTGCGCGGGAAGGTAAGTGCTGGTAGGCGGGGTGGAGAGGTCTATCGTACGGCTCCGGTGATTCAGGACCGCTGTCGGCTCGGGATTCCGACCATTCAGATTCAGTCCTCTGTCCCAAAAGATCAAGCCTTTGTTGTGGTCTGTCGCCATCCTCACTTGACCCTGTTCCGGAATCCTTGCCATCTACAATAAATTTTATAATAACTTACAATTTGCTGTTGCAGTTGCTTATGTCGTAAATTTTCATAAATATGTGGTAAAAATAATTTTAAAGGAATTAATGAGGAGGTACCTACAAAGATGTTGGACATAATGAGAATTCCATAATCATTTTAATAAATATAAAGATATACATACCTAAAACATCTTTCCCGTCGTTGCTCTTGTGATCATCATCGTCGTTATTATTGTCATCATCATCGACCCTATTCCTTGGCTCCCACGTCATCTTGTTCTCCTTCTTTAGGCGGCGGCGCGCGTTGGCGAACCACGTCGATACTTGTGTGAGCGTCATCTTCGTGATGATCGCCAGCATTATCTTCTCCCCTTTAGTGGGGTAAGGGTTCTTCTTGTGTTCATTGAGCCACGCCTTAAGCGTGCTTGTTGTTTCTCGGGTTGCATTTTTTCTTCTCGCGCCGTTGAGATCCATCCCATATCTGGCAGAAATTATTAAAATTAGGACAAATTACATTACATATGGTTTTAAGCTATCTAGTGACTCTATTGAAAGGCCAAATTGTGATATCTACAGTTGGGCCTGTGGTCCGATTATCTATTATTTGCAGGGTAGCCAAAACATCAAGGAATAATCAAGCTTAGTGGCGTAGTCGTCGATGTGATTTCAGATAACGGGAGAGAAAACGCCCCGATTCGCAGCGCCCTTCCAGCCTCTCTGTGATCATTTGAGCCAATGAAAGGGCCAGCATAATAATTGAAATCGAGATAAGCCATCGACTGCTGGCCTGAGTCAAACTGCAGCTTATCTCGAACACAGTTATACGCATTTGTCGGTGGACCACGTGCCGTTACTCGAATTGTCCTATCTTTATTACAATACAGTTCCCATATCGGAATTCTATTAAGATTAATACCCAGCGCCCGTCGAGAAATCGACAGAAGAAACGTATGTTATTAAAGTGCTTAATGAGACTGATAAGTCGCAGTTTAATTTACTTCAAGTTTTTTGTTACGTGAGAATGAACTTACAAATTCATTATTTTCCGTTTCACTACAGGCTATTTAATTGCCAGCTTTGAAATCGAATGTGCCTTTTGATATGAACCATCAAAACCGATAAATTTTAAACTGCATGGCTTTCTGTACAAAATTGCATATATTCTACTCATCATGATAGTCTAAAGTCTAAAGTCACGTCCCAGTTCCCACAGATATCATTATTCCGCTGGAACCTAATCTGAAACACAAACTAGGTAAGTGAAAACATTTTCACTTGTATACCTGACTCCAAAAACATATGACGCTGATTATGGCGTAAATAATTTCAGTAGATACCATATGGCGCAAATAAAGTACCTACTGTTTGTGTGAGTAGGGTGGAAAATAGGAATGAGTATGGGAAATTAATAAAACTGTCACTTAAATCGCAGAAGTGACGGGCAGCACCCCTTATCATCAAATTCTACAGTCAATTTTGTTTCTTAAGAGCACAGTATACAGCTACAATTCAAATAACCATCTGACGAAATAAACTCGCCCTGTCTATTGTTAAGTTCGTTGTTGACTTAATTCTCGCCCCCGACGAGCGAGATTCTCGTAAATAAATATGAAAAGAATCCCCTTCTATTTAGTTTCTGTTTTTATTAAACACTGCAAGTTGCGTTTTATGATGAATGTTAATAAGAACGGTATTTTATGATAATTTGCGGGGAGAATAGCGCTTAAAAACTACATAAATTTAATGGTACACGCGCTGGAGCGCACTCTATGAATGAACTACCTAATAATATATAGGTAGAACTCGCGACAATACGAAAGTAGAGCATCGTCGCCAGCTTAGTTGTATTCTACAAACAAAAAAGCTTCATTTATCCACGGCGTGCCACTTTCACGGCATCCGGGGCTAGAACCGAGAGGGCACATTTTTTTATTATGTCGCTACCCCTATTGCTCGCGGCTGCACAGGCGAGAGGGCGCTTCAATTAAATCCCTATCTTTCACACCACCTCATGCTTCGTACTTAAACCCATAAAAATGATATAAATACAAAAATGTTGCTCGTATATTCTAAGGATGATGGTTATTTCAGTCGGTCGCATTTTGACGTCCGCGATCCTAGTTAAACCATCTTCCAGATGAACTTAATAATTATTACAAAATGTATTTGCGCTTCAACGACCGATTTTGCCGCCGCGTTTCTTTCGCGTTATATGGATGGCGTGTTTTTGAGCTGCAAATAAATTTGTTGTTATTACGTTCAACGGGAACAAGGTATACGACTTGAAGCGGTAACATCTGTAGGTATCTTTATTGGCGTTATAAACCTTCAATTATACATCTGAGTGGTTCTGTATTTTAAGCAACGAAAGTAACGTAATGTATCATCATATTTGATACCTCCGAAACAATCATTGATATTAATATACTAGCCTCCGGCACAGTAATAAAATAGGGCGGTGCAGGGTGTGAATTGTGGCTCATAATAATGAAATAAAGGTAAAAAAAACAAAAAAAAACGATATAACGACTAACGTCGTTATATCCCGGAATGAGAAACAGCAGTAGGTACTTGCTATCAATTCAACGTGCAAACAAGTGCAACACAGGAGTACTGTTCAGAGTGAGAGGGCGTGAAATTTCACATATTATTTATTTAAAAGATAATGCATATTTTATTATCTAGGTATTATATTAGCTGTTCTTGTTTCTAGTTAATTTATGGCTGCACCCATAACGCTATGTTTAAGATCCTATGGTTAGAAGTGTCAAGCGATGGTGGTACCTAATTTTATCTAGATTATTGCTAATATTTTGTTATATTATTATCGAGTTTAGTGGTAACCAACTACCCAACTAGGTATCTTGGTAATTTGGGTTCAATCCTCGTTGAAAGTTATAAACTTTACTTGCCTAGTTTAGTTTAAATCACCTTTTGTTATAAGTACCTACAATGTTACTGTTTAAACATAGCAGTAGGTATGTATTTAGTTATAATAATCTGTATATATAAAAGAAGAGGCTGACTGACTGACTGACTGACATATCAACGCACAGCCTTAACGGCTAAGGGTACAGACTTGAAATTTTGACAGTACGTGCCTTTCAAGACGTAGACATCCACTTAGAAAGCATTTTCGGAAATTCCACCCCTAAGGGGGTAAAATAGGGGTTGAAAGTTTGTATGAAAATCCGTCGTTTTTGAAGTTAAATGCATGAAAATTTGTATTTAGCCTTTCAGTTAAAAATAAATGAATACGTATTTCAGAATTTTTGGAAATTTTACCCCTAAGGGGGTCAAATAGGGGATGAAAGGTTTGTATGAAAATCCGTCAGTTTGAAGATTAGCGCATGAAAATTGGTACTCGGCCTTTCAGTTAAAAATAAATAAATACGTATTTCAGCATTTTTGGGAATTCCTCCCCTAAAGGGTAAAATAGGGGATGAAAGTTTTGTATGAAAATCCGTCATTTCTTAAGTTAAACGCATGAAAATTGGTACTTGCCCATTCAGTTAAAAATAAATAAAACGTATGTCAGGATTTTTAGAAATTCCACCCATAAGGCATAAAATAGGGCATGAAAGTTTTGTATGTCCATAAAAATATGTAGCAGTGGGCAAAAGCTATATAGAATTTCAGATATGTTGACTTATTTGCCACGCGTGCAAAGCCGCGGGCAAAAGCTAGTATCATATAAGCTGTATCGCATATAAATTTAAATAAGGTTGAATAAGGCAGAGTGTTATTCAAGATGTCGCGGCTAATATTTTTATACAAATAGACAAAATTTCAGATATGTTGATTTATTTGCCACGCGTGCAAAGCCGCGGGCAAAAGCTAGTATCATATAAGCTGTATCGCATATAAATTTAAATAAGGTTGAATAAGGCAGAGTGTTATTCAAGATGTCGCGGCTAATATTTTTATACAAATAGACAATAGGTAAAACTTAATTGTATCTTTAAATTTAAATTTCTAATGTGTGTCATCTGTCAGTTACAACCATAATTTGTGGCGAATTTTAACATTACTTGTATGTGTTGGGAAACTAGCACCCCGCTGTGGCGCCATGTACTGATTAGCAATTACAGTAGAACAAATTGTGGGATCTTACGACTAAGTTCATTGTTCTAAAATACATTAATGTCTCAAACAGTATGACAAATTTAAAATATCGTACCTGCTTCATCGATCTCGTTTCTCAAAAAAAACATATTCTGTATAAAGTAGTGCCCACGTCGAAAAGTTAAAATAGTCACACAATTTAAACGAAACTGATATAGCACGTTAGAGTAACTATATACCTATCTTCGTTCTGGTGTGAGTGATCGTGCCGCCGCGCCGCGTCGTCCGCCATGCGACTCGACGTAGGTAAAATACAACTAACCTGCCATGGAGATATAATGTTTCCTACAGTTTGAATTTACCAATGACATCGTCGGCACCCATATAAAATTTCATTGTGCTATACTTTGTTAGGTAATAGAAGTACACCGTTTTCTTACGCCTCAACGATTTCGTCGCCAGTATACTTATTCCACCAACTATGAAATTTACAAGACGCACTTAATACTCAGTGACAGTTTTGGGTGAAAACGCTTTCGGTCCCAAAAGTAAACCAAGTATCACGTTACTTCTGTCAACTCGCATTTATTATACATTTTGTAAAATTGAACGCACTCCGCTCAATATTCAAACAAAAACGAATACAATTTCGACACAAACATCGCCTTTATATTGCAACTAAATTACCATGTTTATGAAAATGATATCTGATTAAGCTAATTATTCGTCGCCGTAGTATAGCAATGGACGCACGCAATGGCCAATCTCTGGTTATAGTTGAATTTTTAAAAGGTACGGTAGGGGGTAAATATCGGTGGGTAGAGTAGGTAGGGCTCAGCACGCCAAAAACACATTATCAACCGGCAACGCGCTATTACGGCCAACCGCACGCGTCGTGTAGGCCGATAGCCGCCGCCCGAACATGCCATCGTCTACTAATTGGTCAGCTTCATGCACAAAATCCCTAATACAATGAGCAAGCAGAGGGTAGTTTACAGGTGAAAACTGTAACCGAGTCGGAATTTTCCCCGTCCACTTTGGGGCCAATCGCTAATGAGGGCGTGTTATCTAAAGGTTTGGGCGGCGCATGTCACGTAACAAGCGGAGCGTACACTAATCAACGGTGTTTCGTATACATCGCCATGTTTGTATAATTCTTAGGGGTGACGGTTCTAAAAATTGACCTGAATGAAAAAATGAACCTGACCATTATAATCTTTGTATATAGGGTTGTAAGATCGTTTTATGATAAATCAAACGATAATCAAGTTGAATATTTTTCAATATAAAATAGATAATTTAGAAGCGAAAATGTTTAAAAAAATATCTGGTAAGTGTGAGTCGGAATCGCGCCGCAAGAGTTCCGGGATCAAAGGCAACTCAAACTCAATACACAGATTTACGGAAAATTTCGGATGTTATTCTAGTGTGGACCCAATTGGATGCTTCATTCACAGCTAATGCACGGCAAATGGCAATGCCGCCTCATACCACCGGAGTCGTTATAAACACACCTGCCAAAACTAATATCCACGTCCTACTATAGCCTACTCAATCGTCGGCTTTAAACTCATTGAGCACCTATCTGATACTTCAAAGGAGAGATATGCCAAATTTTGATTGCATTCATACACCGCAAAACCTTTTTCTCCTGTTACATTACCACGGACGTTTCGCATTATTCAGCCGAACTCACTGAGACGAGCATGTGTGTCGCGTCCGTGTGATTGTTCACAGATTGATCCCTTGATACTATTACCTAATTTATAGTTTGGTATGCTCGATGTCCTTTAATAAGAATTTGTTTCATGGAAATTAATTAATTTCATAAGTACGTTATTGAGGTCATGTAGCATATAATATGTTCGTTTTTTATACTACGGAAGTCAAACCACGAGCTTTACGGTGAAGGAAAACATCGAGAGGAAACCTGCATAGGTTGGAAAATGAATTCAAGGACGTATGTAGTGCCTAAACTAGTAACGTTGGCACCGAATTACGAGTATTTTCGGTAAAAAGTGGGTGTGATGTTACAACCTCTGTCTTACTTTTACGGGGACCCTTGTGGGAAATGGTAAAGATAAATTATTATTACGAAAGTGGTTAGCAAGCGTACGACCCTGATAGTAAACGGTCACTATAGTTTGTATACACTTGCATACCTAGGTAGGTATCAGGGCACCAAGGTTACTGTTTTTTAAACTTTCGTGATCTAAACATATTAATGACAAAGAAGTGGATCTTATACGCGATATTCAATTGTTTATTTCGTCAAGTAACATTGCTAACCACAGAAACAAAATGAGTTTTTTTTATATACACCTAAGGTGGCACACAAGCATACGGAACACCTGATGGTAAGTAGTGACCGTAGCCTTTAGCCGCAAGAAATACCAGGGCTATCACTAACGGGGTGCCAACCATGTTGTTGATTAGGACTCACTGTGCTAGCAGCAATACTACTAGCCCAGCGTATCCTCGTGGAGAACTGGCAACCTTACTTACCGCAAAAACACAAAACTACATCAAGTAGTGTTATTTCACTGCGGTCTTCTGTAAGGTGGATGTACAGTCCCCAGTCGCGCTCCAATTTAAATGGGAAACCCACGGGAAATCCCAAATCGCCCTACCTCTCTTAAATTAAATGGGTCCTTCCTTATCTATTTCTTTTATTGGATCTAAATCTGGTTAGGTACGAAAAATTACATGTCTCTTTGATGTAAAAGTATAATCATCAACCAGATAACCTTTGCTCGGCAGCATTTAGTTAACGAAAGTGATATATTAAGTCCATGATAAATAATATGAAAATTGTTTTAAATTTGCAAATATCACTTTACAACAACAAAACATGAATTGTGCTTTATCCGCAGCAAATAAATTTCTGTTACACTGTTGACGTAACCTCGTTGTCTACGTAAAAGATAAGGTAATGGATGCGATAATGGTGTTTTAATAAATTTAATAACCATCTTGATTTTGACGGCATTATGTTAAGGCTACTTACTAAAGTTATCTTAGTCTTTAAAATTTCTAGACCAGACCTTAAAATAAATCTATTTATCGAAGTAGATACCTACTCAGTGACAAAAGTATGTTGGAATATATGAAGAGATTGCACCTATACTCTAAACGCGATGACACCGAGGCATACAAATAAAACATCATCTATTTTGGTCCAAATCTGAAAGTGCCAGCCAACGCATTTTTTTTGTATATTCTGTTAGAGCTTGCCCGTCTGAACAATTATTTCTACAGCACCTGTAGGACCTTTGTCCTCGATTTTATTTGATTTCTAAAATCTGAATTTTCATATATTTGTTTTGGAAATAGAAATTCTATTATCTAAAACAAAGTAAACGTCCTATAATGTCTAACTTTGGTACCATAGTAATAAATGCTCAGACGGACAGGCACTAACAGAATATACAAAAAATTGTTGAAACATTCAAATGAATGAAACAATCTCTATGAAACATGGATGATGTCCTTTGCAGAATGACCTGAATCTGGAGCTAGTGGACAGAGTTGCGAAGTTAATGGAGTAGGAACATGTCTCCTATTTGGGTAGCTACATGGTAGCCAGCTAAGAATTCTCTCAACTGAATACGAATATTAAAGCCATTCCATTATCCGTGTAAGAATGATCAAGCTGAAAATACCTATATAAATTAATGTGGTAGGTAAGTAATCTTCGATTAAATCTCTTTCGAGACCATAAACAATGAACTTACTGTTATCTTATTTATACGGTCTTTGTTTCACATTCACAAGGGGTATAAAAACTGTTATTTGAATTAACATCAAATGTTTAGGTGGTACCTACTTTCCCAGTGCATTAAGTTTTTTATTGTTGAATGGATTGGCGATCGATCAAGATAATGATTTGTAATGTTTTCTAAACTTTCTATGTCTATCTATTTATTTGAAATCATGTATTTTATATTTAATTAGAAAATATAATGTGCGTGCTATATTAAGAATGACATTCAATCACTATATTATATTTAGAACAGTAGCATTTTAATAAAGTTAAGCTAAGTCTTGTTCCATAATTCGATAACGATTACAAATTTATTTGTGCCTCAAAATTGTACATAAATGCCTATCATTGATGTTGCAGCAATAACAACATTGTATTCCCAAGCTTTTATTTAGTTTCACGTCAAATGAAAGGGCTTGATTACTGAATAAAATATATATCCCTCCTTTTACTTTCGCAATCTATGGGTGGCGTTTTTGACAGCAAATATTTTTTTTACTTTGATACGGTCTTAGTGACATGCATTTAAATCATATTATATTCAAATGATGATACCCTGTGCGATTTATTACTTAACAGATTCAGAATGAGTAGGTAGGCAGGCAGGCCATGTTTTGCATTGCCTGCGCATGCGCATTTTGCCTCTGCAATCAGTTTCTCCGATACACTATATATGATAGTGGGGTAGGTTAAGATAATAAAATTATAGTTTATGAGATCATTATTCTACACGCTCGAATTGTGTCTTATTCTGCAAACCTTCTTTAACTACTTTTTAGCATCTTTGTATTCTACCCCCGAAGCTAAGAGAGAGGTGTTATAAGTTAAAAGTGTGTATCAGTCTGTAGCATCGTATCACCTACATGGATGAACCAATTTTTATTTAGTTTTTTTGTTTCAAAGGTTACTTAATCTAACGAAAATCATAATCGAAAATAAAGGAAGGCGTTTGGTTAAACAAATATTAACACATAAGAACAGGCGGGCACAGCTCGTTATAACTAAGTCTACAATTGTAAATTTCATATTCTTATTTCCCATTAGTCCTTCTAGTTGTATTTTTATGTAAATCCCTGATTTTAATATTATGTAGCTGTTCTATATCCCTAATAAATAAAATAAAGACAAGTTATTCGGACTTATTGAATTGAACACAAAATGTAGGTTCCAGTACCAGTACACTGATATTGTACGAGATAAAACGGGGACCTTTCGATACAACAACAGTTTGATTATTTCTAATTATGTTTACGACCTCCCAAAGCGCTGGATATCAACGCTCTGCTCTCACTCGGAAGATGTCAACAGATGCTATATGTTATCAAACGTCAATCATCGGGTGCCTACGTCGAAGCGCAATATGTTAGTAGTTTGTCTCTACATATATTGCGTACTGGCGCCATCGGCCGATAGCCGAAGACCTCACAAGAAGCATTATGTAGAACGTATAAACTAGTGAAAATTAAGTGTCGCGACCACGGTTCACTTACTATCTAAGGTCACGTCTCATTTTATGACTGACATATTATTAATATCGACGAGAATGTTGTACGCCATACAAGTATTATTTCGCAATATACTATCTACACTTAAATAGTTTGACTTATATTCAATTATGCAACTATGTAGATTTCATCTGTGTTTTTAATGATGAATTGAATACAATTTATTGTTAGCTATAAATTGCTTTTCATTAAAATTGACGATTGGTTCAGATACACCAGCTTGGTATGTAGTTAATTATTGCAACTGATAGGTACTCATACCAAAACATAAGTCATGGAAAGAAACACTTTTAAGATAACCTTAGGTCATCTGCTGCAAGAGATTCTACGAAGACTGTTTTAGATGCAAGTGTATATGTGGAGATTAAATGACCCCTAACATTTTGATTTTCAATATTCGCATTTGATTTGAATTTTTATGAACTATGGCATTGAGATCTTTATTGTAAAAGATTAACTCTTCGTAATAATATGGCATACTGTAGACATGTATTGACACAGTTTATAATATGTATACAGCTTTAAGTTATAACTGGGCTAATTTGAGTTTATTTGCCTTACGATATTCCTGTATGTAATCCTTTGTAATGGATAAGCTATAAAAATATTGGGCAATTTTTTTTTTATATCACTTAGGTGGCACACAAGCATACGGCCCACCTGATGGTAAGCAGTCACCGTAGCCTATAGGCGCTAGCAATACCAGGGGTATCACTACGGGGTGCCAACCATGTTGCTGATGAGGACTCACTGTGCTAGCAGCAATACTACTAGCCCAGCGTATCCTCGTGGAGCACTGGCAACCTTACTTACCGCGGAAACACAACACTACATCAAGTAGTGTTATTTCACTACGGTCTTCTGTAAGGCGGAGGTACAGTCCTTAGTCGGGCGGCACCAATTTAAATGGGATAACCCACGGGAAATCCCAAATCGCCCTACCTCTCTTTTTAAAAGCTCATGATGTGATTAATCACTGTACTTAAGCTTAGAAAAACTCATTGCTACAGGTCGGGACTCGAACCTGGGCCCATCAGATGACAGGCCTGTTGCTTCAACCACAAGGCCACCACGGCTTTTTTAAAATCTTTCTTTCGGATTAATACATTTTTAAACATTGTTTAGTAACCACTGAAAAGGAGGTGATTTCAATAGTCTATCTGAAACCAATCAACCCAGTCATAGATTTATCACATAGAATAATAAATGTTTGAGTGAACCTTTTTTTGGCATTGTATAGTTTGTTGTTTAGTACGAGCTGTTTCCCCGCGACTTCACCCGCGTATCAATATGAAATATAGCCTTTGTTACTCAGTGATAATGTACCTTTAATAGTGAAAGATTTTTTGAAATCGGTCCAGTAGTTTCGGAGCCTTTGCAATAGAAACTTACATACAAAAATACAAATTCCTCTTCATAATATTATATTAGTATAGATGGATTCTAATTACATACAAAACATTCAATGACGCCAAAACGTCTCATTGGACTTGACTTAAAATTGGCTGAGAAAAACAGAAAATATTTAGGCTTGTAATTTTATTCAAAATCTTCCCCGTAAATGTCAAGGACGTCAAGGATAAATACTCAAAGTTCAAAAACGTAATTTGATATCTAAGAAACGAGTTAGAAAAATCCAAATAAATTTAACATATTGTGATAAACAAATGAGATGGCTGTTATAATGACTAATGTTATCATAATACCCAAACGCTTAATTAATACCCAGCCATCCAATGCACTATCAACGCGTACGAGAACATGCTGGTTAATCATGAACTTGCATAACAAGGGTAACAATAACCCATCTGATGACGTCATGTTAGGTCACCACTACTACAAGGAACATTATCGATCCATCGACCACAAATCGCCATTATACATATATATACGTAACCTAAGCTGGTTTTGCCACGCATCCAATTTGATGTCTTGGATTTGCATAGGCAATTGGAGATAAGGTTGTTTTGTCTTTCGGGCATTATAGACATTTCTACATTTTATAGGTGGTTTCATTTGCAGTAAAATATTTGGATACTAAAAGTTTTTTTTAAATTATTTCCCTTCTTATTGAAGGTAGATAGGGATGCAGTACGTCTGGCACATCCCACATCATCCATCTCCACGCATCACCACACGGCACTTGGTGAAAATTTGTGGTTTTGAAATCATCACAATTTTATGTAGGTACATGATGTTTTAAATTATTTAACCGACTTCAAAAAGGAGGAGGTTCCATGTTCGTCTGTATGTATTTATTTTTATATGATAAACTATGGTTGATAACGTGAAACCTACTACCACATCTATCTTGTTCGACTTTTTTTTTTAAACCACTTGTTCAACTCTAGTAGCTTTTTGTCAAATGCCACTCTATGTGACTAAACCAAGTGTTGTAGCATTTTCACTACGGTACAGTAGTTTTACATAGAATTATACAATGATATAATATTATTTGAATCAACATAAGTTGAATAAGCACATTCAAGTCGAGCAGGCCGCCTCGTGGCCGCCGCTGACCGATAGGAAAAAGGAAAGAGGAAGCGCCCAATGCGCGTAGAATGAAATTAGCTCGTCGGTCAATTACTCCGAACCAAGCGCGGGTTACTAATGGCAAGCATGCCGTCCCCTGCATACGCCACCGCTCATTTATATGCCTCCACGCGTACTCTTTATTGTTCCATAGATTGGTAATACACGGGAGGACTGGCACTTTGTGCTGTAAATCGTTGTCTGTACACGTATCCACGATTAACTGTGTGCTGTAGCCATAGCCGGAGCAGGCACCGTGTCAGTACAAGCCGCCTGCCAGTGTGGACCGATGACATCATGTCCGGAATGGATGGCCACACAGAAAACGTGAGGGTACGTGTATCGCTGCCTCTTATTATAGTTGCGACGCACACCGGTGACGCATAGCCCTTCATCGCATCAATATACGTATAAAGATCTCGACGACAAATTGATACAACCTTTCTACGTTCGCAATACCAAGGTTCTAATGCAGGCTATGGTATACCGTAAAGCTTCAGAATGTTAGCAGGTAGGTTACATGCCGGTCGTGGTACAAAATTAAGCAACAAATTATTGATGGCGCTTTTATTAAACCATTTATTATTTTGCCTGGTCTTAAATTTATTCTTTGTGTTTAAATTATCAGAAAGATTAATTATAGATAGATCTTTAAATGCTTTTTCTCTCGAGACTATGATTGAAAAATTTTCATGATGTCGTTGCTTGCCCTCGTCCTATCCTCTGATGCCATTTGTATTAGTTTTAGTTTTGAAATGGTTTCCAATTATGGTCATAATACCTGATGTCTGTTGGTCGGCACTTAGCTCAAAGTATAAATATCAATACATATATATGTCTTTTGGGACAAACAAGTACCGGCAGGCGCCGCAATATTAGGAAGTTATAACCATTAACAGAATACAATCGCAATTTCTTCCTGTCGTAAATAAACTTTGGCGGGTATGAGTAATCGTTACTTTGTGTGCACAATATCGGTTGGGGCCAAATAGATTGGTACGTGCGCGGCATCCCGACTTGCGCCAGCATTATCACTTACTTCGACGAAATTCGTCTACAGTTTTGTATAGTGTAGTTCGATTTTCTGTTCGTAATTATGTCGGCGAGCAGCGGAAGTGTACATGGTGGTTATTACACTGGTCACGGCGCGAGCGGTGGACGACCGGCGCGCGGCAGCTAACGGACTATCACCGCCTATGGGCTTCGGCGCGACCATCTCACGTAAGGGACTCCATTCAATATCATCGCACTCACGATAAATCCAAATGATTGTTGAATGACTGCCGATATGAACAATTGTTGGGCATGACACGATTGTTGTGAAAGGAAAATTGATAAGCCTCTTCGAGGTTGTAAAAGGGATCAGAATACCCACTTCGTACATACAAAACTAATATACAATTTGTTTTATTTTTTAATTAAATACAAAATCTGTGACAGTGAGTGATTTCTGAGAAACAGAGATTTTTGCAGGGGCGGCGATGTGAATACTCCTGGTGTTGCAAGCGTCCATAGCTTACGGTCACCGTTTACCAACAGGCGATCCGTATTCCGATTTTTTACCTCATAGTGGTATAAATAAAATAAAAACACGCTTTAAACTTTTTTTAATATTACATATATTACGTGTAACTGCGATTTGTAAGAATATTCCCAGAAATCTCCGGAAGCTGTCAGAGAAAGACAACTTCCTCGCAACATAAGGTTAACATACTACGAGAAATTGCCCTGCATTACAAAGCATTATTTATGGGCCTCAGTAAACGTGATATGGTAATCGCTTACCATCAGGATCGGATTTGAATGAAGTAGACAATGGTGCCAATTCTGTTGTACGAAATCATTAAACTAAACTAATTTGACAGGTCTAAAAGTATTGCCATCCTTATGTAACCCGGCACGTGAGAAAGGGATAGCAAGACTATTAGACCTGTCAAATTAGTTTAGTTTAGTAATTTGAACAACAGAATCGACACCAATATGATGAAATATATTATGAATTTTTGTTTTGTTTAGGTTTCAGCTCTTCTGACGGCCTCCAAATAGATTGACCGATACGGGCGGCATTACACCGGTCATTGTGACATCTATGGGGACCTCTTGGCAGATCATTGAACATCCGTCGGCTGATGATGTTGGTGATCAGCACTTGAACTTGAGATTAATTAGTTCAGAAAAGTTCAAATGCTATTAATCTGATCTTTGATGTCGTAACCGAAGCTTGATGTTCAATGAATTGTAGTTTCTCGGATCAATTGGACCACTATGAAATTAATTGGATTTCCTCTTTGTCTCATTGATGGGAGAGGGACTAAGCAATGACATAGGTAACAAAAAAACTAGATGTTATTCATTGAAAATTATAATAGACAAGCATTTTGATTGTTCCACTGAATTTAGATAAGAGGTAAAGTATCATATCTTGATATATACTTTTGGTGGGAAAAAATGTTTTAAAATTCCTTTTCTGAGTATTCAAAACATAAAACCGACACTGCAGTGAAACCATTAACAGACCCTTGTTCTAATAATGGAATGTAACACTAACAATCTGAAAAATATTGGCACTTAGGGTTCAGATATGTGGTTTCCCGTCACATCTGAACACAATCAATTGGGAATAGCAAACGCAAAGGTAAAATAAAAAAATAAGTTCACATTTATGAGTTTTGCGAAGAACTAACTATGCGTCGAATGACCAGTGCGAGTTGCACAGAGGGTTTGTTTGTTAGGCAGCTTCAATCGCGCCAATGTCACTCTTCAGTGCCGAAAGCCCTCCGGCTAATTGTCGTCCGCCTCCCTCATAACTTAGTTAATATTACAACAGATAAGATTCGAGAATTCCTTAAGCACAAAATTCCTCTTTATAAGTAAATATTATATCGGACGACAGTGACTTTGATTTAGGTATTGACGGGACGGAAGCATTTCTTACTTGACGATTTCTTTATAACGAAAAATAATAAGTAAGTAAATAATGTAGGTACTACGGCAAGCGCTAATGGTTTAAGTGTAAACGAGTGTGGTTTAGGGATATGTTTGATCAGTTAGGGAATAATTTAATATTTTAAGAATGGCTGACCAAGCGCTTGGTTACCAGAGCCCCGAGTATGCTAATCCACTAAAATACTATTCAGAAATAGTAAACATTTCAAATATCCTACGCAGTGCATTATATTGTCATGTCACCTTTGGATGAAAATTATAATCTGTATATATAAAAATGAATCCCTACTTTCCTTGGTCACGGCATCACGCGTGATCGGCTAGACCGATGACACTAATTATTTTTTTGTTTCGTGTTAGTTATTGTCAGGAGAATTTGATAAGAACTGATTTTTTTTAAAAAAATACCGGAATTGTTTTAATTTCGCTATAAACTAAAGTTCTTTTTTGCTGTGGTGTGTTTGTCATATGAATTCATAGCCAAGACAGGACATCGCCTGTCGGGTCAGCTAGTACATTATAAATAACATACATAATATGCTGGTTTGCCTCTTTAGTAGTATAAAAAAAAACTTATTCAGAGCCCAGATCAACCGGGTCCATCAAAATTCACATAAAAATAAAGATACATTTGAAATAGCGTCAGAAACAATCAATCAACTGGATCCCTTGTTATCGATGCTAATTAAGTAAATAAGCAAAGCATTAAGGCCTTTGAGGAGTATCTACAAGGTAAACCGTATTTAAATTCGAGAGATGCATAATATAAAATTCACCGCAACCAAACTTCCCACTATGAAACACAGTTAATTACACTTAATTACGGTTTCTTTTCGTGTTTATTTGTTATAATCATTACGGATTGTTGGCGTGGTAAGTGATTACAGCGTGAGATATCTATAGGTTAGGGACCGTTGCTTTGCACCTGCCTGGGTTGCCTTCGTCCGCATTGAAAACCTTCCATTACAACGTTATTAGTACCAACTCACCCCACGATATTTTATAACATTTTAATTGTGTTATTTAACGGTTGTTATATCTCCATTGACACGGTGATTTATTTTCTCCTCGTTTTGTAGATCGATTCTTAAAGATATATCGACATCAGCGTTTATTTTAATAAGTATCGTTTACATTCAAATTAGGGTGTCGGTAATTTTGAATATTGATTTAATATTTTCCTTTCAACATAAAGTGTGACTTGTTTGTGCGTGGTTAGTTTTGTTTGTGACTTTATTAGTATCTTTATTTTTCTCTATGATTAGGTATATATATTTCAAAAGTCTAACCCTATGGATAGCTAAGTAATGCTTAACCTTTTTAGACTATCAAAAATAAACTGAAATTACTGTAGCTGATCGATTAGTTACCTATATATGCCGAGGTTGCGGGTATTCTCAATACATTATTAATATTTTTTTATATCCCTAAAGTAGCACACGAGCATACGGCCCACCTGATGGTAAGCAGTCGCCGTAGCCTATAGCCGCTAGCAATACCAGGGGTATCACTGCCGGGTTGCCAACCACGTTGTCATGAGGACTCACTGTGCTAGCAGCATTACTACTAGCCCAGCGTATCCTCGTGGAGCACTGGCAACTTTACTTACCGCAGAAACACAATACTACATCAAGTAGTGCTATTTCACTGCGGTCTTCTGTATTCTTCTTTCCTTCACAGGAAATTCCAAATCGCACAACCTCTATTTTTTAAAACTCATGGTGTGATTAATCACTGCACTTAAGCTTAGAAAAACTCATTGGTACAGACCAGGGTTTGAACATGGGCCCATCAGATGACAGGCCGTTGTTTCAACTACAAGGC
Organism: Falcaria lacertinaria; assembly: GCA_951449985.1. Taxonomy (NCBI): domain Eukaryota; kingdom Metazoa; phylum Arthropoda; class Insecta; order Lepidoptera; family Drepanidae; genus Falcaria; species Falcaria lacertinaria. Next base: position 8,938,853 of record OX602108.1, read on the forward strand.
CACCACGGCTTAATAACAAAAATGATAATAATAGAGCTAATTTAAATTAGCTTGACACATTGGATTGTCAACATTTCAGGATGACACATGTATTGTTTTAGTGTTGACTCTATATAGCGTGTATAAAAAAACAACCAGAGAAATCAACTACGACCGCGAAATGATTTGTTCGTAAGATAAATTCCAGGTTTGTACAAAAAAACTGGTTTAGTTTGGACGTTACAAAGTACAGATCTTGGAGCTCTAGAATGATGAAGACATCGTTTTCAAAATAACGTCTTTACATTATACAATTGGGAATCGACTAACATTAAAGTATGGGCATAATTTGGACGGCACGGAACCGTGAAAAGCCTTTCACAAAACATACAACCTATTTACCTGACGTGATTGACCCTGTATTCAAATTCAATATCAATTCACCGCGCCGAACAGTGATCGAATAAAGTGGCAGATAACCCATATTCTATGTACGTATAATATCCTCATTACTTCACAAGTGCCTAGACGGTTACGTACATTTTATATCTGACTGTATTTTTTTTTTCATTTATAAGGGGGTTTTTTTCAATTTGTGTGGGACAATCTAAAACTAAAAGAAAAAAAACTAACCTATTATAAAAAAATAAAATAAATAAAACACTTGTCCCAAATCTCTAATTGCCGCATATATTTTACATAAAACATAATATAACTAGACCGATCGTTAGTTTTGTTACAAATAAAAATGCATTTGTTTTATGAAGTAAATGGAAATAATAAATTAATAAAACGTATATGAACATATTGATTGAAGTCTCAGCAAAAATAAATAATAATTATATTCGGAATGGCCAAAGGGCCATAATCATAAAATAATCAAGAACAATCGGTACAGTTACGTCCCTATCCGTGTCCTAAAACTGCATAAACTCTTTAAGCTTATAAAACCTTCAAATTTCGTACTAATATAGATTTAATACGATGACAAGTGTATTTGCTTCACAATCAACAATCACATCAATCACCGCCAAAATAACTTTCTACCCCTTTTTAACTCCGTTAGGGGATGAATGTCAATAAAATACGAAACATCCCATACAAACTTTGCCCCCCTTTTCACCCCCTTAGGGGTAGAATTTCGTAAAATCTTTTCTTATCGGATGCCTACGTCATACAAAGAACCACCCTCCAAGTTTCAGGTCTCTACGATCAGCGGCTTAGGCTGTGCGTTGATCCGTCTGTCAGCCATTCAGGACAAATACTTTTATATGTATAGAAAGATAAAATTCTTGATCGTAAAACATTTTATAAATTGACCAAGTGCGATTTGGACTCGTAATAGTAAAAATTCGCTCTTTTTTTAGGAAATATAGAAATGCACACTCTATGAACATTTCAAGTCTACTCGTCAAAAAAAAATCATGTTCCTAGAAGAGGGGGCCCCTTAATTTTTTTTCTATTTTATTTATTGTTATTATTATAGCAAAAACAAATATTCACATTCTGTGAAAATTTCAACTGGATACCTATTACCTACCATTATTAAGATAGAGCAATAAAACCCTAAAAAACAAGTTTCTAGTAATTTTATTTATTTTTATTTCTAGTATTTGTTGTTATGGCGGCAACAGATATATACAGCCCGCTGACAGATAGACGGACGGACGGACGGTCAGCGTAGTTATTCGTTTTTAGGGTTCCGTACTCGAAGGGTAACCAACGGAACCCTAAAAACGAATTTTCTTAAATCGTCAAATGTAACGTTGGTATTTAGTAAGTTCAGCTAGAATGAAGTGTTCAGTAATTTATCATTCAAATTAACAAGTGGTTTAGTTGGTTGGTACTAGTTCGCCAAAGTTAGGTCCAATAGTGTAATCTATATTCATTCAGCGAGCAAAGTTAGCGTCGTCACTGCAGAGCGTTGCAATTAAAAGCGTATAAATCAAGGCATTCTCTACGAACAATCACTAATTAAGCTATACCTGCTTATAATTTTTACGCGTCTTGCTTATAAGCGTAAACTGTGCCGCTTTATAGCGCTTAGCGTGTCATACGCGCGAATGGTATAATAAATAATTAACAATGGAAAGATAAATAAGTTTTAAAACGTGAATATATTGTTATAACTAATGTTTTAGTATTTCGGAATTTAACGAGCATTCGAGTTCGATATGTATACCTAATAAAAATATAATTCTCACAAGGTAGCTCGTAGCCGATACCTTTGATAGCGCTTTTTTATAGGAAAATCATAATGAATGCATGTCGTGTCAGAAAAACAATGTTTCCTCTTTACGTTGACATGGAGCCAGTGCTAATTATAATTACACCACCGTAGCGCGTCGGACACGCAGCAAAAACGGGCATGAGAACACTGCCTTGTACCTTCACTCTTCATGTTATACCATCAATAATAGCATGCCGACATTTACCCATAACTGTTAGAAAAAACCTCGTGTTCTAGGCGTGAAACTAATGATGTGTTTCTACTACAAAAACGTATAAACGTGTCAGACCACGCACGGAATCGCAATAATACGCCTATACTTTTCAACGTTAAGTGGACGACATTATTATTGCAAAAATGTTTATATTTACCCTAATAGGACAATTTGGATGCTCGCAGTTATCCATTTCATTTTTAAGTCGTTCATGTTTTCAAAATGTAAGCAGGATTGATAGTAATTACGTGAATTAGAATTTGTCCGTTTCCACGTACAATTTGCAGCTCTAGGTACATATCTCGGTTCCATTACTGGAAAACTATTTTTGTTTTTATAAAAATAACGCTCTTTTTAATGTCGCTACCACCGGTTCGGAAAACAGTCTTTTGTAAATAACCGACATTAAACTTAGCAAGGAAGTATGCTTTTTCATATTACAATTCAAAATACATAACTTTTTTGTTATTTCGTTAATTTAACAAGGTTTTCTTTATTGCTGCGTGGTTAGAATTTTACAAGTAAATTGTGACCCACTTTAATTTTTTATACGGAGTAAAGTCGGATAAAGCTGCGCAACGAGCGCTGGCTCGAAAAATGTACACTCTTGTTTGCATAAATAAATAATATGAAGTTTGTTTTCAGAGTAAATTAGAGAGTTGTCAGAGTAAATTTAATATAGGTACAGTTCTATTGAGTTTTACAAACTTATGGGGACTTAATGTATGTAAAAATGGTAGAAATCGAAAATCGTTTTAGTGTTTTTTTTCTGAAATATTGCATTTACGATATTAACGTAAATAGGCTGCAAAGACATAAATAACAATTTAATTATATTAGTTCGCTCATTAATTTGTTGAAGGGCAGATCAATTCAGGCCTTTCATAGAAGTCAATCATAGTTAGTGGATATAAGGCAGATAGAAAGAGCAGAGTCAATTTGCTCATTACAAATCCAGCTAGAAATCCAAAAGAATAGAATACGAATACCTATTTAATATGAATTTTTAAATTGGGTCTGAAGAACGCCTAATAAATTTTTAAATAAATCATTCCTACAACGGTTAACGTGAGGGTAAAGAATATTTTCGAATTATTTTTATGTGCATTATTCAATAAGTTTCAATCTTTATTGTTCTTAACGTAGGTGCATGATGCTGTCAATTCACTTATCACACACTAGCCTAAATTATACTAAATTTTATAAAATATTTTACTGTTTGTGAAATGATTCCTCTTTAATTTGAATATCGCTCGTCAATAAATGTATGTTATCGCATCAGGCAAGCGATGTGATATTACGGCTTCTTCTGATAATTACGCTTAATTTACAAAGGAAAACCTACAACAATGATTAAGTTTATCTTTTTAACATTAAGCGGCACTACTAAATTACGAAACCAAAATATAATCTCCACGTGTGTTATCTTTATCGAATAAAAATCGTCAACGCCAAAAGAGGCCTTTGAAAACGTGCGCTTCTATGAAAATTAGGTCGATAATTACGATTGCGCGTTTACAATATGCCGCAGCCATGTTTCTTTATGTTAGCTTTGCCCACAAACACGGGTACTGTATCGATAATCTGATATTACACACATAATTATCTAATAAACTCATGTTTTCTAACCTTTACAGTTCGCCGCTATCGCCTTTACATATGTGTGTCGGCTATCGAATGATATCTACGAGGATACGCCACTACGATATTAATATTAAACGCATTAAGAACTAATTGTTTTTATCATATAAGTTCGAAAATAAATATATATTTTTCGAATGAAGTCCTGAAAGATTATATGGTGGTATACAAGATTTTCCACGAGCCACAAAGTAAGACTGGTGGGGCGGAGTTACGTCCGGCGGAGGTACGGACGGTGACAGAACCGTCCAGTACACACCCCCTACGGCTGTAGTATCCGGTTACTTGTGACCGTCATACGATGCCATATTAGGTACTCCCTGTCAGTTAACAGTGCTAAAACCATTTACTACAAGTTGACAACTTGTAACTTTAGATTTTGATTGCCTGTCATGTTTTGCATCTTACAATGCGTCATTTTATCCATCCATCTATGCAGAATAGGTTCAAAATAACAGGCGCTTAAACCCTTTTTGACAACATTCGAAATTTGATACCGTTTATCGCTTACGCGAAAGACGTGTGAATTAAAAACATATTTTAATGGTATTCATTTGAATTAAAAAAATGTATCACATAATATTCTAATGAAACGACCCATGCTTTAAGAATGCTTCGTGTCGTAGCGTACCTACTTATATTTATATAGAAATATTCCATAGCTTTATGGAATCCGTTGGATATTTAGCAGTGTTTTAATCCGGATTTCATTTTTTCAAATATCATGCAACAGTATTATTCACGACTTGCGTAATTTTAATGACCACAGGAATTTATGTTCACGGGGTTGTAATAAATAAAAATATGCCCTTAATTGTTCAAGACATTTCCTAAACGGAATTCACAAATAGAATTTCAACGGAAATATTTACAAATTATTTCACTAATTTATAGATTGGGACCAAATATTACAAACGAGAAGGTACCTTATTAAGTATGAAACATTAAAATATTGGCGTAAATAAGGTAAATACTAATTACACATCGGAAGGTTTTCTGTGAATATTTTCGTTTACCTAGTCCTTTTGATTAATCAGTTTGCGTGACCAGCTATGTATTATAGCGTGGTAATCGAAGTGGTAGTGGCCTTGTGGTTGAAGCAACGAACGGCCTGTCATCTGATGGGCCCAAGTTCAAATCCCGGCCTGTACCAAAGAGTTATTCTAAGCTTAAGTACAGTGATTAATCACACCTTGTGCTAAAAAAGAGAGGTAGGGCAAATTGGGATCGGAAGCGGCGATGGTTACACATATTGGCTTTTTCTATGCGAGAGCTATTCAGTAATGAGGTGTGAGCAATAGAACTGAGCTGCTGACAAACTATTTTAATCATTCAGTTGAATTGCCAACGGGTTCTGCACTGTTGATGAATGATGAGCAGCTCTGATCGGCCTTCGACTAGAATTTGGTTCAGCTGGACGATGGAGATTACAAAATGGACGGACAACTTGATAAAAGTGGCTGAGCAGCTTGTATGAAGCCTTCAACTTTTTAATTATATAGGTAAATATACCTACAGGAGAGGCCTTAGTTCAATAGCAGATGTGCTTCGACTTTTCTGATGTGATGAATAAGAAATATTTGATTCTAAAATTACCTTTTTAACTTCACTAGCGAAAAATGAAATGGGAAATGAGGCGTTGAATTTTCAGCCGAACAACCAACAGATACAAATTATTTATCAATAGCTGGAGCATGTCACATGCCTTTGGCGCTGTCCTCTCTAACGCAAATAACGTCCGAAGCGTAGTCCAACAAAAAAGGCGAGTAAAGTGACAGTAGAGGGTAGAGCGTTTTACTATTTTATTTGTCCCTTTTAGCGATTTGCTCGTTCATCCTGCTAATAGTGCCGTTAGGGACTATCTGTACAAATCCGATGGCTGAATATTGGCTGGCTCAGAGCGCAACTTAATCAAAAATTAAATATGCCAATCTGGACATTTGCCTGTCATGGGCCCGTGGGCCGCTAGTCTCGTGAGAAACGTGAATTTTAGATAAAACGGACGGGTTTATGTGCAATTTCAATCGCAACCTTATTTACTTGAACATAGCCGGATCGTCATCAGCACATAAGTAGGATTCTAATAGGACTTGGGGATCGTTCATATTTTAGTCATTTGAACTGTCAGTATTTATCCTTGGTATTTTAGTGGCAACAACAGTAATAAGTACTTTGGCAAAATAATTAGTCTATATTATGTAATGTAATATACCTGAGCTAACTAGGTTTATGATTATGTACTTTCTACAAATAAGCAAACGCCTACGAATATTTTAGCTATTTGCTTTCTGTTTTATATGGTTTCGTACGAGTTAAATTTAAACCATATACAAAAATTGGTCTCCGGTCTATTGGGGAAACTATGACTTACCCATTAAATGGATATCCCGCAAAAGCCGCATCGTAAGGGTGGTACACTGTAGGGTAAGGCCAACTTGCTGCACTCGCTGCCAGGTTTTCTTTCAGTTCTATCCCCGCAGCCTGACGAAAAAAAAACATAGTAAAACATTTATATTTTTTATACATAGCAAAGGTGGCAATACAGGGTGCGGCTCACGGTAAGAGGGGGTCACCACAGCTTTTGTACTCTTGCAATACTAGAGGTATTACGAGTGCGTTGGCGACGTTATGCTGAGAAGAATCATGCGGCATTTAGGACAACGGGTCTCCTTACTGGCAGCACTCGAGAAGCCCCGGAAACTTTTACCGCCGCAGAAACATTACAACAAAGAGATAACACTACATCACACAGTATTGGCTACGACTTCTGCAAGTTGGAAGTCCTGGCACGGGTGCTCAATTTTTTTATAGGGAAGTTCCATTAGTTCCTCTATCTTTTACCCAAGGGCTTTTCAAGGATATGCAGATTCCTTCACTTAAATATAACATTACATATTATAGGTAGCAGCAATAAGATAGGCCGGGGTTTGAACCCCGCTCACCTTAAAATAAGAGACGACTTTATAACCACACGAACTTAAATGTTATGTCATACATAGTCTGTTTGTTTGTATGAACACATTGAAACCAATGACAACATGGAAACAATCTAAAGACATAGTACCAAGCAATATTCGTAATTGTCAATCATTAGAAGACACGTGAGATAATTTGATGCTATAAAGGGATGCTAAATCTAGTAGATAATTAATTTCAAAGATTACATTGTACTTTAGCAGGTAATCAATTAATAAACTCCAAACAGCTAGACCGATTTGAAAATATCATACACCTATAGAATGCTATTTTATTTTATTACTGAGTATAGCCTACGAAGTCGCAGGAAAAAAACTAGTATTTAGTAATAGGAAAAAATTTGTTGGCACCATAAAGTTGTATCAAATTAAACACAACCATAACAATAAATAATATCTGCTCTCAAGTTTCCGGTAGCTTTAACTCTATCCATTACGAAAATGATCTTCGTCGGATTGATTTCTTGATCGATCGCCTCGACTTTACGTTCTTAGACTTCTTAGCTATTATTATTTAATGGGTAAAGATACGAGCTGATGCATCAATCATCTTTCAGTCGACAAATGCGCCTTTTTTGTTTCATATGGGGACTGTTGAACTTCTCTCTCTTTGTTAATAGATAAACAACTGGATTAAACCTATTTGTCTTGTTTTTATTAAGGAACGTAAACGTTTATAACGTCCCGTTCGAGACAACTTTATGATTAATATGTTTATAAAATTGTTTATGCGAGAAAAATCGCGTAAAAAGCCCAACAGCGACTAAGGGTCCAAAAATTTATAGCGACGCATTAAAAATAACCCGGGAGCGAGTTTTAATGCGGTCAGCCAGGATAAATCTATCAAAAGATTTTGTTGTCCAACAACTTCATTGGTGGCCGAATCGAAAATCCGATAATAAATTTTACTCAAGTACGACAGCGTAATCCAGTCGCCCTGTCGTTCTTTGTTGCTTCGACCTTCTGATTTTCAATTCCAGTTTTCAGTTACTTAAAATAATCTGACTAAGCCATAGCGCGAATCTGCTCTTGGATTTATTGTTATGACGTCACAATGTGCTACCAACTTGTACTTCAAGTTATATATATCAGTCAACAAATAAAGTAGTTGTCTTCTAATCTGAAACCTTACGTCTTTAAACTCTTAGTTTGGCAAAGTGTACAGGTATTATGAATTAGTACCTACTAATAAGTACTTAACCTTGTTTGTATGATTTTTTAAATATCCCTTATTGCAACAACTACACATCATATCAATAAACTAATATTGGAAGTATTTACTAAGTCTCTTAAAATGACTTAATATAACATTTTCGACTACTTTGTAGAAAAGTAGGTATCTCAGTAGCGAACAGTACGAAATCGCAAGGGTTTGCCGATTTTGCCGATTTTGCCGTATGGTTACAGAATCCTGTAATAGTAGTATGTTACGATTTCATACACTCAGGATGCAAAGCAATCGCTAGGAACTACATAGAACACGTGAACACAAGAAAGTGTTAACTGCGAATTAATAGGTTGGCTCATTTCGGATTACCTACTTTAATTTATTCGAGCTTGTTCATTATAATATAAATAATAAAATAGCAGTTAGCATGATTGATAGATTTGTAGTCAGCGGCCAAAAACAAGCAAGTAGCTCGCGATCTTTATTGGTACGAAGATTATAGCTTTAATGGAAGCTAGCTATAATTCCATTAACATTGCTATGTTGGACTGGGTATATTTTATGATACGTACGAATGATTTTAATCCAATGAACGGTGTCGTCAACACGCAACATCAGCTACCTGCAGCTGTTAAAAACCTTGCCGATGGCAATAATGCCTTCTCCGACGGCTTTTATAACAATGATTATGATAAAACGTATGTGTTGGATTGGACACCGATGACATGTCGTATAGTAATCTCTTCGGCATTCTCCAAAAAAATACGTGGATGTTTTTAAGGTACACATGACTACATGTTGTGTCTGTCTAATTATTTCTAACTTTGATTTCAACAACTAAAGGCTTGACTTAAATAAGCTTTTTGGGAACCTCGTTAATTTCAGATGTTGATTAAACTACTTAAAATTGTGGAAAATCCTAAACGATTGATTTGCAATGTATTTTTTGTTATTTACTTCTATTTCGATTGTTCTTTATTCACTATTATGCTTTACGTTTTCTGTAATAACGCCAGCAAGTGCAGGCCTAAATCATTTAAATGAGGTAGGTAGAACACACATTGCGCTTAAAAAAAGATAATTCTGTTTACATTTCTCTTAAAAGGACATTCTGTATAAAAAGCGTCGAACAAAGAACACAAAAACACAACTTTAGTGTGATCTACCCTTAAAAGTCAAAACGAAAATAATAAATTATATAGAAAATAAAAGGCGTTGGAAAAAAAAAGCGCTGAGGCAGGAGACCATTGAGTCGGGTACAAGTTAACGCTTTCGCCAGAGATGATGTATGATTATATCTTCATGAATGATTGAATCATCTACCGGGACACGTTCTGAGGCCTGCCTTTTAACACCTTCCTCCAAAAGTTTTACTACACGTCATATATTACGTACCGTGGCTACTTTTATGTTGTTATGATCATTATCATTCAAAGTCACTACCCACACGCATGGCTTTCGGTGCGGCATATTCTAATACGAGCAGCTTTTGTGTTCCAACAGTTATTAGTTTCCACGTGTGAAGGATCCGCCTAATGTTTTAGTATTTTATTATCATCATTGCATATGGACATTACGTTGTGTCAAAAAATAAACAACTACCAATTTATAACTTAAAGTAAAATTTGAACAGCCTGTATCGACGCGACATCGTTCCCGATATATTTTAATCCTATGAGAGATATTGTTGAACATATTAAGTTATTAAAACCAACCCGAGGTAGGAGACTTTGGAGTGATGGACAAAAGTACATGCGTCAACGGATTACGATTCAATTTTATATGTATTACTGTCGTAAACCTTATTGTGATGTGTACTTTACACAGGATTCTTATGGCCTTCCTAACCTACTATTTTGACTTCAGTTCCCAATTATTTTAAGGTAATACCTTTTGTGGAAAGGGAGTAGACGAATTGGGTAGAGGCAAAAAAACTAAGCCGCTGCAATATAATAATATAATTGATTTGGTATCTCCGTTCAGTTTCGTGACGCACTTAGCGAACCTAATTGGTTTCAGTTGTGGTAGATAAATAATATGAAATTGATAAATAAATTGGAGATAATTATGATTACAACTGTGAGTGCTTGCTATGGCACATTTTTGTGAATCTCGATGTTCATACCTCGATAGTACACTATACCTTCCTGTCCACCGCAATTCAATTGACCTACGTAAACCTATGTATTATTATGTGTATATAGTAAATTTCTTAAAGCAAACTTGTTTTAAAAAGACTAGTATTGATCAGAAGCCCATTAAAATGGACGGGTCGTGAAATGGTCCACGGTAGCTGTAAATTTTATCACCAAATTGTGTATTCTATTAGTCCGTCCATTATTAGGTTGTCCATGATGATGGTGTTGACTACATTAGCAGCTCCATTAATATATTTTAGTTTTGTTTTCCGTATTTTACTCGGATATATTTTTTACGTTTAAGTTACATAGTTTACTAGGTACCTGGCTAATGGTAAGCGGTTTCCGTAGAAATAGACTCTTGCAACATCAGGCTATAAACTAGCGCGCTGCCGACCCTAATCTAAACCTTCCCAGTTATGTATATTGTTTTTTTATGAAAACTAATCAAAACATAATAAAAGCTTTTTGAAACGGATAAAAGGTTGCAAGAGAAAAATCTAGTCGAACAATGGTTTATGTGGTTATTTTAGGGATCCGTACCTGAAGAGGTAACCAACGGGACCTATTAGGACTAGGCTTTCGCTATCCGACCGTCCGTCCGTCTGTCTGTCATTGGGCTGTACCTATTTGATGATTCGTACGTAATAGGTAGACATTTGAAATTTTTACAGAATATACATTTCTGTTCCCTTAATAAAATAGCGTCTACTTGTTGCCATTATTAGGATAGAGAAAAATAAAAAAAAATATTCTCTAATCTAATAATGGCAATAAGTAGACGCTGAAATGCTCAGTTTGTGTTGCAATATTTGCTAAAAATTCAATTAAAAAGAAATTATATTTTAAAATTTTATGAAAATTACATTTCTTACGCTGAAGAAAAAATAAACACATGTCCGCGGTACTTTTATACATATACCAAATCAATGCGTAGTGTAAACGATTTGCCTCCGTGTATGTCTTATAATAATACTCAGTCTACAGATTCTCAGGAAATAAGTGAAATGTTCAATAACTATTTTAATTCTGTTTTTGTCACAAATGATTCTGCACTTAGCACTGGTGATTCTCAAAGAAATTTAGAAAATTCATGTAAAACTTGTTTAAATTTATCTATTTTGTATATTTCTCAGGAAGAAGTTTTTAAAGCACTGAAGCATGTAGACATAAATAAGAGCTCAGGTACTGACAACATCCACCCTTTTTTCATATCACAATTAGCAATGGAGCTTTCTATCCCGCTGACCCTTATATATAACAAGTCACTCTCCGAAGGTTGTTTTCCAGACATTTGGAAGCGAGCTTTAATTACACCCATATTTAAGGGAGGTGAAAAACATGATGTCCGTCAGTACCGGCCCATATCTAAGCTCTGTGTAATGGGAAAAATATTTGAAAAGCTCGTTACCAAATTTTTAACTTGGCAAACAAAACAACTTATTTCTTCTCAGCAACATGGGTTTATCAGTGGTCGTAGTGTGGAGACCAATCTGACTACATATACGGATCTTATTATAAATGCTCTGGATTCTGGACATCAGGTCGACGCCGTGTATACCGATTTTTCAAAGGCTTTTGATAAAATAAATCATGATTTGTTATTAGAAAAAATATATGCAATCGGTATACACGGCGACCTCTGGCGGTGGGTAAAATCGTATATCTCAAATCGGAGTCAGGCAGTAGCTTTACGGGGATATCAGTCTGGATTTCTTAATATACCATAGGGCATTCCTCAAGGGTCGCATTTGGGCCCATATCTTTTTACTCTGTACGTAAATGATGTTAATAATTGTTTTGTAAATTCACACCATCTGCTCTATGCTGATGACACTAAAATTTTTAAAGTAATTACCTCTCTTAATGACTGTTGTGAGCTGCAAAATGATCTTAGTAGATTTCAAGATTACTGCTCAAGAAATCAGCTTTTCTTAAACACTGATAAATGCAATACTATTACATTTACCCGTAAGCATCATCCGATTGTTTATGACTATAACTTCTTTGGAAGCACTATAAAAAGAGTCTCCCTCATACGTGACCTCGGTGTAGCTCTGGACTCCAAACTTCACTTCAATATTCATATTGATAATATAGTATCACGTGCGTTCAAACAGCTTGGTTTAATAAATCGTTTAGGGAAACCGTTTAAAAATACAAAAACTTTAATAATTTTATTTAACACTTACGTACGCAGTATTTTAGAGTTTGGTAGTGTGGTTTGGAGCCCACAGTATGCTGTTCACGTTGATCGTATCGAAAAGGTACAAAACAAGTTTTTAAAATTATTGAGTTATCGTGATGGACTTATCTTAAACGATTTCAGGGCTTGTGCCTCAAAATATAACATTACCCCATTACAAATTAGACGTACTTTTTTGGACACTATGGTATTATATAAAATAGTTAATTGCCAAATTGATTGCACTAATTTGTTAGATAAAATCCACCTTAAGGTTCCTCGTCCCTCCTCAAGGTCTAGGAGTACTTTTTATGTCCCGCCATATCGCACAAATTACACAAAAAACTCATATTTGAGGCGATCACTTGATTTTTATAACAAAAACCTGACCAATATTGACATTTTTTCAAGTACTTATAATAATTTCAGAAAACTGGTTCGCGAGATGTTGTACTAGTAGATTGTAAGGATCTTGAAACATTTTGTAAACAGTAACTAAGTAGTTTCTCATGGACTCAATTTGTTTAATCAGAATATTAATTTAAGTTATGGTACTATAGGTCTAGTCATACATTATTTAATTTAAGCAAATATTACTGTTAGAGACCGTTTGTTACCTAAATAAATAAAATAAAAAAAATTTTAAAAAATTAAAGGAATCCCCATTCAGGAGACGTGTTTTTTAGAGTAATTCGCTCAATTTTAACCGTACGATCATGCGGAACACTTGATGTGCGAGCCCGGCTTCATTTGTAGGTACACAAATGCGTAGCGTAATTTGTATTTATTATAATAGTTTAAAATTAACCAATCTGGCGATACGAACATGAACCAAATAAGTGCAAGAGACTTTAGCTGAGCTGCTCATATAAAATACATAACATGGTGAAACTAAATGGGTTCTCTAAAAGTGTTTCCAACTGTCAAAGATCTAATAGCGAAGGGAAATGGAAAACTATCAGCGCTAAGCTAGTAAAGCCTACTAGTTATTGGTTTAAATATAAATCGAATTGAGTCAAATGCTGTAATAACATTATATTTTGCAATGTGTCTGTTAGACTGAAATCTTCCCTGATACTGAAATCTTCACTGATCTACGCATAAATAGTTCATTTTTATTTTATTTATAAAACATTTGCGTTAGTGCCTGTCGCTAGTAGAGATTAGCATCAACTTCGAGCTAAATGAGAGAAGAAACAATTTAAAATTAATGTAAATATACTAAATAGGTACACCAAAAACAGTTTTGAATTTTTATACCTATAGAAACAAATGAATTAACTTTTTGATAATTAAATAATTAGCTTTTACTCGTACTAGCCTTATCCCAAATATTGCTAAATCTAACCCAATGTGGCTGGATACCAGTTATTACAAAAAGTGCCACCTGACCTTCGCAGCCCAATTTTTTTAGGAAAATCAGTTACCTGCGATAAGCCCGTCCTAAGACTTTCTGCTTCTTATAGGCATCCTCTAGGGATCGCTCCGGGATCAACGTGGTCACCAGCTTTCCAAGGCACGGAGGAGACTCGGATTGATATGCCCAATAATGCCCATATCGTCACCCATCCAACTACTGGCCATAACTACTCTAATTAAATAACGCTTTTTATTCAGTCAAGACACTTAAGAATCTTCTTTCAAGCATAAAATGCGCACGCGCACTTTTCAAAAGACTAATGTGTCAATTCCTAAAAAAGTAATAAAATTCTCTTCTATAGATTTCCAACGCAAAAAATTAGACTCTGAGAGGATCAATTGGTTCGTTTACGCATGTAAATGACGACAATGCTGAGAGTACCTATAAAGTATACAATATTTATGATTCACGTGTTTCTTATTACTTGTCACTACCAGACTGGAAGTCAAACCTGTTTGAATTTCGTTGAATTATTAGTTTATTTAAACAAGCATAACTTTACCTAATTAAATAATGATAAAAGAACTAATTAGTAGAGATACTCAATGTTCAGGATTTTTAAATAATATAAAAAATAAAGTTACCGCGCACCGAGGGTTCCGCACACACTTCTATGTAAGGTTAAAAGTAAATCGAACTTCAAATGAGGTCATTATTCGTCGGTGACTTTCAACAGCGCAATTCAGGAATAGTTTTTAGTAATTTCGCATTTAAAAAAAATTTACTACATATTTACGGACTTCAGATTTTTTGCTTAACTGGTGCTGTAAGACACGGCTTCTTGCCAAATTTCATGATTGTAGGTCAACGGGAAGTACCTAGGTTTTGATTCCCTTGAAATCGCAAAATATGCGAATATTTGCGTTATATATATTTTCATCATATTGACTTAGTGAAAATATCAAGTAAAGCCCAAGTAATTTAATTATAGGACATCATCCATGTTTCATAGAGATTTGGTCCAAATTTGAAAGTGCCGGCCAACGCATTTTTTTGTATATTCTGTTAGAGCTTGTCTGTCTGAGCATTTATTACTATGGCACCAAAGTTGGACATTACAGGGCGTTTCATGTGTTTTAGTTATTATGAATTCCTATTTTCAACAAAAAGTATGAAAAGCCAGATTGTCGAACTCAAATTAAATCAATTACAATGCTCCTACAGGTTTGGTGCCATAGTACCTAATAAAAAATCAGACGGGCAAGCTCTAACAGAATATACAAAAAAAAATGCGTTGGCCGGCACTCTTCAGATTTGGACCAAAATGGATGATGTCCTTTATCAAAATATTATCCTATAGGCTTCGTCAAAAACATATTACGGGTGATATTTTTAAAGCCTTGTCTGTAGGTTTGCCTGTTTGGGGTTTTCACATGCAACCAGGGTCAACATTTCATTTTTCGTGAGAGGCTTTATTTCATCAAAGTTGGCTCACGGGAAAACCTTAATGTTTAACGAGTGTGCTTAGTTCAGTACGTAGACAAATCAAATGGAAGGCGCTTAGTTAGCTTTGTTTTAAATGGGCTTAAGTACTTCATGCTCACTGAACTGCCTTTGCTTGCGGCGGCGTCCGAAAGACGGGTCGCTCACTTCCCTCCATAATGGTTGAAAAGGGCGATGGCTGCATTCGCGTCATACTTGTGAACAGGTGCTGCTTGTGGAGGCTGGTCATCAAGCCTTTTTATTTACTCCTAACTTAGTTTTTAATTTCAGGCGTTATATCATTGTCTATGTGTTAATGTTATTTTATTTTTTATATATTCATTTGTAAAATTATTGTAATATTAAAGTAATTGAAATGTAAATTATATATATTTCTTTTGGTTTTAGAAGAGTAATTGCTGAGTTTCTTGCCGGACTCTTCTCAGTAAAAAACGACCTTTCGAATCCGATGGTAGATTCTGACGATTTGAAAGTGCTTTTCTGTAAAGTCTAGTCAAATAAAGATCATTTTGAGTTTGAGTTTGTATGATAAAAATAAATTCCACGCGTAAGAAGTCGCGGGTACAGCTAGTAGAAAATATATACAGCGAGACAGTTGTAATGAAATTTGTTTATTTGAAATTCAATTCCATATCCTGAATACATGTTTCATTGCGAAACCAGTGTCTGATTATTATTATACGAGTATTGACCGCAGAATGGGTGCATTACCTTGTAACTCGGTCTGTTACCTATAGAAATATGCTTTAGTGACCAACATATAGTATGTTGCAAAAACAATGGTGTGTAAAAGTATGTATAGAATGTATATAGTGGTAAATTAGCATAAAAATCAAATAGACATTGATTATGATTTCCATTTGATATAATCAACTTCACTTTGGCCGAATCCAAGATAGTTTCGGTTGTCGATGCTGATCGTTCGTCGTTTGTGTACTCATTCAAGATCAATGTTATTGTTGGATCCAATACATTTATTTTTGTTGACCTATTAATTATTCCAATAGGTACCTTCTACTCAGTGCCAACAATTTATTCACATCAAACAAATTGATATATTATTTTCTATAAATTTAATTAACTTGGTACCTATGTTTAGTTGTTATGGTAAACCTACGTAGGTAAAGTAGTACAATAGATACATAAAAAAAAAATAGGAAATCAACAGGCCATTGTTTTGTTCCTAATAGACATAATGCTTACAACTAGTGGGTAAATACTCACAGCGTTCGTATAAAAAGGCGGCTGATCTGCGGCAAGTGCTGGGAAATATGCAGCCATCCCAGCGGCCGTAGCGGCCGCAGCGTCAGAATATGGTGCGCTGTACATGGATAGAGGCACGCCTGACGCTAGCCTCTGGTAGTTGAGGAACTCGTACTGACACGAGCAGACCGTCTGGCCTGTGATCGGGTCTTGGAATATAGTGCGGCCGGTGTCGCAGCACCTGGGCGCGGCGGGCGCGGGCGAGCTGGGCCGGGGCGCGCCGCTCGCACCACCCGCGCCCGCGCTCATTCCCGCCTGCGCCGGCGGCGGACTGTTGGAGGCTGTCGATATGGTGCTCTGTAAGTTGTAAATTTTGAAATGCCTTTATGGCGCGTTTCAACATTCGCTTTGCAGACATGTCACTTTATGGGTTGGAGGCCTCCGTACGCACAGCAACACTCGCTGAGCAATTTGTTTTTAAGCACACGTGGTATGCTAACGTGGTTTTAATGAATCGGATATAATTTTTTTTCGCCGCTGTTTAGCAGCACACGGTATGGTTTTAATGTGACATTAACATATTTAAATTGATGGGTAATAAATGGTTATTTAACGAGTTGTAAAGGGGGTGCGCAGGGACGCAGCACGTTGGGCGTGCCTGTGACGTCGTCAGAGCCGCTGCGACGCTGACGAATTCGAAACGCTTCACAAAACTCTTTGAGAACATCGTATGTCAAACATTACAATATGCCTCGTCGCAGGCTATGACAAATATGATCCGATTGAAGTCCCGAATGTATGACAATGGAGCGGGCGTATTGTTGATGTAATAGATTTATTCACCAGACTACCTGAATCAATTACGCGGTCACAGAATAAACATCCGGCCGTTGGTCGATCATAATGCGTGCGGGATGCGACCTGAAATCGTACCGGTCCTTTTAATTGATCCCTGTGCAAACTCGTCCGCGGATAAATAATATTCTAAATATTTGTCATTCGGATGAAAAATGGTGCTCGGTCGTGGAACACGCATTGTGCTCTCAATGGGATTAGAAACCGAGGATACATCCAACCGTCCTCGACACACAACTCCATCGCTTTTATTGAAAGAAAATCATAATTAATCTCCTTTGTGCCCTTCACGTGTTATTATAGGATATTTCCGGAATGAATAACATTTTCGAAAAAAACAAGGGATGATAGATGATGTTGTTGGGAATATTTGTCGAATGACATTTAGCTAGATTTCGAGACGCAGACGGCTGTATGAGCGGGTGGCTTAACCTTTAATTATATAGCAAAGAGTAGGTGTTGTCAGGCGGTAAGCCTAGAGAAGTCACGTCGCGGTTGACTGTGGACTAAGCTTGTGCTGTGACCCGGCTGCCAGAGATATGGCTTCAGTGGCCCTAAGCACGCCACGCATACCTACGTCGTTGGAATATTCCGACCTTAAGCGACAACGCGCACATTCGCCGACTCGCCGCGATAGGCTAAAAACATTTGTTGTGTTGAGGGTATTATTGAGGTAATCCCGAAGCCGTTAAATGTGGAATCCCTGCATTACCTACATAACATACCCTCCATAGTTATTTAATCCTTGCTCTGTAACGTTGTATGTGTATGTAGATTGAGGGTAGGTGTTGGAGTCTCGTATCGTTCATTCAACCTAATGACAATGGTAATAGGGATTATATCGATCTACACCGACTGGGGGATGCGGCTGTGATCGAAGCTACTGCTACTAAAAGGGATTCAGCCCGTTCAAATGATAGGATTGCCTGTTGGATGAATAATACCGGATCAACATAATTACTGTAGGTACGTACAGCATGCGGTGTTTATACACCCGGTCGGCCATTGTGAGAAACCTATGTGATACATGTCATTTTTATTTCGTTGGTACATCTTTGTTTTGTACTAGGTTTCTATGTCAGTGTTCTTACTGTCTTAATTTTTTTATTTAATTTCATTTATTGACGATCATGATATCGGATGTTTTATATTTTTCGCCGCGCAAAAGCATTGATATGTCGATTGCATTACTCCGAAAACATTGAAATGTCGTTTTAATTCACTAATCAGGTCAATTGATAGCATTCTTAGTTTTAAGATATTGTGTTCTCTTTCCCTCTCTCTTGAATTTGGTACAAGCGAAGTTAAGGACAAAACCTGTGCAGTTATTTAAGTAATTTGAGTTTTAGGGTTGCAATGCAATACGTCATTTAATAATCCTCTAAAGTTCGACAAATCGACCTACTTACATAAACTTAAACTCTTTTTATTCAGTAATTACTCAAGTCAAATAATAGTAAAAGATAAAATTCACTGTTGGTTATGTGCAGACGAAGCCTGTGTTAGATTTAGGATGAGTGAATTTTTTGTAAGTAGCTAAGGTACTTCAATGGGTTTTGACTAAAAGGTTAGTATTTTGCAAATACTTCACTATCTATGTGAATGTAATATCTTGCAGGCAAGAATTCTTAATACTCTGCTGTAGTGTTTCTTGTTGTGTAATGTGTTAGCGGCAATTATTGAGGGCACTTGTAATACCTTTCAAGAGGTTACGGACTCAAGTGGATATATTCTAAACAGTTAGGAGGCGAATCTTTCTTTGTATATATTTTGTTTGAACATGGCTATGAGATATATGAGTCATACAGCGAGGTAGATCATTTAACTCAAATCAAATAAAATTTTGTTACTATCCTGATATAAAGCCGTTCTGATAACATTTATATCAGAATACCTATCTAGGTACTATTTTCCATGTGGGTAGAAATTGATGTGACCTACCGAATGTAGATCAAGAACATACATATTTTGTATAACTTTTATCAGGATAGTACTTATAAACAGTAAGGACTTTTTTACTATCTGCGCATTTAGGTACCTACTTCTGCCAAGGGTTACTTAAAAAATACAATAATATGTTGCACCCTCATTTCACGAACCAGAGGTGAGACCTTATTATTATTAGATTATGAAAAGGGGAGTGTCCAACAAGATTATCTAATACTAAAATACTTAGCCAATTGGTTGTTTAAAAAATTAACAAAATGAGTCTTACGAAAAGGTGTCATCCATTTATCGGAGTAGACAAACCTAGAATAAGTACGTATTTAAGTAAGTACCTATTGGTTGTGTGCTTATTAGATAAAGAACACAAAAAAGTTGTCATCATATCCTTTTCAAATATCGGACGGTTGGAGGATTAAAGTGCCGCTGAGCGTTATCTTGAGCAGACATCTTTTAAAAAACAAACACGAGAAGTATTCTCTTTTTGTCGTATTTTTTATCGTAACCCGCAGGATGTGTTAGAGTCGTTAAGCCCTTTTAAGTGTTAAACCATGTAACTGAATATTCGAGCGTATAAGGGCCCGATCTATTTGTTAAATAATGTAAAAAAGTTAATCTTAGAGAAATCGGACCCAATGACATGTATTTCGTTAAAGACATCAGCCAAGCAAAAAATATCGATGACACGACGACGCACGGCAAGTGCGTCTGACTTGGCGGCGAGTGATGCCTCGCACAGGTAACCTGCTGCAGATGATTTTTTATCAAAGGCGGATCTTTAGCTGCCGTCATTAAAGTATTAAATTTACGATAAGGTTACCTGTAAATAATACGAATATACTTATTTATCCACGAGCATGCGAGAGATTCTTCCCTTCATTCCTAAGTGAAATTTACTCGATTTCTTTTACGGTATCACATTAAATTTTCTAGTAACTTCAGATAGTGCATCACGAAGTACCGGACAGTGATTGGTCTTGTCTTGCCTGAATCCAGAAATCTACTCTTTCGCCGAGTCTTTCTTTCTTAATCTAAATCCTTCTAGCCTAATCTTTTTCCAACCTGCAGATGCTCAGGATTATCTGCAGTCAATACATGAGTAGTTCAGGACAGGACATAGAGCATTCATGACATAGGGTAGCCTAAACTATCCGTAGTGGCTTGTATCTGGCGCATGAATAACACATACCTACCCAAAAAATGCCAAATTAAGATTAGACGAGATCCAAATTGGATCACAAATTATTTTCATTCATTTAATGCATCTATGTTCATTCTCTGTGCTGCTAATAAACCAAGTTATTAGTAGCCTTCCAACTTGGACAACTTAAATGCAAGCAGAACCGTTCATATGTATGTTTGGAAACAATATTTAAGAGCCATGGTGGTCTTGTGGTTGAAGCAACGGCCTGTCATCTGATGGGCTCAGGTTCAAATCCCGGCCTGTACCAATGAGTTATTCTAAGCTTAAGTAGACTTAAGTACAGTGATTAATCACACCATGCCCAAAAAAAAGAGAAGTAGGGCGAATTGGGATCTCCCGTGAGTTTTTCCATGAATATTGGGGGCGGCTCCAATTTTATCCCTGGTACTGCGGCTATAGGCTGCATTGACAGCTTACCATCAGGTGGGGGTCCGTATGGTTGTGTGCCACATTAGTGGTATACAAAAAAAAATTGTGTTCTAGGTCAGTACAATATTTGATTATATGCTACAGTCTTATCTACACTAATATTATAAAGAGGAAAGATTTGCTTCGCTCGGTTAGACAAAATATTTGATAAATGTCTATAGGCTCCGAAAATACTGAACCGATTTCAAAAAATCTTTCACCGTTAGAAAGCTACACTATCACTGAGTAACATAGGCTAGCTGCCCGCCCCGGCTTTGCACGGGTAGACAAAATATTTGATATCAATGTCTACCCGTGCGAAGCCGTGCGGGCCGCTATCATGTATATAGCTATAGAACACGATGATGCATACATATCACCACGCTGAATCCCATTCGAGTTTGATAGAGCGCCATTTCACTCGTCACTCTCACATCTGTAACAGCATTTTTGATCATCAGACTGCAGCAAACCTCGTGGCCTAGGTATACTGCAAGGGCATCGATTTCATGATGCCAATAATTATAATATTATTCAGGTAACATGTGTACATATTTTTGCCATCGCTCATCTTATCTGGTAAACTTAAGATTACTAATTTTAATTTACAATACAAATAATTTAATTACAAAATTAAGATTACTAACAAAATGTCTTTCCATAGTGACACCTATTTATGCGATTGTTCAAATTTATATTACGCATTCATAAACATTGTATTTCTTTCTCGGATTTTTTTTCGCCATGTTTTTACGTCTACCTCGATAACCGCTATCGTAATCCTAGTTTATACAAAAGCTAAAATATTATCATATCTCATAAATTCGTATATATTTTTGTCAAATGGCACTGAGCCTAAGGTGCGCGAGACCGACTTGGATATTGAATTTTTTTCTCCCGCACTCGACCGCATTTAATGCTTTATATTCGCCTCATTGGTGAATTCAAGTAATTCTGCATAAAGTACCTACCAGATATTTAAAAACTGAAAACTTTCTGATGAGCTCAATAAAAATATTTGATATTTTTTGATAATAATCTGATAGGAGTTATGCGGTTTACTTTGTAATTCGAAACAAATTGATAAGACAGTGTGACCCGTTGCTCTTGAATACGTGATTCGAATATAATTAACCTAAGGCTGTGATACTAATTGTCAAGATTCTGCAAAGCTAGTAGTACCTAATATAAACTAGTGAGAGACAAGATGAAATCATAGAAATTTTAAACTCATATTATATTTGATAAAGAAATACCCGTCCGAAACACTGCCAAATTCTGTTTACATTGAAGAATTCTGACGTTGTATCTTTCATCTATTACTAGTAACTAGACAATGGATCGCACTTGAAACGTGTGAGCGCTTTAGCTCGGCTTAGCAAAACCGCAGGTAATTGATTAACGCCCGTTTTTCTTTTTACGAGTAAGACTGGTAATTGCAGAATTCAGAAACAACGTTGTGCATTAACATTCCGAAACAGTAATAAATGATTTATTAAAATTTTGAACATAGCAATTGATACCTTTGAGAATATTTATACTTTAAGATATTAAAACTGATTAAGTTCTAATAATACTGGTAAATAGTGAAGGTTTTCGTTCACTTATTTACATAAAATTGTGACTTTAATTGGACAATAATATGGTGGATCAAGAGCTAAGGTGTCTATTTTGACCGCATCCTGTAGAGATGCGTGTGTCGATAAGGCCATGAAATTGGCCCACCCTCGAAATGCATAATGGCTTTAAGGAAATTCACACCTTCCCTAATTAGGGTAGAATTGAGGAAGAATAAATATTGAAAGGGAGCCGCCGTCTCTATACTTTACCTATAGGTATGTAAGTACTACATGGTGCGGCAGTAGTGTTGTCATAAAATACAGTACGTGAGTAATGTAATACATATGATGTTCTTTATCTACTTACATGTTATAAAAAAATTAAGTGTATTGGTTTTGACGGCCACGTGTCTTAATCCACTGACAATATGTCTACATCATATTGTGTATGTTGTCTTAATCAAATCATTATGATATTGCAAGCACGTCATCGTAGTGTAATTCGTGCATCAAAAAAAAATATGAGTGGTGTAAAAAGTTGAAACAGCGTCAGCTATTTATAAATGAGCTTGCTTATCGTAAGTTGATCGGTATAATACGTGAATATTGTATTTGAACCGTTTCATTTTATCCGATGTGATGATAAATATTTTTATTACGAGTTCCTCAATGTGTATCATTATTACACAGACAGGCATACGTTGAACTAGTTTCTCGCTGGCATTTTGATAATTTTAAATAAAATAAATGATTAACGTAATACTGTAAATAGTAATAGTATGTTATACGAAACGTTAAATTAAAACTAATCCAAATTAAACCACACGATCCGCGGAATCGAATCGCGTCGAATCACCTTTGAGTAATGCGCACTGAAACGTTGAAATAAAAACAATGCATCAGAAAAATGAGCAACATAATAACTTTAAACCGGGCACACTGTAAATCGATCTACCAACATTATTATTAAGTGTTTTATGGGAAGGTGAAACCTTTAATGTCGAACCAAATATATGGAGTGGCAGCTCTTCGCGGCACAATCACCGAGTCGACTCGCAACACTATATTATTGTTTCATTCAAACAACTCATTCATAAAATTGCGACTCTTTTTCAAGAGCAACCCGAGAGGCCATCGACACTCCCCATTGGATGACGACGGTTAAACATTAACCTGTTCCATTAAATCGAATATTGCATGTTAAAAATAACATCGGATTCGTTATCACAGAAAGCCGACTTAGAGGTCTTCAATCATTCAGTAGCGCGCAAATGAAACGTTGATTTCACTAATGAAGTTGTTTCAGATTGTTCGCCGAGATTTATTGGCCACTGTTACGATACAAACATATGCTAGCGCTTCGGGTAGGTACTTGTCTAATAATAACTGGGCCATAATTTTGCTTAATATCGCTGTGACGGTCGCAAACATTCCTTCATACCCGCTGATTTTAGATCGACGCTTACAATAGCTAAGTATTAAAGTGGTATTTCAAATTATTTTTACTGAATAACTTTTTCAAAATTGTAAGGACACCACCAAATTAATTCGAATTAGTAGATAAGATATTTATTTTAAAGTACATACCTGACTAGGATTTCTTATTGGATCAGTGCGCATTATTGTCAAAGTGAAAGCATGTTAATAAGAATTGGAAACTAAAATTTTGTGAACATTTGATAGCGAAAATATGAGACAATTACCACCAGTTTTTTAACAAACAAACGTTTTACGATTCTGCTAAGTGATATTTAATAAAAATCATCAAAGAAGGAAAGATCAATCCCAATTGGATTCCAATTGCATTTTACAACTCGAAAACCAAGCCACTCATGCGCTATCCGCACGTAGGTACATCGACTATTGTGTCAGGTTGTTTAGAAATGGCATTAGGGTATCGAAATTTGAATTATCGGTTAATACAGCCGCCATTAAAGCGGTGGCGATTCAAAACATCCCGTGCCGTTACCGCTTGAGCCTTTATTGCAGGCGGGCAGCACGCTAATCGACAACTGTGTTACCAAAATAACTCGGTAAAACCACGGCCTCCCCTATGGATATTAATTTTTCGGTGAATCTGTTTCGCGTATCACGAAAACAAACGTAGGTAGCTGTTATTTTACGTGGATTAATAATTCAAAGTTTACCGTCATAACATTTGGTTTATTTTAAAATATTAAGATTTTGTCCTGAATAATTCGCTGTTTGATAAAAGTTTTGTGGCAACTATTCCTGATATTAATAACACAACATAACTTATTGAATAAATGTATGCCGTTGACGATTATTGTTTTCGCGTTAAGGAACTTACGCACTTTTTTTTAAAAAACGTAATGTACATTAGGCACGATAGTCAAACAAACCCGACAAAGGGAACCGCTTACGTACTATTCTTATTGCCTTTATCAACTGTTTCATATCGTGACTGAACACAACCATTAATTATGGTGAACTTAATAATAACTAAAGTTTTACGAAGTGTCTTTGGTATCATTACATAATATTAAATACCCGGAAAATATCAGCCCACTTCAAACCTCAACTTGTTGCTGAACCAAAATTTGTAAAAATGTTAATTAGGTATATCTCTTCCAAAAATAACCCTACAAAATATGCAGGTACGTACCGCTGAATGTTTGTATTTCAGAAAATTTACGTTCCATTTTCAGGAGATTTTAGTTCGTTAATCGTTGTGTTGTGTGTCACGGTCACTAAGTCTGCGGAGCAAATGATTTGCTATTGTTTAACTATATATTATTTCACACATTTATACATTTCATTAACCTAAGCTTAATAGAAGTTATCTATGTGGGTCAAATCTCAAAAACACAACGGAATTTTCTATCAATCATTTTTATGTTTTTTTTTATGAGAGCTGTAGGTCACCCTTAATAAAGCTAACACTCAGCGAAAATTTCAAAGACCTATGTATATTTGTTTTTTATTAGGTGTATCATTTCTCTATGTTATTTCATAGCATTATTAGCGACGTGTTAATAATAGAATGACGAAGAAATCTGCTTAAACAGATCCTTTAGCCTTACTAAAATTTCCCAACAATGCTATAAAACTTTTACATAATGAGCATGTTCTAACATGTACTTCTTATTAAAGATTTGGTATTGACTTGGAGTTGTGGCTGCAATCGTGTCATGCCGTCGTCGTCGCGTTGGCTGATCGCGCCATCCGTGTGTCCCAACGTCGCCGCTTCACAGTCGACGAGGTGTGAGAACTAACGATATCAGAGCAGGAGCACCCCAACCATCGCCGTCGCAGCCGTGGGCGTAACTGTCATACATGTGTATTTAATTTTCACCATGTTGGTAATAAAATTTCACGATTCTTCACTGATTAGGACACTCAATGAAAGATCTGTGGTTTGATATTTGAAAAACGTTTTATATTGCGCCATTCCAAAAGAAAAATAAAGAACTCTAATATTTATGAAATTGTAAGTCTTATTACGTAAGTATAATACAAAGATTTGTGCTAAGCGGGGATTGCATATAAGTAAAAAAATATTATAACTAAATAAAAAATGCGGAATTCTTTCAAATTGAAAAAAGCTGCTCCCTCCCATTTTAAATGAGAAGGCTCTGAATTCTGATCTAGAATATAAACAATTTAGCTTGATTTCAAGCCGCTTGCCATGTGGACCAAAACAGTATAAATCCACTTAGCACACCATAAGCCCAGATAGATGCAAAGATTAAAATACAACATTTTCAAAAAGTTTCGTAAGCTGATTGCGTAGATGCCGTAATAATATTACGAAAAATCTTAGAGAGCTCGATACATTATGTTAAATTTAAAAAGCCAAAAAAAGGCTGTAAACAAGAAATTATTCCTATATTTACTTTAATAATTGAGGCTATCATGCATGATATTCTAATTAATAACGCTCATAATTTCTATTGAGTGTGAGTCATTGAACATGGTATAATAAGAATGAGAATATTCTACATGTAATAAAATTTACTTTAATTTATTATATAAAGTACACGGCCGCGCGAATTGCAATATCTTCTTATTAATCGCACCGTAACTCGCTAACACGGTTTTTTCATTGCTCTGTTTGAATACGAAAAGTTTTATTACCATCAAAACGTATAGCATATCGCAAGTTCCATTCGACTGACTCTACTAGTGTTAAAGTGAAAATTAGACTATATTGCTAGGTGCAAAGGTATCATATTTCCAAGAAGTGTACACGTGACTTGGTATTCTTAGTATGGATTAAGTTTGTCTCGAGTATACGCACGCACACACGCGCCGCGATCCGGTTGCGTCTGCGCTTTAGTATGGGAATCACTACCTCACGACGCGCCGTAACGAGAGACTACAAAATTTACTAACCGCGTGAACAGAGCACTCCCGCATTTCGGAGAAATTAATTAAAGTTTCCGAGAAGACCGTTTCATTCATCTATCTGATTGGGGCATGGAGTGTCTGTTACGGCCGACCGCTTGGGAGTTCGGGAGGGTGTCGGGTTTACGCCGGGGTGACTGACCAAAATGATCCGATCTCAATCAAGGCATGGCTTAAGGGACAAAATCTCCACTTGCCGATTAACAGTGAATTAATATAGTCGGTTACTTCTCCACTCCGTTGCTTTTTAAGCATTACGATAACACAACTCCGGTGTAACGAATTTAGTTTACTCGTATGACATCTTTTATGTCAGTTTTATCGGCAACATGGTGATAAATTATTTTGAACGTGTTTTGTTTTTTGTCTGTCTTTGTTTTTAAATTAACGTAGACGTAGTACGCTTTTAAAATGAATGATTCTCTAAAAAATCTATCCATTTTTATTTCTACAAAGACAAATGGCGCGATTATTAATATTGCGACTGTTACTTTTCCACAAAGAGTTTGCTAATTAGTAAAAATTCAATGCGATACCTTGCTATGTGCTTACCTACATAAAACAAATGTATACTCGCATAACATTAAACATTGGCTCATTACCAAGAACAATAGCTTACCAGAGGAACATTTACTTAATCATGACTCTTTATTACTTATGCTTTAATAAAGTCGAAACGGCCACCAAACGAATTCAAGCAAAAAGGTCAGCCCAGCAACGGTCGAATGCAAACTGCAAAAATGACGAAGATTGTTCATGGTTTATTAAGGAGTTAAATGAATGATTTTGGTTTTGTTTTTAGTTTTTCGGGTTCTCTGGGCATACAAATGCATTCTAGTGGCAAGGTATCATTGTATTTTAGGTAGTTAAGGTATTGTAGATATGTATGTTTTAAAGACATTTCATAAACTATGAGTATTTAGGCTTTAATGTGTTAATTTATTCTAGTATCTCCCATTAAAGGCTAGACCGCTTAATTTGAATACATGTAATATATTCCAAATAGTAGACTGAGTTACGAAGTTTATCAAACCAAAATTGGCTTGGCCTTACTAGTTTACAAATAAATATGTGACAACATATATGTTGTTAGGTCTCTAAAAAAATAATATAGTGACCAGGTGAAATGAGATAAATCAATCAAATTGTGAGACCAACTTTTATTTCAAGTGTGTCTGAAATCTCCTAACGTTGTGGAGTACCGACACAGAGAGTTCTACATATATTTATATGGAAAAGTTCTTTATGTAAAGAAAAGTTAAAAAAAGTGTCGAGATGTCTCTACACTTTTAGTGAAAAGGTAGTTCGGCAATTACGGCATATTGAATAAAATTCTATCCTAAATTTAATTGCCTCGACTGTTCGCCGAACATTGGCACAAGAGACCTACTCAATTCTAATGTCAGCATTATGTAATGCTTATCTTTTCTCGTATCCTCGCGACTAGACGTTCCCCATACGGGGGTTCTTTTTGCAAGTAGTATCTACGCAGACAAACTATTAGATGTCTGGACCGATTGGACCGGTTATACAAAGGAAAGCAACCCTTTTGTACGCCTGTATCTAACGGCACAGGACGGGTGTGCCACTTAAAATAAAAATGGCTCCTATGAGACCCTTTAAACATATATAATATACATCCATTACATTTCATTTATTAATCTCTTCATACTTACATATGCCGCCGGTTCTGGACACTGCTTTCTATGATTGAGCACACGGTTGATCTGTTCTATTAAGTTGGAGCGCCCTTCTTAGCTTCTCCGTCCACTTACAGCCGCATCATATTTTTTGTACTGGTTTATTTAGTATTCAAGATATATATATAGAATTATAGATATAATAATGTCCATATCAATGTATAACATTATTTTCTTTTTTAGTTATTGTCATGGAACTGCTGATTCAGGAATTATATAAATTCAAAAGTTGTTCAATATTTTTTGAATTCTGGTATACATTCAAATACGTGCTTGGTGCAACGTGAAAACGTACCAAAGCCTAATAAAAATTAGTACCCATTTTAATGCCCGTATTATCAGTACCTACCCTACGCGGACAAAGTTGTAAGCGGATATTATTGTAGATTTACC
The DNA here is from genome assembly GCA_951449985.1 of Falcaria lacertinaria. NCBI lineage: Eukaryota > Metazoa > Arthropoda > Insecta > Lepidoptera > Drepanidae > Falcaria > Falcaria lacertinaria. The sequence continues at coordinate 8,967,880 of OX602108.1, forward strand.
TATGAACTTTGAGATTTCTTAACCACCATTATCAGATATAATTATCTGTTGATTAGCGCGCACTCAGAAATTATAATAGTTTTTATTTGGAACCATATAAAGTAAGTATGTAAGGACAAATGACTGAATTTTAAATTAAAACACAATTTAAAATTCAGTAATTTGTCTATATTTGCCGATGACATTGTACTGGTCGGTGAAGATGGGCTCGAGGTCCAGAGCAAACTGGTAAAATGGCAACACAAATTGGAGTGTTGGCTTGAAGATCAGCAGAACCAAGTCAGAATACATGTTCTGCAATTTCGGCTGTATTTCCAATTGTACGGCCATAACACTAGATGGAACACCTATACCAGTCTGCTCCGACTTCCGATACCTCGTTTCGCTCATGCAAGGCGATGGCGATGTGGACAGGGCCGTCTAGCACAGAATTAACACAAGATTGATGAAATGGCGGCAGTTCACGGGTACTACATGTGACTCCCGATTCCCGCTTAAGCATAAAAGGAAAATTTGTAAGACCATGATAAGGCCTGCTGTCATGTATGGATCAGAATGTTGGGCCACAAAGGCGACGGATGAAAGAAGACTGATGCAACTGAGACGCGAATGTTGACATGGATGTGTGGCCTAACGAGAATGGACAAGGTAAGAAATGAGTTTATTAGAGGAAGTTTGAAAGTAACTCCAGTGACAGAAAAGTTGAGAATTTGACATGGTATGGGCATATTATGCGGAGGAATGAAGATAACGTGGTAAGAAAGGTTTTACGTATGATTATCGATGGGTACAGGGGTCGAGGTAGACCTAATAAAAAATGGATATACTGTGTGAAAGATGACATGGCCAGAAAGGAAGTAAATACAGGGATGACGGCTGATAGAGAAGGATGGAAGAGAAATACATATTGCAACGACCACAAATATATAGGATACCTAAGAGCAGGAGAATGATGAGTAATTTGTCTTTAGACAAATCTCCAGCTTCATAGGTAAAGACCTATATTTGAATTTTATAATTAAGTACGTGATGGGAATAGTTCAAATTAGCACGAATATAATTATTATAATATCTGTTTGTAAAGCAATTGCGTGTTCTTATAAAAAAAATACATTTATCGTTTTAGTTGGTTGTTTACCTAAATAATTAAACGAATACTAAGAACGTAAAAGCGTTTCAGTTGGTGAAGTAAAATGATGCCACTCAAGTGTTAGCGAGACTGCTCTTAAAGCGTACGTTACAACGCAGCATAAACGTTTACAGCCCATTCTTGAACTTAATTGCTATTTAAATAAAAACGTACCATGAAAGCAATGGGACCTTGCTGCTATTAAAGAAAAAACCTCTTTGAATTCTTATTAAGTAAGTAAGCGTATTTAAAGGCAAAGTTTATAGCAGTTTCGTATTGTGAAATGAAAAATAGGGAAACGTAATTGGAGGCGAAACAACGGAGTGGAATGTAACAATAAGAAGGTTGCCAAGGCATAAAGCGTAAGGCTTCAAAACTAAGGAATAATGAGGATAATCCCCTTTCTGAGTGAGTGAGGGAGTGAGTCCCCATTATCAGACAGATAGCGAAAGTGGAGCGTGCACGCACTCGCCCGCTGACCAAACCATTCCTAACCATTATCTTTATTAACATTCGGCTATCTACCAATTCACTATTTTAATTTTGTCTCGCTAAAGTAACAAACAAACAGATAGCTTTCAATATTAATATAACATGAATCAAATTTAATAAACTTTTATCAGATAAAAATGAGGGTGACACAGAAGTAATAATTTGTTAATGAACCGCATGCACTCGAGCGATAGAGCGATACTGTTCTAAATAATGAACGTATTTCGTTACATTTGATTGAATTTTGTTTGTGATTGTATTTTATGTGATTATTTTCTGAGTAATTCAATAGCTTTCTGAATCCCTTTCCATGTTATGTTTTACAAAAGATAGTAATGTGAAAACTCATACCTAATATAATTTAAACTACTAACTCGACATAGGCATTGATAAATTATTATAATGATATAACTAAAAACCATAGTGGTAGCTTTAACACTTGCGAACAATAAGGAACAAAAAATCTTGGATGTACCGACCGCCCGATAAGGCACACTTATCACACTCCGAACTTGCTAAAATAGATGTTTTAAATTATTTAAATTATATAAATTATATTTTACAGAATTGAAAGATTTGTAAAGGAAATCCAGCGAGAAATTCTTCTTAATTGGTGAAATTTGATAGCTTAATAAATGCCGAGATGAATGACAATCACAATTTATAAACACCCCCATAGTTTATCCAACATAGTTTGTATGAGCTCCTAGGCCAAAGTGGCCTAAATTTTTATCGAAACGTCCAACACCGAAAGACAAGGCACTTGAAAAATTCTCAGGTTAAGACCGGGACCGACGGCTCTAGGTGAAGAAAGCGAACACACCTATGCAACTATTGAATGAGAACTCTATTGTATAAGTTAAGCATAAACATTTATTTGTTTTTATTTTTAAGATTTATGGGAGTTTAAGAAGCCTGTTAGGTCATACTTTTGTAAGCACTTTCTATCTTACGTTTATTTACATTCTGTATAATGTGCAGCCATTATTAATACATGGCTGCAATTAAAAATATTCAGAAGATTCCTCTTTCACAACTATTGTTAGCGTTTGTGAAAGTTTTATTATGTTTAATTTAATTAATTAATCACGTGTATGCATAATGTGAGACCAAATAAATTAAGGTATTTTAATTACTCCCTATGGTGAAATCAACGCGGAATACGGCATTTGTAAGTCACATATTTTTCCCTCTGATCGCTGGTACCAATTTTTTTTTTATTTCCGTGATGTTTCATTTTTTTATTTTAACGTAACGTCCCTGGGACGATGATTTTGTAAGGGTTTAGCCAAGCCTACTTTAAGCCGATTCAAAAAAGGAGAAGTATATATTATATACCTTATTCAAACTCATGAATTGGTACATTTTTATATGTTAAATTTCTTCACAGGTTGAAAGGATGATGGGATAGAAATCTTTAGCTAATACATGAGACAGCCAAACAGTGATAATAATGCCCAGGCCTTTTTCAAAAGGGGGCTAAAAATGATTACTTTTTTACTCAGGCTAGGTGTAAGTTTTACGGTGGTGAAATATTTTTTATATTATTGTAACGAATCTTATTTCTTTATGAGTGTTGTCATAGGTTTTTTTATTTTAAAAAAGCAGGTGTTTTCCAATACCTATAATACAACCTATTAGTATAGTATTATGTACTTGCTACAACATACAACCTGTTATGTAAGGCACAGCAATTATATACCTAATTTAATTACACAAATAGGTATGTACTTAGTACATAATAAGTACTAAGTACACGTATTAACGCAGTATATTATCTACTCTGAGGTATTATCTCTTTATTTCTATCCTCTACATATTCGTGAACAGAGTTATAAAATTTGTCAAATAAAATCTGTCAGTTAGCAAAAGTTCCAACAATCAACAACAAGGATAATAGTCGTTGTTGTTAAACTAAGTAGAATTAAATACGCTAGAATTAGCTTTCTAAAATCTACCTTGCCAGCTCGAGTTTAGACACGATTTCAGTTATTCTATACGCCTTGAACACCTTTAAGGGAATATTCCTGATTCTGAAAATAAACATATTTACAGAACTTATCTTCTTCTTAAAGACTTATTGCAGAGAGTATCATCGTTTGTTTAAATAATAACAACAATAGAAAAAAATATGTTTTCCGTATCTCTGCATATATAACGACCTTCAATTGAATGCAGTATTATTATTATTATTATTTAGTATGGTACCTATTTGATGCTTAGTTCTATACGTACCCGTAAGTAAACAGTAAAAACATACGCACGTTAGGATTCGTATTAGGTACCTATATGCATATAAGTGGATTTTCATTTGTGTGATGTAATATACCTAGTACGATCTATACGCAAATAAATAAAATTGAAGTGTCCGCTAGTGGTTCCGAAATAAAGGCATTACATTAAGCCCATAATATGGTTATTTGCAAGCCATGAAAATCCAAACAAGTAAAAAATGTTAATCTCTCTGTCTGAATGTTTGTTTGTTTATTTGCGCTAATCACCAAAATTGCTGAACTGATTTTGACAGAGTTTTGATCAGTGAGACCTCTTACTGTCAGCAGTAAGAGGACTTTAAAGAGTAGTAGTCGAAAATTAATCCCGGGAAAGCAAGGGGTTTCCTTAAAAAGGTTTTTAATGTTCATTCTACGCGGGCGAGGTCGTGGGCAAAGCAATTGTAGGTATATAATGCATTCAGTATGTACTAATGACAGACGCCGATTTATTCGACAATGTACTGAGCGTACTATGTATTTACTTCTATACAAATTTTATATTGATACATACTAATAATTATAATTCGAGTCAATCGTAACCTGTGCATTAAATTGTGGTTCAATCTAAGCATAAGTTGGTAGGTAGTGTTAATTTTTATAAATCATAGATAAGGTTGAAAAGTAAGATGAAATTTTCTTATAAGTTTAATATGCTACTTATTATGTATATGTATGTAGGTAGGTACCTAACCTACTTATAGAGTAGGCCTGCCTGGTGATATGGAATTATCTGCACTGTTATTGATAAAATTTATATATTTATAACAATTAAATAGGTACTTATAATTGTATAACCTGTTATTTAATAGAGCAGCAGTCAATTTAATCGTGTAATAATAATTGAACATAACGTAATAAATTGAATCTGTTATTTGTATCTTGTCATTTTTATGGTCTCAAGAAAAAAGTATGTAAATATATCATTACAGTATCGTTATTGTCATTTTTTACCAGTTTGTGAAACTACGTTTATAACAATACCAATTACAGATGAAGGTTAAGTATTTCATACTTTAAATTTCGATCACAGCAAAGCACAAATTTGATTCTTGTTCGTCTATTCTTATCTTTGCATGATTTATGATGACAAACAAGTACCTAAGTAGGTACCTACGTAGGCGCGTACTGAGTTACTGACCGACGACCGGCTCTATCAAGTAACGACAAATAGATTCCTTAGTTAGTCACACAAAGGCAAGTGGCGAGCGTACCGTTTATTTATTGTTATTTTTCTATTATTCGGCAAACGCCCATATGAAGAATGAGAAACTTAAATTAAAAAAAAAAGAACAACTATTTTAGGTAGAGTGAGTGAGTTTTAATAAGTAACCACGTGAACACACCACCGTGCATTAGGTAATCAAAATAGGTAATATCAAATTCAAATAAAATATATAGAAGATCGCTCTGCAAATTTTACAAACTGTAAACAACGCAACAAATGGCTTGGTATTAGTTTGTGAAAGTTACCTGATTTGGCGGCGATCCCCTGAAGGCGAATTGAGAGGTCATCTTTCACTTTGAAACTCGTTGATAAACTTGCAAATAATCACGTTTAGTTTAATGTTCGTGTCACTGTCCGCACACACTTCACAGTTGCATGTTGTGTCGGCGCGGCACTAGTCCCGGGGTGAGCGAGTCGAGCTGCGATGCATCCCGGGCGAGTAGACTAGCGAGCGGGCGGACGAGCGGCAGCTAGGCATGCACTCGCGACGGGAGCCGCGCGGTGCGAATATCGATTGCAGTGCAGACTCGGGAGCCACGGAGCGTCACAGGAACGGAGCCGCGAGGTGCAGCGGGCGCGTGGTCGCGCGCGCGGCGGCAGTGGGTAATGCGGTAGCTGCCCGCCAGGTGATAGTAATTGGCGCCGCTGTCCCGCTCTAGCATCGGCCGTCCCTCTCGGCGCGCACACGCACGCTATGTGAGTGTGTGTGCGTGACGCCGCACACCGCTCCTTCTTTTCACGCTCGCGTCGCCGTTTGACCCCGCGCCGCCGTCGCCGCTCTCGATTTTTGCGGTGCGGTGGGTGGCACCCGTCGCAGGGGCGGCCCGCCGCAGTGGGTACGAAGAGGTGGGGGTAGATGCACTCCTTTCTTTTTTAAAGCTTCTCTTTCTTTTCTCGTATTTTTTATGTTAGTATTGGTCGTGAGCGGTCTCTTTTATTTTAATTCTATACATATATATTGTGATAATTAACAGTGACGATGCGCACGAGCGAGTTTGCCGAAGCATGGACTTAATGATAGCTTTGCATTTGATTAAAGAGGACCACGACCTCCGTCATCCTTATTTTCGAGCCATGTGAACAGCTATAGATTTTGCTTGTGATTTTCCGCCTTAGACTGTTGTAAGTATTAGTATGCTTAGATGTAGCTTGCTAGGGTTGCCGCTTTAGCAATGTTAACAAAATGTTACAGTATCAAACGGACTTTTGAATGTATTCCTCCTGGCTGCGTCTGTATTACATTAAACTCATATTATTTTAGCGGCAACTGACTTCTGATCCTATAATAAACAAGCTAATATGTTTGAATCTCATTCAAATGCATTAATATCTAGTGTACACAAAATAACTCTGTTTAATAAAGTTAAAATTAAAATTATACAACAGGGTATTCGCTTACTTGTTTTAATATATAATTATGCATTTATGAATTTCACAGCTTTGATACTTAATCATTAAACATTTAAAAAAATCAACAAGTAGGCACCTAGGTAGGGACTTAAAAACACCTTTTCACCAACAAATGGCTGCGTGGCTTTAATCGGCATCGAATGGAAAAACAATTTTATAACGAGACAGTTTTAGAAACTAAACTGTTGAGTTCTCCCACGACGACGGGAGGCAGGGGCAAATATTTGCGGGAGCAAAAGCAATGTCTGAAGATGAGCCCAACACAATTAAACTATTATAATAATACAGCCAAGTATCGAAATAAAAAGCGCAACGTCCCCGATCGATCTGTTCCCCTCTTCTTTCTTATCGCGCGAATATTTCACACTGAACGCATACCGACCGAAAAAACTCACACAGATATAAAATATTCAAACGGTATAACATAAAATAAATTATCTTAGGTGAGTGTGATAGTGTGTGCGTGGCCCCCTCCTCTGGGCGGGCCGTAGCAAGCGGACCAATTGGGACGAGCGGCGCGCGACTCGCAACAAAACTCAATCGTCGGGTCGCTCTCGCTACTGCCGCACGCCTGTACACTGTCCGCTACTTCGCTTACACTGAAACCCTGACCTTAATCCCCGCTCATTAACGTTACACCGTCTAACCTACGAACAATAAGCGAATTATCTTTCTCGATTAAATTGTTGCTTTTTACACTACATCTGTCATAAAGTTGTCATCGCAACTAAAATGAATTAGTCAAAATTGTCAGTAACTTACTTGTTACGGTTACAATTGTGAGCGTCGAATTACCTATGTTATATGTTTGTCAACAGAACACATATGTAACTAAAATTGTACATTGATAGACGAAACAAATTAAAATAATCTAGGTAACTGAAACATTAACTCATAAAGTAGGTACACAGGGTACCTATATTAAGACGTTGATTACCTAAATAATATGAATATCAATAAAATTGAAAGCTGTCAGGTTAATTATGTAACTTATATTTTATTATTCTATATGCGAATGAAAAAAACTACGTGCTTCTAAGTGCTTCTTTTCTCATCATAAACATTTAAAAAATCCACTAAGAATATATTCCATATTAGCCGCTAAATAAATATGATGGGTGCTATAAGAACTTCGTTAAAATATTCGTCAACCATCTCAAACATTTAGATGTAGTTTTCGCCAATAGGTAGTTGGTTTCTCGATAATGGTTTAATATTATTTTTCTAAATATGATAAGTCAGGTGGGTTGGCTAGTAAAAGTACATGATATAGTGATGATGAATTAGAAAACTAAGAATATTTAATATAGGTATCTTTACCACTTTGTATTTTTGGATGTATTGTGATGCTCGAGAAAACCGTGTTATAAACTGATTAAGTACTCTATTCTGCGCTCTAGGTCTACTTAACCTAAGTATCTATCTGCGATTAGTTGGACTTTAGATATTTTATTTATTAGATTATATTTTATTAGAATTATAAGTAATGTTATTTGGCATCAAACTAAAATTATTCATTTACAGCAGTTCGGTCTTAGTCTCTTGTGCTTGGCTCAGTTTAAATATCGATACCTAAATGTCATCCACTAATAGGGCTATGACACAGATATGGGTCAACTACAACTTGTAGTTGACAGTATATCTGTGGCAGATCATATATGGCCACTAAATTAAGAACGGTCCTAATATAGAGCCTTGCGGTACTCTCACTTTTATTTACGACGTTTTGGATGTTTCACTGACTACCCTTCTCGATGGGCACCGGTCTACTAAGTACCTATGAGGATACAGATAAGAGAGAGAGAGAGTAGAAGAGTTTGAAATAATGTATACCTTCAAATATTATTTTTAGTATAGGAGTATTTATAGACGAAAGTTACAGATCAAGAAATACATGAAAATATAAGCAATTGTTGATAGGATGGGTTGATAGTCTTAAGTGCAACTCTACCTTGCTTTGTGTCTTTCTAAGAGATTTAACCCCTAAAATCAATTACCTACATACGACACTTACATTTGCATAAGGAAAACAGAATAGGTGAAAATAGCATTAAATTAGAGCACTAGTGGTTCTAATGGTAGTGCCACAGATTTTTTTTTAAAGGTCATAAATGTTCCTATTGTTATTTACTATCACAGTTCTCAAAATAACTCTTACACAGCGGAAATAAATTGACTCCAGATTTTATTGCATTAAATGTACCGTATAAATTGTGCCCACTTCAGGAATAATGCATTACATTATCAACCGTATGAGTTCACGTTGAGAGTCCAATAAAGGTTGAAAGTATTTTTTCATACAATCGTTTGTTGCTGGTATCCACTTCAATTGGCTTTGTTTATTATTACACTGTCAAATTATTTTGTAAATTAATGTGTTTATTATTTACATTACAATTAAATATGAGTTTTATTAGTGTAACAAATAAGTTGTAAAAGTTTTTAGTGGTTATATTCAAATTAAAAACGTAGCAAGTTAAAGAACATTTAAACCCCATAATATAGAATTATTAATTAATAATTGCAGCGTACAAGGGAGTTTTAATTAAATCTGGCAGTATCTGATATCATTGTCGTTTATTTCATAGAATGAAATCTATGTCCAAATGTTATTTAGCGCTTTGCAAGAAAAGAGTGAAGGGCGAGCTCTAGGTATGTCTAAGATGATCTTATCTTAGACTCTATACTCAATGAAAATCGTAATAAAATGGCTTATAAGAGGCCGAAATACCTAATTTGGTAGTTGCATCACTATGGTTATCAAAACGTCTTGTGACATCATAATAGTCATCTTATTGTATCGATAGATGCAAAATTTTACCATCTTGTTTTAAGTTTACCTCAAGATTCATTATTGACAGCTCAATGTATAACCCAACAAATTCAAGATGGGAAAACGTACCGACACCTTTAAAGGCGCTATCATAATAAATAAAAAAGACTTTATTTACTCTACTCAAATGAGTTTCTGGCTCATACATATCGGGTTCGCAGAAAGCGTTATTAGCGCGCTGTACACATTGCCACAAAGACACATCACATTTAAATATCACACTAAAAGCGTCATCTACATACGTCCTACGGAGCAAATCCTAAAAGTGATTTATACTGAGACCCTATTCGATTGAAGCAGATTACAAATAATGAATAAAATTGCATATGAAATGAGTAGAGGAGTCCGTAGAGTAGGTACTTACACCTTCACCCACGGTTATTTGAGGGGGGAGTGGGGTTGCAGCTTTATTGCCGGTAAATACTTGAATACGTCGCTAGAAAACGATATGCCCTCGTATCGAAATGTCCAACTTCATTTGTGCTTTTGATCTGTTTGCCATCGTTGTTCTCTTCAAATGCGCATATTAAACCGAGGCGCGAGGTTCTTTGAAACCAAAATTGAAAAAGCACTTCTTTACATTTTTACTAAGGAAAAAAGGTTAGTGGGAGAAAAAAAAACATAATGATGCATTTTAGGCTCGGTGAATAAAAATTGTATCTACTGTTTTCTTCATAAGTATGGTTTAATATCTTCTTCTCAATCGTTTGCACTCTTGGCAGTCATCAGTGCGGGTGGTGGTTCGCTTCACAAGCCGTCGCCATTCCTCACGTAATGACGCCTGTCTCGTGCATTCGTTCACGGAAAGATTTAATGCCGCCTTTATTTGGTCGGTCCAGCGCAGCGGTGATCTGCCGCGCGGTCTCGTACCCTGCACCTCAAGGCGTTCCATACAGGCGCCATCGCGTCGCGACACATGCTCAAAGAAAGTGAGAATGCGAGCTTGGACAGTAGAGGATAGGCGCTGCTTTATGCCGAGTTCTATATCTTCAGCATTCTTCTCCAGCACCATATTTCAAGAGCATCTATCCTCTTTTTCTCACTTTCTCTTAGGGTCCACGTCTCATTGTATAATATAGGTAATTTATCTAGGACTTAACGTCCTAGATAAATGACCTAGGTCATGGGTAGTACTACTTCCAGTAGGTATACATCCCTGATTCTTACTATTAGTTGTACGTAGTATATTATCTACTCTGAGCTATTAGCATGTGCTTGGTCCCTCGTGAGTCGTGGCTAGGTCTGGGGCAACTGCAGTTGACGTTATGCACCTATTGGACGGGCAGACGATCTCTCTCACTGAAGTTAAGCTTGATCACGAAGAATAGCATGGGACTTTAGTATAGCGCCTGAAGAAAGAGACTTATTGCCTTCATTTATGGTGACTTATAATAAATATTATCTTCAATTTTTTGAGTTTAAGATGATCTAATTTACAGTTGTATGTGGTCCACGTGCAATTTACTTTCTGTAAAATATAACAATTTTTTGTTATGCTTTAGTTTAAATTTATCAATATTGCAATAATTATAATAAATGAACGATATGAAAATATAATGTGCTTCATAATAAAGAGTTCATTGAGTAAAAAAAATCTAAACGGTAACCGACTTAACCCATTTTAGCTCGAACAATCTTACCTACCTATTGTCCTATTTAATAAGCGAAGTAAGTGAGTAAACATTTTCTTGCGAAGGGAGAGACAAGTTGCAAAAACAGTTTAAGACAAAAGAGTAACGAAACCAGAAATGAATCCGGGCGGGCGAGTGCTTCCGCCCGCCCCACGGCGAGGGCGCGGAAATAACACGGGAGGCTGGAGCCATAGACCAGATAACAGTATAGAGGAGGCGATTGGCAAGAAATAAAACTTACGTAGTCCTAGCAACAACAATAATCAACTACGTATTCATATTGCTTGCGACTATTTTTGTATGGAAAAAAGAACAGCTGCGCCGGTGAAAAGTGGAACAAAAAATTTGTATGTAAATTTTGACATTCCGCGAGTTACATTTTCGAATACGTCATCGTAAGTTATTCTTGCTCGGGCTTGCATCGACTAAAGGGACATTATAAAAGCGAAGCCTTTTCACAGCTAGTTGGGCAACAGTTGCTCAAAATATAAAACCGAATATTTGTATAAATACATGAAAAAAATTACATGGAATTTATTACATCAAGATTGTAATTCTGTGTTTGGGTAACTAATTTGAGTATTCTTAATAAATAGATGTAATAATTTTGCGTGAATTAATATTGTCTAAGAGACATATGACACCATGACCTCAAACTACTTTATAAAATTATATCAATGTCAAGTAACTCAACACAGTAATCTAAACATAAATTACTGATACTCAATTACTGTAGGGAGAATGTTTAAGCCAATTCTACGAAACTCATACGGGGCGCTATTTGCCTCACTCACCGAGTATACTGTTTGTGGATAAGGTGGCACGGGTAACAGAGTAGAGGGATGGTCATTTAGTGGAAGTTGGGAAGTACCCCCCGCCATGTCTGCAGCACAGACTGATTAAACGATCCGCTGTCTGTCTCTAAACTTGTTTGTTTTCCTCTCCCGAAGATACTAAGTAGGTATATGCTTTCAAACGTATCGTACGTGGCTTCATTGATTTTACTCACTTTGTTGGATCAAATATTGAATCCGCACGTTGAAGATGAATAGGTTGAAATAAGCTTGGCAATGTCTTGCAGGATTTTTTATCTACAGGAATGACTAAGATGCGAATTTTGTTGCCGATTAATGAACTAGAAAAATAGGCTGTGGGCTAAAAATAATAGAGATAATTAATTATTCTGGTTTCTATATAAAATAACAGACCCGTGCGTTGCTGTGGCTCACTTACAATAAGTTGATTTCAAATAAAAAATGAATATGTCATGTCATGTCATGTCAATAAAAAAATAGATAAAAACTGTGCTATCCCTCAAGTTGGACCAAATTAGAATTACACAAACTGTGCAAAATTATGTAATTTTTGAGCTAAGTGCAAACAAACATCGTTACACGAGATTTATTGATATATTGTAGGTATTAGCATGCAGATATCGATTCAAGTAAATACTATTAAACACTTACACCTAAGGGTCATTCCACTCCTTTATAAGTATTTGATACGTACTTGGAACATAGCCGATCACTTTCCAACGGGCCAACGTAAACAAAAACTATCAGCTAAATTTTTCCACGTATTCTTCTAAGTGGGAATTAATTTCCACTGAATCTAGTTTTCCACGGAGCGGTGGAAATGTTACTCCACATATAAAAATGAAAAACACACTTTATAACATACTCTTATGATAGTTGTAACAATTCTCTAAGTTTTGAGAGGTTAGGCGAATTGGGATTTCCCGTGGGTTTTTCCATTAAACTTGGAGCCGCCCGATTGGGGACTTTACCTCCACTTTACAAAAGACCACAGTGAAATAACACTAATTTGATGTAGTGTTGTGTTTCTGCGGTAAGTAAGGTTGCCAGTGCTCCACGAGGATACGCTGCGTTAGTAGTAATGCTGCTAGCACAGAGAGTCCTCATCAAACACATGGTTGGCAACTCGTTAGTGATACCTCGGGTGTTGATAGCGGCTATAAGCTACGGTGACTGCTTACCATCAGGTGGGCCGTATGATTGTGTGCCACCTTAGTGGTTTAAAAAAAAGTTAAATGTCAAATTCCAAAGATTTTCTTATCGAATAACAGACTTACGGAACATTATGCCATACTTGCCATACTCTCTTATGAAATATTTTATCATCATCGCCTTTATTTTTCATTTTTAGACATAAAATAAAAAAAAAACTGTGGAGAGCTGAATATATTTCAAAAGCATTTTTGAGTCTGTCATCAGTTTGCATTCATCATTTATCAGTATTTTCAATCACATCATCGTTTTCGCTATGAGAGTTGCAGGTACCCAACTTTTAATTAGCTAACATCTAAAAGCTTTTCAGCGAGGGACCACAATGCATAGTGAGTAACAGTAAAATAACTGATAATAATAATTCAGACCTTCATAAGTGCCTTATTAGGGCCTAACTGAATAAATAAGTTATTGATTTTGAATCCGTTAATTGATTACTACAATCTCTATTATCAGTCTAGCTCTGTTGAGTCTGCGACAGGCAATAAGCACGTGCGAACTCGTTACCACCGTTCATGACCGTTGAAAGGGTCGGTACAGTTTGAATTTCCAACCAGTACTGTAGTAAATTGATTTATTTGGTGGATTTGTCCATAAAATACATAACTTAACATATAAATGACAATCGATAAAGAAAATGAACAACATGTTACCTTATTGAATTAGAAACTAGAAATTCTTCAATAAAAGCAATAACCGATTGCGTAAGTACTGTGCCGGTAGCAAGATTTTTTTTCGACTGCGTTTCCGAAAACGTAACTCGCGCAATGTCAATATTTTCATACAAATTTTTAGTTTCCCTCTTTTCACCGCCGTAGCGCTGTTCATTTTTCAAATGCAAAAATAGTCAAAGGCGATACAAAAACGTTGTCGCAATTTATTCATGCTCGCGCTACTGAACAACATAAATTTATAAACAAGGTAAAATTCGTAAAATTATACAGTGAAATTTAAGTGGCCGTTGTCGGATTAATAACGATGCAAATATTCATAATTTCATAGTTGGCAATTCAAATGAGCATTTTGTTAGTTTTGGGTCGCACCGTTGACCCCGTTACAAACGACAACCCAATATAACAGGACAGGCATCACAGCAAAATTGAGCAATGTTTATTAACAAATGACACGCAATTTGGGAACTTTCAAACTATTTCCCGCAAGTTATTTAACTGTGCTCTTATTCATATAGACTACCAAAATGGTAGCTTAGTGGGTGCATCACTCAAGTTTCTCCTACGAAATCTATATTGAATATTATAAAGAGGAAAGATTTTTGTATGTGTGTATGTTTGTATTGAATAGGCTCCGAAAATACTCGAGCAATTTTAAGAAATCTTTCACCTTTAGAAAGCTACATTATCACTGAGTAACATAGGCTTTAAATACTGCCCGCCCTTGCTTCCGCCCTGGCTTCGCACTGTTTAATAAATGTCTACCCGTGCGAAGCCGGGACGGGCCGCTAGTGAAAAATAAAAAGATATCGAGATAATTTTTGGTAAGGTGTGGTAATAAAATACATAGTTTAAAATTATATATCATGTTTACGGTAATGCAGTGAGCTACGTTGAAATCGAATAATACGAGTATTTAAGGGGCTAAGGCTATGATATTTATACTACTTATTATAAACGTTATAAGAAGGTTTTTTTTTTGCGTGCATTGTAAAATAGTTAAGCTACTTAATCAATTTCGATTTGATTTAATCAATGAAAATTTACACCATTAACTATGTTATCTTAAGTTATGTGCTTATTCTAAAAGCAGGTGGTTTATAATTATTAATTTATTAGGTGTTAAAGTCATAGAAACAAACAGAATTGGGTGCATTGTAAACATTGCAAAGTAACGTCCTTACACAAATTGAGTTCAACTGGTGAATATTTATAAGTGTGAGTTTTGAGTCGCATATATTTTTCAACTAATTTAAATTCGAGTCAAGTCTAAGTCCGAGTAATTTAATTTCCACAAATAATAGGGCATGTTGCTTTATTTTTTTTTATTTCTTTTTATCATTAATATTATTACTAACATCGCACCATGTCAAACGCGCTGTACCTTTAATTTCGCTCAATAATATTTTACTTCTTTATATTGCATTATTACGTAATTAATTGAGTAGATAGTGAACTTACCCAAGTACCTATAGTTACATTAAAATTAACGGTTTAACTGTTTATTATATTAAAAATTGATTTTGTGGCAACGACCTCGTATTTTACTGGGTAGGCCTTTGTGAGAGCCCGAGGCTAATAAACTAAAATACATCAGTGCTAATGTCGGTGGCGTCTGTCTTTTCCTGGCAAGATAAACTTTATCTAATGACTAGCTTCTGCCCGCGACTTCGTCCGCGTTGAGCTTAAAATCCCAAAAGTATCAACATTTTCCCGGAATAAAAAAGAAACCCCGGATAGAAAGTATCCTATATTAACATATATCCAGGTTATAAACTATACGTGCATGCCAAATTTCATACAAACCCGTTGAGCCGTTTTACGTGATTTAGCAACAAACATCCGTCCATACATCCATTCTTACAAATTTTTACATTTATAATATTAGTAGAATCCTACAAGATACCTACCCAACAAGATAAGCATTTATCTGATGATTTTCGACAAGACAAACTTGAAAGGGCAAACATTTAGCTGATGTTTACTATAAGACTGGATGGTTCAAAATTATGTATTTTTTATATCACTAAGGTGGTAAACTAAGTTGGTAAGCGGTTACCACAGCCTATGGACGCTTGCAACAGGAGTATCACTCGCGGTTGCCGTAACACTATTTATTTATGCAAAGAAAAGTATTTAGGTATTGTATCAGTTTTCTGGTATACATAGTACAAGCTTTGCTTAGTTAATGACCAGATGGCGCTGTGTGATAATGTCCTCGTATTATTACTAGTAACTCTTTTAAAATACCAAACCCGCAACTCCTGATATGGGCACGTTGTAACATTGGGCTATAAACATGCCAGACCGCAATTATTAGTGAAGCTCTGACCATAATATAATCAGAATAGACGACTCGTATTTACTTAGTTTTATAATTCTTATCAACGTCCTAACGTAGGCTAAAGACTTATTATAAAATCATAATAAAGGAAATAAAAATCTATGCACTAAACGCGATATGAAAATTATACATATAAAAGAAGACTGACTGACATAGGCACAGCCCAAACCACTGGACGGATCGGGTTGAAATTTGGCATGCAGGTAGACCTTATGACGCAGGCATCCGCTAAGAAGCATTTTGATTAATTCTACCCCCAAGGGGGTAAAATAGGGGTTGAAAGTTTGTATGAAAATCCGTCGTTTTTGAAGTTAAACGCATGAAAATTGGTATTTAGCATTTCAGTTAAAAATAAATAAATACGTGCTCAAGGTTGGCCATCAATCATCATCTTAATATTCCTCGTTATGCTTTTTTTTATATACCACTACGGTGGCAAACAAGCATACGGCCCACCTGATGGTAAGCTGTTACCGTAGCCTATGGACGCTTGCAACACCAGGGGTATCACTCGCGCGTTGACGACCCTATTATGCTATATATAAAACTATATTCGGCCCTCAGTTTCTAGTTATGTTCATTAGTAAAATTTACAGTGGTGTCGATACTGTTGTACAAAATAAGTAAACTTAACTAATTTGCCAGGTCTAAATAAATTGTAGCCCATTCTCATGTGCGGGGCTTAATTAAGGATGGCAATACCTACTCTTATTACTGTCAAATCAGTTTAGTTTGGTGATTATATACAACAGAATTGACATAATTATTATTTTGAAGCGCATATCTTAAGATTCACTGGTTGAAAATTTACTTCTTCAAGTGTTGTAAGTATAAATAGTTTTCGGCACAGATACTCTGCGTTGCGTTCGCTTTTTAAACAATTTGACACGAGGGTTTAAGCTGACCTTGCATCTAATGATTATGTAATTATGTACTCTGGGTTATTACTTTAACCGAATACAATACGAATGTCGTTAATTATAGTTTTTATTGAATTGATTCAGGTTTTACTTTGCGGAAATTCATATTTATAGAATACAAAATATATTATAATTTGCTTTGTCCGCTTAATGAGTGTGATACGGTCGAACGGCCTGCGCCCAGGTGAGCTCAGCCGTGGTTTCTTCCGACACGTGTTTCAGGACTTCCACGTCCCATCATCAGGGTGCCGCCGCGTTGGTCGAGCAGCGTGATGACACATCGAGGTCTGGATGCTGGAGCAGCGCCGCAGCACGATGGTCGGACGCTGGAGCAGCGTCACAGGATGCTGGAGCAGCGTCACAGGATGCTGGAGCAGCGTCACAGGATGCTGGACCAGCGTCACAGGATGCTGGAGCAGCGTCACAGCATGATGGTGGCGTGAGACGCCACGACCTCGATGTGTCATCACGCTGCTCGACCAACGCGGCGGCACCCTGATGATGAGACGTAGAAGTCCTGAAACACGTGTCGGAAGAAACCACGGCTGAGCTCACCTGGGCGCAGGCCGTTCGACCGTATCACACTCATTAAGCGGACAAAGCAAATTATAATATATTTTGTATTCTATAATTATAGTTTTATTCATATTTTGCTTCTCGTCGACGAGTTCCTGTCTTTTATTAACAAATTTTAAATTCATAACGATGATAATTGTTTCGCGAGATTTTAAGTGTCGGTTATGTGGTTCGCCTGTGATTATATGGAAAAAAAATGTTAATTATTTCCTTGACTTAATTTAAATAAAGTTCGCACCTCATTGCTCACACTATAAAAAGTTACATTGCCAACAAAATTATTAGTGCCTTTAAAAAGAAAAAATAGTCACACTATGGAAACACAAAACATTTATGTCCTCTTATATCCGTATATATACCTAATTCCAAAATAATATGTTTATTTAAGCAGAGTTTAAAATGTATGCATAATACCTACTAATCGGTGAGCAAGAACAATTAAGTAAGCCAATACCTACATAACTTCCTATTTATGTAACACCATGTTTTGTAGTCTGTATTAGACTCATAACAATTGTTTTTTTCAGATACCTATCGATATAAGATTTACCTGCCAAATTACCTTCAGAAAAAGATTATAAGACTAAAAAGAGAGTTACAATCTAAACGTTTGAGATCAGAAAGCAAAGGCACGATTATTTCGGCTTAGAAAATTATTCAATTTACCTATGATCACGAATAATCTTTAGCCCGACCGAGTCTTCAAATAAATTCACGCGAGGTATTGAGGCTACTTTGATTATATTGAGGCTAATGTCTCCAATTGTAGCCCGTTTTACAAATGTGCACCGAAAATCAGCGTAACAACAATGCGAGTATTGTTTCAAAGTGGAATGTCTTGGACCTCGTGACCTCATTTTGGTGTTATGTGGAAAGAGTAGACCTTTAACGATTTCTTCATACATATTACATCACTTATTAAGATTTAAAATTCCGTACTAAGCAAAATCAGTAAAGAAATTTTCTGAGATATTTTACCACGCTTAAATGCATTTATCCTGATCCTCCTGGTTGCAGAAATAACGGTTACCTACGTATGGATCTCAAAATTAAAAACAATAGTTTTTCATTTATGAAGACGAATATTTTTCAACCTTTAACGATTTGGGTTATATAAATGTATTTATTGACACAAAACAGATTAAACTATTTACAAAAACATATCTTAACCTACCTACTTATAGATAAAAGATCTGACCCAAACCATTTGGGTGAATTTACAATCTTAAAAATATTTACTCACGATTTGAATTTAGATCGATAAGATGAACTAAACGACACTAGACTGACTGTCTACTAGCCGGCTACATTGCGAAAGGTGGAAAAGAGTAATCACTGAATTAAAACAAAAATATACTGGATTATCCCTCGATCTAACCGAAACAGTTGGAACTGGTTCACATTCTACACTTGTGAATACAATTATGAACAAGCTTGACTGCAGAAGCACTATCATTCTTAAGTAGCACGACTTTAAAAACCTGGAGTTTTCCTGGTTTTTAAAATGTTTTCCTGGAGAATACAAAAGAAGTCAAAATTAGAAAAGTGTGAGCTTTGATTACCCCGATATTCTATGGTGTACCACAGGGTAGCATTCTAGGGCCAAGTCTCTTCCATGTCTTTATACAATTACTTATCTTTGTCAAGATCGCATTATCTTCTGCCGATAATACCACATAGATAAGATCTTATTTAGATTGTTATACCCGAAATGGAAATTAAATAACGGTACTCCTAGGTATAGTATCAGCAAATGTCACCTTTAAACTCGGCCCTACTATAGTACATCCAGGTTCGATTTAGTTTTTCCAGATGTTAGCGTGAGATTACGTCTAGGGATAAAACTTTTTATCCCACTAAGGTGGCACACAAGCGTACGGCCCACCAGATGGTAATCTGTCACCGCTGGCTCCAGTTTTAACGGGAAACCCCACGGCAGATTTTATTTCGCCCTACTTCTCTTTCTAAGCTCATAGTGAGATTAATCAGTGTACTTAAGCTTAGAAAAACTCGTTGGTACAGGCCGGGCTTGAACATGGGTCCATCAGTTGACAGGCAGTAGCTTCAACCACAAGATCATCACGGCTCTTATGACATTCCTTCTATTGCCTTGAACTTAACAAAAATTGTATCATTGCTTGTATTTTATAAATGTATCTCAAAGATGTGGTCATGTCAAATAAAATGATCTAACAAATAGTTATTTTGTTCGAATGCATTAGTGAGCAATTAACCCCTTATAACAAAGTTAATTATTTTTTACAGTCAATCGCTTTGATCGAAGGCCCATATTAATTAAGCTTATTGGCAGTATAATATCGATATACCTAAATCAATTTTATTTTGGGCAAATAAAGCTTGAAGAGCCGATATTAAGGCTGGTATAATTACTTTGAAAGGTAGCTATTTAGACGTATATTTCGATATTTTAGATACTTATCCATACATGATATTGTAAATGCGAAAGTAACTCTGTTTGTTTGTTAGTTCCTAGCTTTACACGACTAAACGACTCAACGGATCGTAATGAAATTTGGCAATGAGATTAATAACCTGTCCTTCATAGGCTATGAAGAGAGAGAACCATGCGGGCAAAGCCGCGGGCAAAAGCTAGTTTTTAATATATCCACCCATTATGTTGTGTTCGTTATTTAGTTAGGTGCGTAATAAATTTGATTAGCAATATCATTGCACGATATGCGTGAAGCTTATAGTAAGTAGGTACCTACCTTAGTGTAAGTAAATTTAGTAAAGTTTTACAATATTGTTTTTTTTTTCCGAACAGGTGGTAATTTAGACCTTCATAAGTGCTTTATTAGGGCCTAAACTGAATAAATGATTTATATAATGTTAAATTGTCTATCTTTACGATACGTAAAACGATAATGTTATTATTATTTCACTATGGACCCACCTCTGCTTCGGATGGATAGCAGAGTATATAAGTACGCTTATTTATTTTCTGTCGTAGTGTCGAATTAATCTGCAGCATGTGGGTTACATTAAAATGTACCCAATATTCAACTTACTTGGAGTATTGTAAATGTATTTCATTTCCAAACCAGAAAATATTTGAAAGACTATGGGTAAGAATAAACTCGATCATGTCACGCATGTCGCGTTGGTATAGAATGGGACCGCTTTCTTTGCTCGCCGATGATTACTGCGCGCGGCATGATTTTTACCGGTATCGACTTAATTTTTCTGCCAATATATACAAAACTACAATGAATTATACTCCTAATAAAACCGTCGACATCGTCTTCAGGAACTTTGTTTTACAATATTTAGGGTCGGCAACGCGCAAGTGATAGCTCTGGTGTTGCAAGCTTCCATAGGCTACCATCTACTAGAAACTACCATCAGGCGTGCCCGTATGGTTGTTTTCCACCTTAGAGGTATAAAAAAATATGTAATACTTTTCTTCAGCGAATTCAGAGATTCGTTTATTAAAATTATAATTGAAATCCGCACATTGCGTGATTCGACACGCATAGAGTCTGATCAAAAGAAATTTTGTATTACCTCACCCAGTGTCATCATTATACTGTTTTTACAAAATCATAGTTGTGGGGCGAGCGAGGTGATCATGCTCAGTCGCCACAAAGGGAAGATCTTCCAGCCAGGCAGGTGTTGTGCCTGGGGAACCGCGGCTCCGACTGTTCTAGTCGGAAACTTGTATATATGTTGAATTGCGTAGAAAACTTCGCTAGCGCGTGGCAGGATTGTGACGTATGTAGTTGTCATTAGTTGAATGTTGTTCTGCTAGTTAGTAGATTTCTAACGTTGGTTTATGTAGCCGTGAGGTCGCTACATAGGATTTCATGCTACCAGAAGAAGAATTATGTGTGCCATAATAATAATGCTTATTTCTGCTGTGCAAGCAAATATAACTTATAATATGCAGCCCGTTATAAAATAATTTATGGGTTTGAGCGTATTCTTATACGACATAAATTTTAAACAAGCTAGTTAAATAAACTTTACATCGATTAACACTAAGTCGATAATTAGTGTGCACACAAAACGCCAAGGTCTGTGTGCCTGAACCTGTCAAAATACGGACTTATATACGGCTAGACCGATTTCGTTAACTCTTGTCTGTTGTAGTCAGGAGAAGGTTCGTATGAAAAGAAAAATCCAGCCAAGTGCGTGTCGGACTCGCGCACCGAGAATTCCGTTCAAACTTGTAGCTATATGGTTGCTATATGGTATCAAAGTATACATTCTACATCATACATACTTTCGCTCATTGAACTCCAATTTCCAGGACCTAGTATAAGTATAGACAGAATATTGTTGTGTGTGGACTATAGATTAACTGCATGGACTACAAACGAAAGTATCGATGTGTCGATATGTATCATTAATTGGATGTAGAGGTCCAAAAGAACCGCTCAATACTACGCTGCTCCTGAATAACGACCGATATAAAAATATAATAAATTGGTTATTATTCGTCGGAGACTCTCAACAGCGCGATTCAAGAATGACGTAAACAAAACGCAGCGCCATCTAGTGTCGAATTGAGGAAGTGATATTTTTCAAAGTTTTGTATAATAAAATCGCTTTTTTTGTTATTAAACTACATATTTACGGTATTCAGATTTTTTCCTTAACGATAAGACACTGCTTTTTGCCAAATTTCACGATTATAAATCAAGGGGAGGTACCCTATAGGTTTTGATTCCCTTGTGAAATCACAAAATATCCCGAAATTTGCGACATAAACGTTCATATCAAGATATGAACGTTTGATAATTTTTGGGTTTTGATGCTTGATAATTTAACAGCTGAAAGAGATCATAGACCCGGGTATTTCATATAAGATAACACAACGCGTTCTTGTCAAAAAAATCTTGATAGACAGACGGACAGACAGACATACGGACAAGAAAGTGATCATATAAGGGTTCCTTTTTTCTTTTTGAGGTACCCTTAAAATTTAAAAAACATATTTTTAGGGTAAAAGGACCTCCTTTTTATGGTGTATTTGACATATGAATGCATAGCCAAGACAGTACAACGTCTGTCGGGAAAGCTAGTGCTAAATGCATATCATCACGCCAAGGTAGGCGCTTGATGACGGCGCAGCGAAATAAAAGGTTTAATTCCTGTCACAGCATAAACATTATCATGAATTTATAACTATGATTTTAATCTTATTTAGTTATTTTTAAACATGCTGTTCGCGCGCCATCTACCAGCCAGCGCGCTCGGCTAAAAGGACGTCGTCTCCAAGCCTAATATTTTGCACGGAAAACAATTGCCTCCAAATTTTAAATATTTTTCAGTTCTATAAAAAATTCGAATATTTTTCACCAAGAGGAATAGACGCAAATTTTTCACGCTATTGTAATATTTTGTATTATTATCGAATTAATTGTTATTATCAGTTGTAAATTAAACGATTCATTTATACGGTGCACACGACAATATTTTGACATTTCGACGCACAACTCCTGGAACAATCATCGCATATATACGGAAACAGATCTGGAATCATCACAACTCTTCACGTCCCCAACACATGCCATATTTACTATTATTCATGTGATTTACTTGGTCTCGGTGCATGCTTTTCACTTCAATCTCTTATAACCAGAAATACTTTCATAAATTATAATAATTAAAACGTTGACAGCATCATCTTATTGTTGCGGTTATTTTTAAACATTTCAGTGGATTATATGCTAAACGAATTTCTTTTGTTAATTTCTGAGTACATATGTAACTGTGTGTGTGTGTGTGTACCCTACATACAGACACACACGTAGGTACTATTAATATTGTAGCAATATGATAATGCACCTAATGAAGCGTTTAGACTAATATAATTGTCCACGGTTAATAATATCGCTTTAAACCACTGTGAGTGAATGCCAAACACAAGCTATTTAATATATTTTCACTCACACTCACACTCACGCAAACAAATCCTTATCTCGCGTATCAAATCAGGTGGCCCCTGTATTGACTCTCGATAGCATTTTGTTCAACAACAATGACTTTGCTTAACAAACCGGCATTAAACATAACTATTGTTAAACGAATTTAATTAGTTTTAATCACTTCTATTTCGAAAACACCAACGAAATTGAACGCTATGATGAATATTCAGCATATAGGTACCTATTGGATTTAATTTAACAGAACACAATGACCAACCGAAGGTCAATGGAAACAACCCCTGGCGCGTTGTTAATTTGTTGTAAATATCATAATAAAAGCATACTTACGCTTAATTTTAAATATTATCCTCTTCACAGAATAATTTCGAATAATTTAGGGATAGATTAGGGAAGCTGCATATTCATCAAATTCAAAATCCCATAAATCCTACTACCTACATACCTTTTTCAAATTTACAATTATAAAATAAATATTTCGGAAATTAACAACATAAACTGGAATTGTTGCGAATTTACGCATACTTTTTTCGTGACGAATGTCAAACACCCCGTATGAACGAACTCATATAAAATAATTAAATATATTATATTTAATTATTTATGACACCGAAAAAATCTGTGGCTTAGGTACTATTGTTATCATAATTATGTAAATAACCGAAACTGATTGACTTATCAAGATTAAGAAGTCTGATTGTTTTTTAATCATATTTATTTAACTAGACTTTACAATCTTCCACCAGATTCAGAAGGTATTTTTTTGCTGGAATGAATCCGGCAAGAAATTCAGCAATTGCTTTAAAAAAATACATTTTTTATTTGGACCTGTCATTTCATCTACACCTTCCGTGTTTCGGTCATGGTAGCTAGTTTAATCATTGCTTTATCCGTTAATAAAGAAGACGCGGGTGTCTATTGCTTGCAATCATTGCAAATTATTCTACTTCGTAGCGATGAATTGACATCAAAACACTCAAAACTAATTAAAATTCATTTATCGTTAAACGCACGAACTTGTTATGTGGCGTTAAACATTCCGTGGAATTTAACTTGACCTCACCACTTCCTTCTTGTAATTGGTAATAATGTACTTGTAATTCATTGTTAACAAACAAATCGAACTAACGTTAGCTTGAGTCTCATTCATTAGAATTTTAAATTAATAATTTTGATACTTTGCTAAGCTATTGTTATAGTCGGTATATGTAGGTAAGTGTACATGGGACTTTATTACTTCTAGGAGACATGAAATTCAGTTAAAAAAAGAATAAGTCTCAAATAAGTTCACGTGTTACTAACGCTACGAGATTTTTATGAGACGTCATACGGTCGCACAATCTTATCTCGCTACACAGGCAGTTGGTCCTGAAACCCGGTTTATTGGGCCTCGTTTATTATCAAGATAAGTTATCTTTGAGGAGCCAATTAAATTTGAAAACAAAGGTAACATAATAAGGCGCCACAGAATCTTCGGGAGGCGGGGGACGGCATCGGGGAGGGAGGGGTCACTGGCACTGCGTAGGCGCAGCTCCTTTGTCGCTCAAAGGATTTATAGGCTAACATTGTAAGGAAGAAGCTTTTCATTTACCGAATTGTTTGTTGTAATTATTTTTAATACGAACGATGGCTAAATAATATATGACGTGTAGACAACATTCAAAACTACCTAGGTAAGCTAATACCTATATTAATTGAACTCTAACTAGGTCAGTAAAAAAAAACATTTTTCTTCAATTATAACTATAAATATATTGAAGTACTTAAAGTTTCTTTTACAAACTATGATATCACAAAAGCAAGCATTTTACCCATTTTGAGTTGGTACGCGTCGTCGTCGCCACGCTGACAAAGTCACCTCCACAACAGTCTGTGAGCTTCAATCGTCCCACTTTATTGCCCCTATTTCTTCCAAACGTAGACACAAAGAATTGTGTTTATTGCTAATGATATTTAGGTGTGTATTTTAACACAGAGCCCTTACGTCCGAAAAGTAAGCGTAAAAAATACTATACACGATATAAGGAACCAACTGCCGTGCGCTGCGACCTCTGGTGGCGCCTATTTTTTGTGCCCGTTTTCGACGCATATTAAACCGAGCTGGCAGTGTAATAAAATGGCAACAGTAAGAGATTTAACAGCCACTTTCGGCAGAATCCTCAACATTTTAATAGCTGTCCTGTTACCCGCTCTTCACTGTGTGTTAAACGATGAGTTTTAGATAAACAACCTTAGTTATTTCGATGTATAATATATTATTACAATTGTAATTAAATTCAATATTTTTGTTATATTTACAAGATTCTATGAATCAACAATTCTCGATATAAAAATTTTATAATTTACGATCCAACCGTGGAAAATTGTTACAAAATAAACAAAAAAGACTTAGTTCACATAAAAACTTGAAACAAGAAAATACAATGAAATGAAATTAGGGCAACAAGCTAAACTCTTCGTTGACTTAGTTTAGCGGGTCACGCAACGTAAAATGACATCCGAACATAATGTGACAGGAAAATAGGGTAGTCGAGACTGGAATTGAAATTACTTCTTTACTTGGAACAAAAAAGCTACGTACTAGGGGACTTTAACTAAGAGAACGCATTGCATTATAATAGTAGTAAGGAAACAAAAATACCAAGTACCCTACCAACTTACAAATCCTGTAGCCCCAACACACATAATAGCTTTTTGTATCTACTATCGCTTACCTCCAACAAAGGTCGATGCATCTAGCGACAAACGACAAAGCATTGCTTTAAGATTAACTCTATCAATTTAAGATAACTCCGCTCCTACTGTTCTCTTGTGTGGCCTCCCAAAATAAAATAGTGTATTACAGAAATTGTTGCTGCCCACTTCCTATTCATACTAAACAAAGTCTTGGTATTTCGATAAATGGTCGCACTCCTTAATAAGCATTTACCTTAAGAAAATACGAAAAACCTTTCATCATTCTCGGGAATACTTTTGATCCAATTATGAACTTAGAACTTTGATATAAACTAAAGTTTTCAACACGTTTGAGAGGAAGAACCATTTAGCTGAGATTAGCCAGCGTTTGTTTTGATAACATTCATTGGACCGGCGAAAAGTCTATGCTAAGTAACAATCTTGATTAGGCTCCACGATGCAAACGTAGCGACGAAGCTCCATTAGTGAAAGAGTAGGTGTCACGATTCCGTGGGTCACACCACGCGGCTTTTATTATTTATTCTCACTTTCGAAACCTGAGTCGAGGAGGCAAACAAATGAACGTTTCTACATATTAAGTAAATATTCCCTTAGGTCATTTTATGACAATGAGAACAGAGGATCATTTACATTCCAAATTGAGTCTAGTAGCAGTATCCTAATAAGCATATAGTATATATAGATTTCCTAATAAGCATATAGTATATATTTCCTAATAAGCATATAGTATAGTATATAAACATTTAGTAATAAGGGGAAATCGTTTAAGATAAAATTGCATACCCCACCGTTTGTTCGTAGCATCTTAATGTGTCATCATGTCAGTTATAATATGGTACAAACTTTTTAAATCCCTTTATTAAATATTTTTCATAGTAATATGTATAATTTCAACGGCGTATCGATAAAAAATATGGTCATTTTTCAAATTAATTCCAGCTTAGAGGAGGTGGGTGCACGGTTCATTCTTGATTAGGCATCTCCAGTGGATGAAGCCAGTGGGTGGACGGATCACGTCACGACCCATTAAATCGTTAAAAAATGTATTGGACTCAATAAAGTCATAGAACAATAATTTTGGAAGTTCTTTAACTTTTATTTGCAATATTCGTTCTATTTAGCTATTATATTTCACTTCTTTACCTATCTTATAATTGAAACGTTATGTGCTATCTGTTTCGCATAATTTGTATATTGGAACGCTGAAAGTAAAGGATCAATTGGGCAAAATCTAATGAACGAAAATTGTCCTTTTCATCACCGCCGATTTTTGAAAACAATGCCGGCTAAACTGTTTAATTTACATCCGAAACAGCTAAACAAAAAGATTAAAGTAGTGACATGCGCAGACACACCAAAGCCTAGCCTGGCGCAGCCGCCGACGCAAAAAGGACGAATCATTAGGAGGCGCCACACGAGATCCCATTTAAAAGTATGAGAATATTTTCACAAAAAGCCTCACATTCAACTCCCGGCACATTCATTTTATGAGAACAATGAGTGATTTTTGTATTTTTCTTTAATTCTATGTCGATTTTATCCGCGGCGTGGAGGCGAGCCGCTGTGGTTGTCGCCTCGACTTTTTGCTATAGGGAAGCGCGGGCGTCGACGACAAACGGTTGTTTTGTTCCCGCAGAGGCGCTACTCACATCCCGCGCTTCCCCTCCGCGGGCCGCTTCCCTCAAATGTCCTTTCACGGCGCCACATTTCACGCGTCTGACACTGCCGCTGCCTGGACACACTCACATGCCCTTGATATTCACAACATTGACCATCGTTAACGACCATTAAATGCTAACAATAGTATTTATTAAACATAAACATACCAATTCGGTCTAAGCAGCTTTACCGTCTCCTATAATTGTATTAGTTTTTGAAATGTCAAACTTATTTAACCACCAAATGAGACGATGACTCTTCGAATAAATAAGTATTATTGAGCGCATCTCTATGTCTACTCACCAAGTATGATTGTAGTACGGACGCACTCACGTTTCTTACTCGACGTTGTTGTTTATAAAAGAAGTGAAACTAATGAACAGCTATGAGTGGAGTCCTAGTATGTTTTTTGTTATTTATTTCTAATAGATATATGACAAGTACGAGTAACATGTCGGTGTGACGGCATAATGGTGCGGAGACAATGGACTTCAAGACTTGTTTATTGAGTGTATGGAGTTATTTTGAAGTAGAGTGTGCGCAGGAGTGGAGGCGGTGTCTGTTCGATGTGAGCCAATGAAAGCCGCTCGCCCAGTGGGAGGACCGAGTAGTCATGCATTAAGACAACCACGAGCCGGGGAGATTCACCTCGCGGATACAGCTTTACGATTCATTATAAACATTTTGTGTAACTTTGTTTATAAGCCACTTAAGCACCCTTAATTTTGTGTCTGACAAGTCTTAGTTGTGAATCTTTGTCATTTACATACCTAATAATATACAAGCATATAATTATCGGAACGTTTATTTCATTGAACCTACCTCATTATACTATTTGATTATAGTTAGATACATTATCCTAATTAAACCTTAAAATGATACATTTGAATGATACAAATGAGCTGTAAATATGAATTATTATCCTAAAACACGTAAATTATAGAATGTCAAAATTAAGGGCACAACTAAGTACCTACTAGTCTTACAAACATGCAAGCAAAGATATTGCACTAAGAGGCATTTTCCCACTGTGCGGCCATAACAAACACATTTTTTATTCGCATATGTTATATTTAATTTGTAATTAAATATATGATTAATTATGTCGATAGTTAGGTAGTGTTTCTTTAACGAATTTAATTGGCTTTACTGTTTAAGTTAAAATAAACAGATAACTAAAGCTATTTAAAGTATTGTAATAAATAAATTTTATTAAACAATAGTACTTAAGTCAATTAATTGTATTAATATACAAAAAAAATAAACAGGACACGAAAACGTATAAACCTTTCGTCGCCATCTTCGAAGCGATATTGTTTCTTTGGACCGGAAATTGGTTCCAAAGATCTTATCCCTGACTGGACGCCGGACGCCGGGTCGCATATTGATTTTAAGCAACCTTGTCCCGATAAAGACAGACAATTTGTTATTCCAACTGAACCAAGTGTAAGAACAGATGCGAGTTTACCTATTTTAGGTGTTATTGTGATTAGAAAAGAATTATCAATTACGATACAGATACCCGTTCAGTGTACGGAATAAATCCGAATCGTTTTCAATATAAATCCGAATCGTTTTCAATAAAACTATGCTGCGCGTCGGTAAGTTGTTTTCATGGACCCTACATGTGAGCCCTGGGTGCTGCAAAGCGAGCAGCAACTTGAAGAGAAGTGGATTAAAAATTGGTGTCCCCCAACTGAGCCAGTGACTTTACATAAAAAAAATCGCCACTAGGAGTCTGTGTTGTGATTCTACAGTATGTAAGGTTTCTAGGGCTCTTTATTAAAATAATAGCTGACCCGACGGGCGACAGTCAAATACACCATAGCAAAAAAAACCTTTAGTTTATCGCAAAATTAAAAAAGTTCGGTTTTTTTTTTAAGTTTTTCTTTTCATAAGAACCCAAGACAATAACAAACACAAATAAAAAAGAATTAGTGTAATCGGTCCAGCCGTTCACGCGTGATGCCGTGACCAGGGGAAATAGGAAATCATTTTTATAAAGATAGAAAATAGGTCCACCACCATCTGTTCAAAATAATAATAATAATAATAATGCTTGGACATTATCCCACAACGCCATCTGGCCCCAAACTAAGCAAAGCTTGTACTATGGGAACCAGTAGCTGATATATTAATTTATACTTTTTTTTTGTAAATACCTACTTAAAATACATACCAAACATCCAGACGCAAGGCAAACATATTTGACACATAAATGTTTGCCCCGGCGGGAATCTAAGCCGCAACCTCTAGCGTAGCAGTCAGGTGTACTAACTTCTAGACAATCGGTCTCGTCGAAACAGAAGCTTAGTTGAGTATAGCCACTTATATAGCAGCTAAGCTATTTGCAGTCTTAGGCAGTGTTGTTTTTGCTGTTACTAAGGGTTTAGAATACTTTTAGGGTGCACTAAAGAGGCTTGTTCGTGTTTATACTTATACCTGTTGGCATGGCTCCTCTCAATATTAAATTGGCTTCGCGCCAGTTAAACCTCTGGTATCTCAGGCGTCCATGAGCTACGGTCGACGCCCACCATTAGACATGCTATGCGCTTGTTTGTGACCTTTGTTAAAGGCATAATATCATACAAGTTACTGCCTGAACTTAAAATCGCAGAGGAAAAACGTTTTCCTATTTTTTTTTTCATAAACACTATCGTATTTGTTAATCCAGGTTATAAACTATACGTGTGCCAAATTTCATACAAATTCATTGAGCTGTTTTTACGTGATTGAGCAACCAAACATACATTCATAATTCCATACATCCATACTTTTCATTCTTACAAACTTTCACATTTATATTATTAGTAGGATATGTTTTTTAGTTATCCGGTGCTTCTCGTAGGTCACCAGTTTATTGAGTCTACCAAGTGGACCTTTGGTAATTGACCACATTGCTAGTAACGAGACGAAATGTTTTAAGCATTGGCGGCCTTGTGGTTGAAGCAACGGCCTGTTATCTGATGGGCTCGGGTTCAAATCCAGGCCTGTGCCAATGGTTTTTTCTAAGCTTAAGTACTGTGATTAATCACACCATGAGCTATTAAAAAGAGAAGTAGGGCGATTTGGAATTACCCGTGGGTTTTCCGCTTTTAAATTGGAGCCGCCCGACTGGGGACTGTACCTCAGTCTTACAGAAGACCGCAGTGAAATAACACTACTTGATATAGTGTTGTGTTTCTGCGGTGAGTAAGGTTGCCAGTGCTCCACGAGGATACTGTGCTGTGCTAGCAGCATTACTAGCCCAGCGAGTCCCCATCAACCAAATACCCCTGGTGAAGATACCGATACCGATACAGATAGAAGAGAACCCCAAAAAGATACCCCTGGTATTTCTAGCGGCTTTAGGCTACGGTGATTGCTTACCATCAGGTGGGCCATATGCTTGTGTGCCACCTAAGTAGTATGATAAATGTTCATTAAATTACATAAGGGCGCAGGAAGAAAGTCATATCTGGACGCACACTGTTTGCTTGAACACATTCATATCGTATACAATCAATGTAGAGTGAAATAAATCAAATAAAAATAAACATTTTGTATTTTAAAAACATGAATATCGGCATTGTAACGACTGATTCTATTCAAAATATACGTTGTTTCTATTTATCAAACAAAGCTGCATTTATCCGACTCTATTTTTAGTCACTGGTTTAATTATTCACTGGCTGCTGGCTTCCAAGTAAAACCTACTTCAACGAGAGCATAGAGTAGTAGGAAATTAAAAGGCATCATGCCTTTAAATAAAACCTTTTTAATAAAAAAATAAAACCGACTTCAGAAGCAACAAAAAGAAACCTACTAAAAAGCGCAATATAATAAATTCCAATGTCACAATTGCTGTCAACACCTATGATTTTAATTGATATTATTCACTGATCCATTTGAAGTCGGTGCCAAGCCTATGTACACATTGACTAATTGTAAATATTGTAATGAAATATTTTGTCAACCTTATGCGACGCTAATGCTTATCAGCCATCAGGCTTGGCACCGACCTCAAATAGATCAGTGAGTAACGCTTTCAATAATATTAATTAAAATCATAGGAAACAGGTGTTGACAGCAATTGTCACATTGAAATGTATTATTTTGCGCTTTTTAGTAGGTATCTTTTTGTTGGCGGAGTAATCGGGTAACAAATCTACAAAAAAAACATACAGTCGAATTGAGAACCACCTCCTTTTTTTGAAGTCGGTTGAAATCTATTAGGTATGAAGACAACCAAATTAAGAATATGTAGATGTACTTATTTTAAAATTTATTACCTTTTCCGACAATCCGTTATTATAATCATTAAAGGTGAATATATATATATTGAAAATTGTGAAACATGTTCTACCCAATAGTAGCAACCAGAGATAATGTCATTGTGATAAGGGTTTCAAAGTTGTTACCACAAACCGCTTAACGCATTGTTATAGGACTTTCTGATGTACATTCGATTTTAAGTAGCGTTTCAGGCACTTTTGTGGCTTTGTTTTGGCCAAATTTATACCGAAAAGGATTGTTTCTACATATGTATACGTAAATTTATTCACTACTTGATCTGCTCTGGCTTCTCACATATAGAAAACATAGTCACTTGGGAGATTAACTTTATATTGCGGTAAACAAAGACCGATATCGTAGAAGAATATTTTTATAAATTATCATCAATTTAGGATGGTCTCGGATTACTTCGCTGTTCTTCACAAACAAGTCAAGACTTCGCTGTCTGTCCATCCGTCCGATTTTCTGTTGCCGTTATCACAACATATAATAAAATAGAAAAAAAGGGAGCTCGCCTAATAGAAACGTGTCTTTTTTTGCTCTATTTTAATAATGGTAACAAGTAGACGCTTGAAATGCTCATAGAGTGTAAATTGCTATAATTTATAAAAGAGCTAAAGTTTACTATTACGAACAGCACGGAACTCTCGGTGTGTGAGTCCAACTCGAACTTGGCCAATTTTTAGGGTTCCGTACCGCAATAGGAAAAAGGAACCCTTACAGGATCACTTTATTGTCCGTCTGTCTGTCTGTCTGTCAATAATTTTTAGCTCAAGAACGCGTGGAGCTATCAAATTGAAATTAATATGAAATACCCGAGTCTGTTGTCCCTTTCGGCTGTTAAATCATCAATCTATACATAAATAGTTAAATATTTGTCTCTAAAATTTGTCATTTATGCATAAAATATGTTACATCCCAACACGTGTCCTATTGTCACTCAGCCAGTGAGTAGTAAAATAAAAGTTATGGAAGTACACAATTCGTCCAGAAAATTTTAATCCTTAATTGAATTTATACACCTTCATTCTAGTACCGAATTCGTATGAATTATAACTGCAATGTTGTTCGTTTGGTAATAAAAACTGTCTTGGTGTATCTGAAAGGCATAAATAAACGTTGTCGGGTAGCGCTCCGGTACATCGGCGATCCCTGATTAGGGGTCGCGTGACAAACCTCTATTTGTACGATCATTGTCTTACTCTGCATCCTCGCACCATCAAAACGAACAAGAACACACACAAACTGCCAAACGAACATTTTGCTTTTACCCATACCCAAACAGCACTATTCAAATTAATTATGATATCTTAATGTTTAATTGTCAGTTTTATGAAATAATTATAGGATTTTTTTAAATATGATTTTATTCTCAATAGCAAAGTCAGTAAATAAAAATAATACAGGCAATTGGTAGATGAAACGTTATTATCACTTCTCAGATATGTTGCTTATTTAATGAGATGACAATATTATACACAAAATCATCGAGTGACTTCCCTCTGCTTCTGATAATTAAGCTTTTTGCGAAACGTAAAAAAATATAATGACTGTTACCTACTGTATGATCTCATGTCGATTGTCTTGTGCATACACGAGGAGTTAATGAGCTTGTGGTGACCGCTCGGCCCAGCCATCTCTGTAACAATTTCTAATTTATTTATATTCGCTTTTTATTTAATTTATTCAGTGTGAAAGAAGTGGGCAGGTTTCCGATGCATGTTACGATACGATAATCTCGGCTTACAGGATGTTTCTGCCGATTTAATTGGCACTCGAAATGCCCCGACGTTTTTGCACCAGCCTTTTATTACTGACTAACGAGAAATGGACATAGTTATGTGCAATATACTGTCCCCAACACGACTCGAATGCTAACTTCTCGATGTACTGCATCGTTCTAACAAAATTTATTCATTCATCGCGAGTTTTAATAACAACTGTTGTTTGCTGTCACATCGAAATTGTTAGTTAGTGTCAAATTTTGAAAAAGAACAGTTTTTTTATACCACTAAGGTACACACAAGCATACGGCCCACCAGATGGTAAGCAGTCACCATAGCCTATAGCCGCTAGGAATACCAGGGGTATTACTAACAAGTTGCCAACCCTGTTGATGATGAGGACACACTGTGCTAGCAGCATTACTACTAGCGCAGCGTATCCTCGTGGAGCACTGGCAGCCTAACTCACCGCGAAAATACAAAAGTAGTGTTATTTGACTGCGGTCTTCTGTAAGATGAAAGTACAGTCCCCAGTCGGGCGGCTCCAATTTTAATGGGAAAACCCATGGGAAATCCTACCTCTCTTTTTTTACGGATCCAGCACATGTAAAAACGGGCATTGAGGCTAGTGTCTCGTTTAAGCAATTGCTTAGCAGCGAGACCCACCGGGTCTTCTAAGTCAGTTTAAACACAATGAAGGCCAAAATACTACTTAAATGAATCAAATAAATATTAAAATTACTAACGGCCAGAACAAAGGATCGCGGTTCTTAGAAGCATGTAATGGATGTAGCATCATAATATACCTATAAAAGTAATATGTAATTAAATTCATTTGGTGACGGACATACGGTTGCGTTGACAGAATAAGTGGTTGCGCGTGAGAATGTGCCGGCTGATCTTAGTCCACAGGTTCACAACATTAAATAGAATGTGAGGAATTTCAAGTTGACATTCATTTTGTTATCAATTGACTAGGTACATTGGATTTCTTTGTTTTATATATATCTACTTAAAAAGTGTCAATACCTGAGGTTTGGGTATACTAGCACATTATAAATCTTTTGTATAGAGGAGGGGGATGAGAATCTGTATTTGCAGCAGGCCAACAGGGTCTTAGCAGAATGTTTTTGTTTAGAAAGTATTAAAAGTATTTTTGTCTAGTACCTATATTCGTAATATTTCTCGGAAGTGGGCGTGGTCATCTGCGACTCAATTATGAACTTCTGCAGATGTGATCGATTTATAAACTTGTATCGTAAACTAACAAAAAAAAAATATTATAATTTTATCAGCTCTAGAAACCTTACTCTCTGTAGATGAATATAAAGAGTAGCGATATGAAGAGCTACGACCTTATGGCGGGTACTAAAATTAGTAAACCAAAATAAATTAGAGAGATATCATTGGCCCTTCCTCTATACAGGAGTTCTAGGAAGCGTAGGTATTCACCGCAATCAATAACAAACTATATCAAAGTAGTGCTATATGGTTGCGGTTTTATAAAGCCTGCTTGGGCACCTCTTTTATTTTTAATGAAAAATTAAATTCGATTCCTTATTCGCTTAGCAATATCTAGGCGTCACGTGTAAGGTCTTATGAAAGTGAAAGTATTTTAAAGGTGGTAAACGCCTAATGCTGACTGTAGGGACGTCATGCGAGTGACGTTACCCACCATGTGTTAAGAAATCTTAAAGAGACGTAGGCCGATTTGGGATTTCCCGTGGGTTTTCCCATTTAAATTGGAGCCGCCCGACTGGGTACTGTACCTCCACCTTACAGAAGACCGCAGTGTAATAACACTACTTGATGTAGTGTTGTGTTTCTGCGGTAAGTAAGGTTGCCAGTGCTCCACGAGGATACGTTGAGCTAGTAGTAATGCTGCTAGCACAGTCAGTCCTCATCAACAACATGGTTGGAAATCCGTTAGTGATACCCCTGGTATTGCTAGCGGCTATAGGCTACGGTGACTGCTGCCGTATGCTTGTGTGCCAGCTTAGGGTATAAAAAAAATTCAAAAAAGACGGAACCGTCGTAGCTTACCCGTCAGTAATAATAACAAAAGACAATATTTATATAATTTCAACTTTTAAAATGCAATAAAACTCTTACTACACTTAACAATGAGCACAATAATAGTGTGGTACATAGGTAACGTATTTCTTAAGATTATATCCCACCAAAAACATTCTGTAAAAAACTAGCCTAGTCTCGATGGAGCTGCTTGTTTATCTCTCAAAAGTAATGAAATCTAGACAAAGTCGTGCCAAGTCTAAGATTCCTTACTGCGATTTCTTTATTATTATAGTTAATGTTGTGCGACTTGGCCGTTGAACATTCTTTATACGTTAGTGGGTACAAGTCAATTTTGTTTACACGTAATGTTATATATATCTGTTGTAACTACCTATTTACTAATTTTTTTCCGGTTCTAATTCTTGTACAATAGCAACAGTTTTTCGTATTGCCCATTCGCGTTGGAACCTCTTAGTATACCGTTGTCATACACTTCAAAAGTGAAGGGATAGATTTTTCCAGCAGCCATAAGCTCAGAAGCTGAGCCGTAAGTAGTGGGTTTCATCATATCGCTCGTGTAGGATTGCGCGCTCGTGTATACGTCACCATCAGCATCACACGTGTACACTTGCATTTCGTCCCAATGTTCAGCAACGTATGCAACTATAGCAGATCTGATACTGCAAGTTGAGTCAGTTCTACCATACACCAAGAAAGATATTGAATGGAAGGGACAAGACCCGTCTTTGGGCATACCAACTACTTGGTAGCCACTAAGTTCGTCGTCGTCTTTTAATATTATCGACATTTTTTACGATATTAACTTGCGAAATCAAACACAAGTAAGCTCAACGACCTTTAGTATATGGACAACAAAACAGCAATACCGATAATTAAAGTATACAATAAAATTAAAAGTACTTTTTAATGTAATAATTAAGTAATAATCAGTAATCCGTCACTAGTCATAAAATTCCTAACCTATTTAAATCTTCGAATTGTTATAACAACAAACCTGCTAATGAACCATAGCAAACCTAACGAAATAATAAGCGAAATCAACGAAATGCAAATAATCCCACCTGCTCCCTAGCAAACGTTTTCAAGCGCAATAGAGGAACGTCGCAAACGACTGTAACGTAGCCGGTTGCCACTTCGCCATATAAGGTTATCGGAAAAACAAACATAAGCGCGTAAAAATACAGTCAGCGCCATCTAGCGACGTGTCCGCCACTCTTAGTCCAATCTCGGAGTAGATAATATACTACGTACAAGTCCAATGAATTATATTATTTATTTATTTACAATTACTTACAATGGTACTAATAGCTATTGATGTTATAACAAGAAACCCGGTTAGGTCACAGCAATGTAGAGAGGCACTATCTTACTTACGTAATAATAAATATTCTATCTATTATTATAATTATACATATATTAATTTTTAACTTAAGGAATAAAAATGGTTAGTATATCACAGTTTCTTATATTTATGTATATAATTATGTATGTATGTGTGTGGACGGTGTTTTATTTATGTTTGTCATTTATACATTCTTGTAAGGTGTAGTAGCATTTCATATGTAATAAATCCTTTATTAGTTTTTTTTAAATTTTATGGTATTATATTCTTGTCTTATAATTTCGGGCATTTTATTGTATATTTTTGTTGCCATTGTAAAGGAGCTGGTTGAATGTAGTGTTAGTCGGGAAGTGGGCAGCTTTAATTTATATTTATGTCGTAATGTGTATTTAGTCGGTACATCTTCACATTTGGTAAAGAAATGTGTGTGTTTTCTTACAAATTGGCAGACTTCTAAAATGTATATGCTTGGGAAAGTGAGGATATTGTATTTGTAAAATATGGGCTTACAACTATCTTTTTTTTTTACATTGGCTATAACATAATAAATATATACAATGAATTAATATTATAGTGTAATGTGTTTATTTAATTTGTGTAATGTTCGAGTACAATAAAGCTAATCGTTCGACCATTTCTTCTTGTAAACTTAAAAGTATAAGTATAAAAGCCAGTCTATTCTTATCCAGAGTGTTCCTTTAATTTTATTTATATGCGTATCAAAAGCAGAAGGGGAGGCATTCGCCCAGCAGGGGGAAGCAATAGGCTAGATTAAATTAGAAGATGTGTCCCACTACGCTGGATTTTTGCAATGTCAGTCGTTTTTTTTATTTTTTTATACCACTATGGTGGCACACAAGCATACGGCCCACCTAATGGTAAGCAGTCACCGTAGCCTATAGCCGCTAGCAATACCAGGGGTATCACTAACGAGAGGGGAGTCGCTTTGCTAGCAGCATTACTACTAGCCCAGAGTATCCTCGTGGAGCACTGGCAACCTTACTCACCGCAGAAACACAACACTACATCAAAGTAGTGTTATTTCACTGAGGTCTTCTTTAAGATGGAGGTACAGCCCCCAGTTGGGCGGCTCCAATATTAATGGGAAAACCGAAGTGAGTTCCCAATTTGCACTACCTCTCTTTTTAGCTCATGGTGTGCTTAATCTAAAGCTAATACGTAAGCTTAGAAATCTCATTTGTACCAATGACTTAGCCGGGATTTGAATCTGGGCCCATCAGGAGACAGGCCGTTGCTATAAGCACAAGGCCACCACGGCTAGTTAATGTTTTTATTTGTTGCGCCGTACACTAATTACTTTTACAAAATAAATTAAGCCCGATTTACGCCTTATAACAAAAGCGACTTGCCAGTGTAAGCCCTGTTCAAATCCGTTCAGCCGTTCGTATTTTG
Source organism: Falcaria lacertinaria (assembly GCA_951449985.1). NCBI lineage: Eukaryota > Metazoa > Arthropoda > Insecta > Lepidoptera > Drepanidae > Falcaria > Falcaria lacertinaria. The sequence goes on from OX602108.1 coordinate 9,006,467, forward strand.
TTAAGAATTTCATGGGATTTTAATTTGTAGTGTGGAACCCTAATTATTTTTCTACAATACAGGTAACGCCCAGTAAAATCTGCTATCTGCCAGTGAAATTCCCGTTAAAATCGGTTCAGCCGTTTCGGAGATTACCCGTAACATACAGACAAACAGACAGACAGATTTTTTTTTATCAGTAGCGCTTAACATTACAACGGTAATCGCGTGTCTAATCACAGTGGCTCCTTCAACCAAGATTATTTAAACTGAGTAGTAATTTTCGTTTACGAGACTATGAAATCTGTCTTTTATCAATCAAGGTAACACGTAATACACCATTTATATGAATATACGGCACTTATAGCCAGAATGCATGATCATGTCAATTCCACGAAGCCCAAATGCGGCTCGGTTACATTTGTTTTATAAGAGAGTTCCAGCAGTTTCCGTCCGGCTACAACATCAGTTCATTGGTGACCGTAAACACCACTAAAGTCACAGGAAATCTTCCAGCTTCATCATTAGTTCATTGGAACTATCGTAAACACCACTGAAAAGTCACGGCGAAGCAAAATACGTAATTTTGCTTACTTGGATGACATATGTTTTCAAGGGTCACCAGGTACTCCAGATCTTCGATTATCCTAGTTTTTATAGATTTCCCTTTATGTGGCCATTAAACCCTAACTCTGTACCAAATTTCAGCTCTCTGAGTTTATGGGAAGTACTAGTTCTATTTTGATGATCATGAGTGAGTGTGTGTCATAAATGCGAAACTTTGCTTTCGCTTAACTTCGGCATTAAATGCCCTACAGATTTGAAATTTTTAATTTTAAGTATTATTGTATAGCTTACTGGATGACGAAAATTTCTACGTTCTGGTCTTATCCGGAGGTTCTCAAATAGGGGCCTGAAAATGCGGCGAAATGGTTCGGGTAAAGGATGGTACGGCAGTGTTTGCTTCGCGCTCGACTCGGCGGGGGCACTCCCGTGCCCCCCGATAAATGCATAGTGCCTGATAGTCAGGGTATCCTGTCGTTATTCGAACGCTATAATTTCATCATTAATCTCTAAGGTTAAAGAATTCAGTTTTAATGTTTACGAATAAGCAATGTATATTCGCTGTTCAAGTCAACAAAGAGCCACCAACAATGGGGTGACAAAAACAACTTTTGAAACGCCAACAGATTAAGCGCACAATGTATTGACCCCTTGCGTTAAGAAGCCAAATCAAAAATTATTGCTCCGTCGACCCCCGCACATAATTCAGGAACGATCCTCCTCGTCCATATTCGAGGATCCTCGGACAATGGATCGGACAACACACAGTTAAACTCCGCAAATGCCGTAAGCGGCCATAAATCATTGGCATAGCGGAAGTGCGTGGCCTGCGAGAGTGCCCCGGCAATAACGGTCGCGCGGTCGTCTCCGGCATTTTCAGCGTTATAGATAAATTAAATGCCAACACATCCCGCCGAATGCGGACCAACCGCGGCCGAAGCGCGCTAGGAATGTCCAAATAAATTTTTTGATAAACGTACCGGAAGCTGGACCTATTACGTGACGCTGGCGTCCCGTCTCCCTGTTATTGTTTTTCTCTACAAACAATTTACGGAATTTGAACCTCTTACATAAACCGACATATGGAAAGCGCGGCCCTTTGAATCGATTAGATCGTAATCGTTAAAATGTAATAGGTCAGTTTTGTGTCGGAATTAATCAAGCGTCAAAGGGCTGGCTATAATTGTGCGCCAAAGCCTGCGGGTGTGTCGTATATCTCACTAATTAATGGATTCGCTAGAAATGTTTTTGTCACAAAAGATACCGCTTGGGTCGGTAAAAACCAGCCTTGGTTTTTGACGGCGTAACCCTCAGGCTGGGCATGTCTTACAGCACGGAACAAAATTATTGAAATGGGTTGTATTTGTGAGCAGCGACGTAATATGCGTGCAGGTTAGGTATAAAGTAATATTCATATTCCCGTGATCATAAACAAACTTTTGACGACGATAATTCGTACACATAAAACAAAGTTTATCTACGATCGGCCGGCAGCCCCCAGTTTAGTGTGAAATGTGTTCAAAGACACCGTTTAGTAGCGTAATGCGCGTGACTGTCGTACAAATTATGCATTTTCGAGACATGTCGATTTTATTGCCGCGGAAGTGACGTCAATAAAAGACACTGGTACAGAACTTTAATGTTCTCGTATAACTTTTGATCTGTTCAGATATGCATCATTTGACACGGAATGTAAAACATGAGCCTGATGACCGAATTAAATTGTCTTCATCTAGATCTTACCAAAACTGCTGTCTCTTAAATGGTAGGAAAGAAAACACTGTTGTTGTGGCTGTTTTGACCGTATTACACAAACCTTATTCCCATAAGGGAATATTATGTATCGAAGCAATTATTTTATTAGGTGTCCAAAGGTGACTGACCAATCTAAGCGGAACCTGAGAGAGGTTGAGAGAGACTTCCACGCCTCTTTCCACAATGTAAGTAACGTAACGAAGTAAAACGAATTAAAGTAACGATCTACGTAATAGAAAATAGTATATAATGTAATGTATTAATGAAGTAGGTACTCGAATTTTCATCACATACAATCACAGGGCACATCATTTTTGCAAAATTTCATTTTAATCGAAAAAATCATCAATATTTAATAGATCTTTGTGCTTGTCCCTGACCGAGTGTCTACTCTGTGTTTATTTGCCAGTCGGGATATCACACTGGTTATTTATATTATGTATATATTACTTGTATTATGTATTACGACAACAATACACTATTCTAAATTAACTCCCCATATTGTTTATTTGTAACGTATTATTTGAACCGAAACAAAATCCAGAACTGAGTACAGCTGTGAAACATCTTGCTCCAATATATGACTTGCGACGCACGCGCCCTTTGAGACTTCTTCCTCAAAAAATGATATACTCCACACCTTATATTGAACGGAAAATAAATCGTTTACTTCCTTTAAGTGCCAATAAAAGTTGGAGTAAATCATAAAAGTATCACTCGACGAGAAACGTCTATAACAAGTGTGTTATTGCGGAATAATTCAGTAGTAAAGGAGGGTGGTGTGAAGAATGGCTCCCTCTAGATCCAGTCGAGCGGATCTCGACCTGAAAATTCCCGATGCTCTATCAAAGCCTTCAATTATTTATCGGACCCGTGTCTACTTTTCATTTTACTCCTTTTCTCGGCTTTCAGTTGGGAAATAAACATGTCACACCTTCGGGAATACTGTACACGAATACTCTTTACTATAAACCATATCGGTCTATTTTTGACAATGATGTATGATTTCTGCTTCTGCCCACTTTAATTATTGATATCGAATAAATTTCATACCGGGTCTAATATAATTTGTCTCATAATAATCATTGGGATTTCTATTATCGATGCCCAGAGCCGATTCCCCTTACATTTTGAGAGCTTGAGTCGTTCTTTCTATTACCATACTATTATGCATGCGATAATATAATTTGGTTAATAGTAGATGATAAATCAATTGTGTAATTTATAGTTAGTGTTCGCTATAAAATGGTATCATTACCGACAGAAAAAGTAGAGGAAACATAAAAATTATATTATCTTTTCACGTGTAAGCTCGATCCGTTGTTTAGTACCTAGTAAATATTGTGGATCATTATAGTCAATGTGCGGTATATCATAAATGACATTTTTTATAATAAATCCGACATTTGGTATAACCAGTGCACTAAAAATACATTTCATTCTGCGCTGCGGATAAATTACCGAAAACTTTATCACTCTACTATATCGATCTAAATAATTGCCCCTATTAATCATACTTGAGCGACGTTTAATATAATAACTGACTTTCCTTTG